>CM068962.1:66075337-66102837 GCA_035128595.1 Eptatretus atami
TATTATGAGAATATGGAGAACACAAATTATTAAAATGTACAATTTTTTTGACTGTCGGTTTCGTCAAGTTTTCTTTGAGTACAGAGCGGACATGGACGAGACTTGCATTTTGAGAATTTTCAAGTTTATTTTTAAACTTGATTTTCACAAATGGACTGCTCATCATGGGCAAATTGAGGCTTTGAAACTCACAATTGAAACATTATGATTCCGCCTGGCCGAGTTACCTCCTCCTGCATAGTGGTCCTGTGAAGAGGTTTCCTTGTTTCAAGACTAAGTGAACGTTTTGCCAGTTTTTCCTCTTATTCTTTTTCTCAGTAACCCTACAAATTGAGTGGCTCTCTGCCTTGTTTATGGTGAAGCTCAATAACAAAAGAATAATTACGACAACGCAAGATGGAATAAAAAAAAACATAACTTGTTTTAAAATTTGTTTAAAGCAAGTGATGTTTATTACAAAATACAGTACTTTACTTCCAACTTGCCAATATTAGACTGTGTACAAAGGGATCAGCTCAGCTTTCCTTTCCTTGGAAAAACTTACCAATTCTCTTACTTCCCGACTGACTGGTAAATCTCCAGGATTGGATGGCCTACCTGTCAAATTTTACAAAGCACAAGAGTTGCCCGGTGCTGTTCTAATCCTGTTGGCATTTTGAAGAAATCAAATTTTGTTTTTTTTTCTATTTTTTTGTGGAGGCCAAAAACACTTCCCTACACCCACTAAGGATAGGATCGGTGATCATTACCCTTGCCGAAGGAGAGGGAATTGCATTTGGGTCCGTTTGTTTGTCTGTCTGTTGGTCTGTTTATTTGTTTGTTATCTTGCCAAAACGAAGTTTTTGCAAGATATGTTATTCAGCTTGTATGTTTTTTTTTTGTTTTTTTTGTTTGTTCTGTAATCAGTATAAAAAATTGCAGAGCACAGTTATCATTGGAAATTTTTGTAACTTCGCATATCAGAGGCCTATAGAGGTCCCTTTCAGCGCATAAAATTTTGAAGGTCAGGTCAAAGATCAAGGTCACTTTGTTGCAAATCAGGGGAGTCGACGACCCTTATTTTTTTGAGTAATTTTGATCGGATCGTCTTCAAACTTCATGGGAATATAGTTCATGGTCTGGCGCTCAGCTGATTAATTTTTGGTGGCGATTGGCCTTGACCTTCATGGTTAGTGCCTAAGGTCAAACATATTTGACCCCAAGGTCAAATTTTCAAGTTTTAGGAACCATATCGTGTAGTCTCAAATTGAACACCTCGATGAGTGCTTTCTAGATATGTCAAGCTTGAGACATTATGACGTCATTTGGTGATGTTATGAGGCAAACGCATATTTTTCATGGTTACTCTGTAGAACGATTCTCATCAGAATCTCTCGTAGGCAGATATTCCTCAAGGAGTCGCTCCTGGTGGATAGCAGCTCTGTTCACCTCAGTGTGACCTTAGAAGTCACACGTGGTCACCTTTTGGCAAGATACGGGTCACCCTGCGGGTGACATTGGTTTATTTGTCTGTCTGTTGGTCTGTTTGTTTGTTTGTTTGTCTGTCTGTCTATTGGTCTGTTCGTTTGTTTCTCTGTCTGTCCGTGTTTGTCTGTCTGCACAGAACTTTCATGTTTTTCTCTGCAACCGCTTGACGGGTTGAGATGAAATTTTCACCATTGGTGCGACCACTCATGTAGAATGTTGTAATGATAATTATGACGTCATAGGTTACGTGGTGTGGCAGCCATATTGGAAAAAACGGAAAAAACTTTGGACCTCTGTATCTCTGAAACCGCACCAAGGAAAAAATTGAAACTTTGTACATGGCAAGTACAACTCATTGGGAATGATTGTGATTTTTATGATGTCATAGGTGCCCTTGTTATGATGTCATAATTGCATATGTAGAATGCCACATCTGATCAGTATGAAAATTTTTGTGGGTCATTTGGAGATTAAATGGTTCACAGCAAAAAAAATTCATGACGTCATCAGTCACGTGATTCGGCAGCCAAATTGTCAAAAAAAATACTTCAAAAATCTTTTTCTCTGAAGTGGCTGAACAGATCGAGGTGAAACTTTACACATATGACAGCCTGTCCATGAGGAACAAAAGGTTCACATATATGATATTATAGGTTACATGGTTTGGCAGCCATATTGGATTTACCCTAAAGTCTATAATAATATAAAAACACCACTCAAAAGAAGTCCTGGTGAGGGTCTGCAATCTCTGATTGATATTTTTCTTGTTTAATACTGTATTACCTTTCACGGAGCTACAAAGGCTTAGGCACGATAGAGAGATTAAAAAAAGAATCCAATTTTTTTTTTTTTGACAAAAACACTCCCCGATACTCACTAATGAACTTCTGAAAGTTTGACCAAAATTCCGTCCAGCTATCTCTGAGAAAAATAGCGACACACACAGACAGCCAGACAAACATCTCCCTTATCGTATAAATTTTGGCTTTCATTCAGCCCAGGAGTTTTGGTAGTCTTCTTAGTTTAATGTCGTGAATTGCCATTGAGCTGTCATAGAGTAGTGATTAGTTTACATCCCCAAAAAGGGTCTTTCAGCTCATCACCAGCTGGCGTCCAGTTGCTCTGCTGAACTATAATTAAAAATAGAGTATTAGATGACTGCGAACAGCCTCTTCAGTCTCGGTCAATTGGGGCAAGTGCCAAGCAGTGTGGATAGGCCCATGCCCAGTTCCCTTGCCAACATTTCCAAAATAATTTGCCTGGTATGTCAATGGTATAAAATACTTTGGTGTTTTCGCTGTTGATGTGGCAGTACAAGCAAATAATTGGGAAGGACTAGACGATGCCCTCAAGGGAAACTTTCAAAATGGAGATGTTTATTGACCCTGCTTTCTTACAAAGGAAAAACACTGCCTATCAACAATTTGGCACCAACTTTGCTTTGGCACAGGATGAAAGCTATACCCTCACCTGAACTGTACTCGTCGAAAATACAAAAGATCTTGGTGATGTTCTTCTGGAGTGGGAATCTTTAGCTGGGCCGTGAGATTCTGAACCTTCCGTTGGAGGAAGGTGATCAAAGTCTCATATATATATTTTAAAATATATATTATATATCTATAATATATATAATAATTATATATATATATTATATACATATACTAACACACACACACAACACCACACACACCACACACAATATACATATAACTACTATATAGTATATATATATATATTATATTATTATATATTATTTATATATTATAATATATATATTATATATATATTTGTATATATATATATATATATATCTTGTGCAGAACAAAAGCCTTCGACATTGCCTGGGTTTGGTGGCTTCTCTATGGTACATCCACCTTGGACTGACGTTGCACTGATCTTCTTCTTCGCCAGGTCGGAAGACTAAGTTATTCGTCTGAATTGTTTCTGATGGACATTAAACGTGCGGACTTGTCACCACTTCCTCCACTTTATAATAGTATTTTAAATGTCTGGCGAGATTTTTATGGTTAACAGAGATGACTCCTCTTATACCAAAGATGTATTTTTAAATGAGTCTCTTTTCTACAATTCCCTTTTTAATAGAATAAAGACTGATCGTTCTTTTGTGGAGTATTTGGGTTGCAAAAATAGTATTTACAATGTTGCCGATCAGATGACTGACAATGCCAGATGGTCGAGTGCTGCAGCACTGGCTGCTATTAAGGTTGGAATGTCGTCCAACAGTTTAGTGTCAACATTACTAGGTGATGTACTCAGTGTGTATCACAGAGTGAAGGTGAATTTTGAAAAAACCTCCCAGCACCACTGATCAATCAACTGCTCTTGATTCAAACTTCTCCTTCCCAAATTTAGTGCTAACTTTATGTTCCCTTACAAACAAGTTTGATGCAGTAGGAGGCCATTTGGTCCATCAAAGCCTGCACTAGTATTACCAACTAATGTTTAGTTGTCCATATTTTACCCTTTTAAATGGTGAGCATCAGGCAAGGAAGCAGCACATACCATTTTAAAAAGTCTTTGGTACGACTTGGCCAGAGTTTGAACTGCCGATGTCCCAGACTTAGAGCAGATGCTTCAACCATTATACCACCAAGACTGGTTGAATGGTCTCCAGCTCAGTTCTCATATGTTTATCTCAGGTCAAATGTGGAGTCTCTTTATTTGCTAGCTTGGAAGATTGGCACAAACGTTTTCGAACCTTTGTGAAAACCATTTGACACTATTTTGGAACAGGGCAAAGTATTAAGTGGCACATTTGTCTGACTTTAGAGTTCCCCTTCCAACCTAATTGGAACATCTTTTTAATCACAAGGTCATTCCCATTAAAGTTGCTTATTTGGCGAGGAGACTGACTCATTGGTTCTCTGTCTTTGTTTATTGTTTGGTATAAAAATATAGAGTGTGTCTGTCTGTCACAGACAGATGTGTCTGTTCGTTTGTTTCTCTGTCTGTGGACAGAGAAATCATGACTCATGACAGAGAAAGAAATCAGGACAGAAAAAAATAATCATGGTGGAGAAATGAAACTTCTCACTGCGAACCACACCTCTTGTCATCTTTTACATATCTTTTCCTCCTCAATCTCTGGTCAGTGTTCATTCGGTGAGGCGACTGAGACTCTGCCGCATGCTTATGTCAAATGTGCGAACTTGCTTCCTTTATTTACTTTGCATCGTAAAGGTGTACTCAGCTCTGGAGATATAGTTTACCTTTAAGAAGTTTATTTTTGGTTGCGTTTCATTAGCACTCTAAAACGACATATTTTGGATAATTTTAAAATTGCTTTACCTAAGAAATCAATTTATCGAACAAGGGAAATGAAACTTGAAAAGCCTTTAAGGTGTATGGATAGTCCTTTGGCCATGTTTAAAGGCCAAGTAATAGGCTGAATGAAGTTGGAATTTTGTTTTCATAACTATATATGTAACTATATATAATATGTTTTTTATAACTATATTTTATAACTATATATAATATGTTTGTTTGTTTTTTGAGAACATATGGACAGTCAACAATGTACTTTGTGCTGTTATGGATGGTTGCTTCATCATTGATTGTATGTAATCTACTCCACATTTAATTAGATACATGTTGGTTTGTTTTTCTCTTTTTTATGAAATGACAATGTGACCTCCATCTGTATTTGTTATTGTTAATATTTTTTGCGATCTATTTTATAATGCGAAGTGTGGTGTCTGTCCGTGCGTTTGTGCGTTCGGCTGTCTCCCGTTACCGGAGGCCACTCCTGGTCTGCCTTTTGAAAAGCTCTGCTTACAGGCAAAGCTCAACATTCAACCAGAAGAAATGCATGACACAAACGAGATCACACTCGCCTCTAAGGCTGTCTAGCCTGGGTTTGAATCTCAGCCCAGTTATAACAGTTGGGGGGAGGGGGGAGAGGGGAGTGGGGGGAAGAAAGAGGGGGGGAGGGGTGAGAAAGAGAGAGAAGATAGCGAGGAGGGGGTGGGTGTGACGTTTCCTTCCTTACCCATCTTGTGTACCCCATTCCTCCCCACATAATTGTTTGTCCAAGTCTCCTATTTTGTCTTTCAACTCTGCTGTGTGCTAGTGTCCCACCCCCTCCTCTCTCCTTCTCTCTCTCTCCCCTCTCTCTCTCTCTCTCTCTCTCTCTCTCTCTCTCTCTCTCTCTCTCTCCTGTTTCCATATTGTCCTGTTGCATCCTGATCCGTTCAGTGTTCTAGCTCTTCCACGAGCTTTGACACTGTATCAAAAAATTGTCACAGGTTGGCAACCATTGTACAGGCTTCATGGGCCGGATGGTCTTTTTGTGTTGAAGTTCCTTGGAAGGGAAGTCATCTATTATATATTGTGAACCGTGGTGTCTGTCTGTGCGTTTGTCTGTCTCCCGTTTATGGCAGCAGCTTTCCGTATTGTTTCAAAAGGTCAACATTCACTTTTGAAATGACGGGAGAACAGGCATGAATGATGTTATTGCGAAATTTTATTTTGCAAGCAGGATATTTTGCCCTTTTTCAGACAAATTGACCCTCCACCCCCCAATGTTGCACCCCCATTTTGCGGTGGGCGCTATAAGTAGCTCAAAGCTTTGGTTCTGAGTGAAACCAACAGTGCAGCACAATTAGCCTTTTAACAGTCCATGAAATAATTTAAATCGAGAGATGAACTTGAACTTTTCCCATCACTGGAGAAGGGTGCTTTTCCGAGTGTTACATAACAAAAAGTACAAAATCTCTCTCTTTCTCTCTTTCCATCGCTTTTTCCCCCCCTCTTCTCTCTCTCTCTCTCTCTCTGCCTGTCTGTCTGTATCTCTCTGTCTGTCTGTCTGTCTGTCTGTCTGTCTTCTCTCTTCTCTCTCTCTCTCTCTCTCTCTCTTCTCTTCTCTGTCTCTCTCTCTCTCTCTCTCTCTCTCTTCTCTTCTCTGTGTCTCTGTCTCTGTCTCGTCTCTTCTCTCTCTCTCTCTCTCTCTCCTCTCTCTCTCTCTCTCTCTCTCTCTCTTCTTCTCTCTCTCTCTCTCTCTCTCTCTCTTCTCCCTCTTCTCTTCTCTCTCTCTCTCTCTCTCTCTCTCTCTCTCTCTCTGCTCTCTCTCTCTCTCTCTCTCTCTCTCTCTCTCTCTCTCTCTCTCTCTCTTTCTCCCCTCATATCTCTCTCTCTCTCTCTCTCTCTCTCTCTCTCTCTCTCTCTCTCTCTCTCACTTCTCTCGCTCTCTCTCTCCCTCTCTCTCTCCCTCTCCTCCCCCCCCCTCTCTCTCTCTGTTTTTCTCCCCTGCCATTGTAAAAAACATATTAAATGGAAGGAAATGAAAACCTGCCTTGCCATGGATGGTAGGGAGGTTTGCCCACCTGCCTTTGTGACTTGAAGTGGTCACCTACCGTGGGGCTTTATGATGAAGAACAGCGCGTGGCAATTGTAAAACATTTGATGCGAGCCACACGCCCAGCTCATGACTGCCATCCTTCATGGAAAATTCACTCCCGCATTGCGGGAAGGCTTTTATGCGCCTTTGCACCCACCCGCGCTCTTGCACGGGCAGCAAAGATGCCTGGAAATCAATCAAACGCCGGTGGCGTATAAGGTGGCAATCGCCATGGGACATGTAGAAGTGGGTGGTGAGTGTCAACTATGTGATGTGCCATGTTCAGGTAAAACTGGCTCTGTTTATAAGAGTGTCAGCATCAACAGACTGCATGTTCTTCTGCCTCGCATTCCCCCTTTTCCCTTCCTCCCATCTTGATACCATTTGTACATGGCACCTACGTCATCTTCATCAAATTCTGACCCCACTATCATCATGACTTCATCCCTCCACCCCACCTCTGATCTATTCTTCCTTCAGGGTTTTTTTCACCTTGGGCTCATCTGATGGATAAAATAAATAAAGTAGTTCCTCAAACTTACAACCCAATGGGAAAATCAAATTGGAGGTCCAAGCTTACAGGTCAAGAATTTCCTCCATTGATGAGTTCTTGTTCTTCTTGTATGAAAATAGCAACCTTATTTTAAACATGTCAACCCTCCAGGAATCACTGCTTATGTACTGGCGCCATGCCATGCTTCTGCACAGCTACTCCCTGAGTGGTGTTCAGGCAGATGAAACTCCTGCAGGATAGAGATGGGGGGGGGGGGCAGAGGTGAGAATAAGGGGAGGAAGTGGTGAGGGAAAGGAGAAACGAGGATGGGGGAGGTGGTGCGTTTTTGGGGCAGTCGGATGCTGGGTGCTCAGAAAGCTTCTCCGGACCGGCACTAATGAATGCTGCAATTCTTGTCTCATGCGCTCATTCGCCATATTTCAAATGACTGCGAGCTGTTTCACTGGTCGGGAGGGTAATGAACATGGCAGTGAGAAAAGAGGACAGGCTTTTTATTTATGCTTACATTAGCATGCAGGTGCTCACCTTTCCTGGAAAGGGTGAGATTATGCTGAGGAATGAGGAGGTTGTGTTTGTGTGTTGAATATGGGATGAATGGTGGAAGGATAGAGTAAAGAAGAAGGGGTGAGGGGAGGGCTTTCACTCTGGTTATAATTTATCATGACAAAAGAGAAAGTAGGAAAATATTATAAATCTACAACGTTAAGCAGTTTGTGTGCTCCTTGGTGACTTGTCGTAGACATTTGGTAATGCCTCGGACACGTGCTTTAGAGATTAACCTTTGGTGCCCACCCATCGAGATTTTCCCATTTTTCAACATCATCTTGGATGTTCTATCCTCACATATCAATCTGCTCCACTGCTGTAGGAACACAGATGGCACTTTGTGGTCCCCATGAATCTTGTCAAAATTTGTATTCCCAGTCGGCCTCCGGGATGAAAACAATTTGCCATCCCAGAGATATGCTCCATCTTGTTTTTCAACTCAACCATCAGACTTCATTGTGAAAATCGACCACAGAATGGTTTTAAGGTTGGCACCTGGAGTGTGTTGCGCCATCATCCCATTATGGGTAGAAAAAGCTGCGAATGGTGCTGATGTCATGAATCGGGTTGTCATTTGGGAATGTGTTTAGTTTTCTTCAAATCGTTCATTTTCTTGATTACACTTTATATCACATGATCTATTTGACCAGAACAGATTTTCAAAAGCCGACTGTTGCAAAACATATCGTGGGACCTTTTATCATCACATGACTGTAGACCCAAACGTACAGCAATTGAAGTCACCTTGACTTTTGTATCCCTGTTGAAGAGCATTGTTTTCTACATTGTCTCCACTATGGTGGTCGGAAAGTCACTTTACCCCTCCCCAATAAAACATTCATTCTTATTAAACTCTGTTAATATAAAGATTTCTTGCGCAATACTTCCAATAATTAATCAGTCGGATCTGCATGCACTCCATCACTCTCCTTGCGCCATCAAATTCGTCGCCAAGTTCTCTTAGACATCTTATGTAGCATTTGTGGAGTCACCTGTGCGAAAGAAGCCACGACTGCAACACGCAATCCTGAAATCGTCCTATACCGGTTTGTCGACACTTTCTCCTTAATGAAGCCCCACAAAGAGTTCCTTCTGACACCCGCGTCAATGTTGTCGCATACCAAGTTGGGGGAGGACAGAGGGAAAAGAAGGGAGGGAGGTGCAGGAAATTTATCAGGCGCAAAGCGACTTTCAGGCCACCATGTTGCAGGGTTTGAGGAGCACGTTAAGGATTATGAAATAGGGCAAAACCATTGTACCTTTACACAAATAAGACGTTAGGAGGCAATGGACAAATCAGCATCAAGGATATCGGATCAAATCTACTTGTTACAGTCAATGTTAAGTAAATGCTGAGCAGATATAATCACCATTACTTTTGTTGGGCTTTCACATAATCTCTTGGAGGTTTTTTTTCCCAATCCATGGGTTGTTATCAATGATATTATTATTATTACCATCATCGTCATCATTATTGTCATTGTTGCTGTTCTGACTGTGGGATGGTGTAGAGGTTGTGCACTTTGTAGTACTTCTGAGCTGTCGAGTCTGGGATTGGTTCCCAACCTGACTAATATGTTGTTGGAGTGTTGCTTCGCATGTAGTGTTGCATCAAAAAGTGCGCGACTCCGTCAGTTGGATGCTAAACTGGGTCTCCCATATGCCAGCATTCATTGGGTGGACATTAAATACTCCAATATCCCACGGTGTATTTTGCAAAGAGTAGGCGAGTTATCGCGGCAACCAGGAAGGAATTACAATTTCCTGAACCAAATCACTTTCAGCCGAATGTCAGGTCTGGCCAGCTAATTCATGAAAAACATGGGCCAAAAAGATTCCCCGGCTGACCCTGCAAGAATGTGGGAATAATTTGAGCCATTTATGTACAGTAGTAGTAGTAGTAGTAGTAGTAGTAGTAGTAGTAGTAGTAGTAAAGAAGTAGCAAATTATTGTTATGATTATCATCTTCAACAGCATCTATGCTTATTATGATATACGAGGAGCACCTGCTCCCTACGGGAGCTGCCAGGGGGGGTTATGTTGTTATCCTTATTCAAATGTGTAATTCAAAATACCTCGCACTGCGTAATTCAAAATGACGTCAAAATAGGAATGACGTCATAAAAATTGATATGATGTCATAGTGATGTATCATATGTGCGGTAATTCATCTTGCTACATGCCCTGTTCGATTCCCGCAAACAGAATTCAAAAAGCTTGCCTAGTTTCGGAGATAATTTTTTAGGCGATTCCCATTAACGGAGATATTTTGACATCATAACTTTTTTTATAGGAAGAATTTTCAATATCGGAGATAGTTACTGTCTGCGCAGGGTATTTACATATATATGCCAAGTTTCAGGAAGTTTCGATGAAAACTGTAGCTGTGAAACAAAAAAGTCCACAAGAAGAAGATGAAGAACAACAACGTGAGTAAGACTTAGAGATCCTCCACGAGGATCTAAGGCCGAGGTCACATTTGCTCTACAGCAAGGATACGGCAGCCGTACGCCCTCTGAATTGACAGAAACGTGCGGCGCCGCAGAGAAACTGAGGTGGCCTCAGGGTGGCCCTACGCCGTTTGGCTATATTTTACAGGCTGTAGGGTCGCCGTGAAATTATAGCGCGGAGTTATAACTTTTTTTCATTCTACGTTCGCCGTAGCAATTTGACAAGCCAAGCTATGACGTAGATGTGTTCCACGTCGACCGTACGTAGGGCGTACGGTGGGCTTGCGTTATTCGTGCGGCTGCCGTAAGCTCTTCTCAATGAAAAATGAATTTCCCAACCCCCAAAAAATTACGGCGGCCGCACTATTTCCACGGTCGCCTACGGTGCCTTGCGTCTGTGTGACTACCTGCGCAACGCAGGTCCGATGCACGGTTCCCCTACGCCCGCCGTGCACCTACGTACGGCCTCCGTGGCATCTGCGTCGACCGTGCGTCCACCGTGCGCTACCGCGAGAGATCGGAGTATAGGTGTTTGCCTATACACAGTGGTGCCCCAGAATCCCAATTTAATTCGTTCCAGAGGCTGTTCGGATTGCAAAAAGTTCGGATTCCAAAAATATTTTCCCAATAAGAAATAATGGAGTGAATTAATCCGTTCTGGACCCAAAGAAAACCCACTTTCAAGACACTTTAAACTGAAATTCCCCATGTTTAAGGTAAAATGTGATGAGTAAATGACCTTCGGTGCGGTGTATTGTATGTAAACTGGTACAATCACACATCCAAAGGTCCACACAGGCTCGAGCTCCGTCCTGGGTTCCGATCGCTCGCGCACTCTGCGAGAGCGCTGCCCCCAGGGCAGCTCATCAAACATGATGCCCGCAGAACCACAATGACTTTCATCAAACGCATCGGGCTGACGTAATCATGGATATTCCAAATTACAACTGTTTTGCTGTGAAATTCAATCCTTGCCCGACAGTCCGTCACACCACATGATCGGATTGCTTTTTTTGTTATTAATTAAAACACAAGATGATTAAAAAAACAAACATCACAAATGAAGGTGAAAACACGAGGTAAGGCCTAAGTCACATTTGCTCGGCGGCCGGAGGGTCTACAAAATGTACAGGCACTAGCAATTATAAAGCGGCCGCAGTATTTCCACGGTCACACAATGTAGCAGTCACATATGTTTTATTTTTCGGGGGCGCACGGCGTATTTAGAAATTGTGGAGACCGAAAACGTGGGGGTGCCATACGGTCTTTGATTTGATGTCGCACGGTGACCTTAGGGCGTACCTGCGGCGGCCATAGAAATTTCAAGGCAGACGCAAGGTGCCGCAAGGCGACCGCAGGGGGCCCTAAGCCGAACGTGCGGCCAGACGGACGGTAACGAATGGGTTAATTTTTTCTTTTTTTTTACCAGTTATTTTTTTTCGGCTTGTCGAATTTCTACGGCGAACGTAGAAATGAAAAAGTTATAACTCCGCGTTATAATTCCACGGCGACCTTACGCCTGTAAAATATAGCCATACGGCGTAGGGCCACCCTGAGCCACCTCAGTCTCTCGCGGCCGCGCACGTTTCTGTCAATTCAGAGGGCGTACGGCCGCCGTATCCTCGCCGTAGAGCAAATGTGACTGAGGCCTAAAGTATCGATCGACACACGAGAGATGTTTCACGGACTTCCACCGACGAACTGAATGAACAAAGCACATAAATGCGGCTCGAACAGGTGGGGGAGACACCGTGAAAACAGGAACGCTACGTTGTGTTCGGTTTTTAAAAATGTATTAGGTTTTAGGGCAAAATTTTCTCGAAAAAATGTTCGGATGCCAATTTGCTTCAAAACAATGGGGCGTTCGGATTCTGGGGGCACCACGGTATATTATAGTTATAGTATATTCAGTTATATATACTATTATATTTTTATATCAGTAAAAAAAAGTACTGGTATATATACCCACTCGTTACCGTCCGTCTGGCCGCACGTTCGGCTTAGGGCCCCCCTGCGGTCGCCTTGCGGGCACCTTGCGGGCACCTTGCGTCTGCCTTTAAAATTCTATGGCCGCCGTAGCGACGCCCTAAGGTCACCGTGCGACATCAAATCAAAGACCGTACGGCACCCCCACGTTTTCGGTCTCCACGATTTCTAAATACGCCGTGCGGCTACCCGAAAAATAAAAACATATGTGACTGCTACATTGTGTGACCGTGGAAATACTGCGGCCGCCGTATAATTGCTAGTGGCCGCAGATTTTGGAGACCCCACGGCCGCCGTGGCAAATGTGACCTAGGCCTTAAAAGACAGCAGGTTGCCCTTCACAGACATTGCATGTACGAGGGCCATATGGAAAGTCATGAGCACGTTTATTGTGCAGGAAAACAAAAGCACACGGAAGAAAACTGATATTGTCAATACTAACGACATACCTCATTACTTTTCTACATAATCTTCAGAACGATCCATGCATTTCTACCCGCGCTGCACGAGCTTAAAAATCCTGCTGCGGTTGAAGTCTGGTCCAACGTTTTGCAACCAGGTACACACGGCCATCTGGACTGCCTCATCGTTTTCATAGTGCTGGCCTCTCATGTGATCTTTCAGATGGTAGTCCGAGGGTACAAACAGATGATAGTCTGAGGGGGCCATGTCCAGACTTTTGCAGGGAGTCGGGGAGCACTTCCCAGCCATTATTTTGAGATCTCGTCCAATGTTGGATGTGCAATGTGAGGTCTAGCATTGTCATGGTGAAAGATGGAAACTTTTGCCATTGGGCATTTTTCCTGATGTGCATGTTTCAGTTTCCTGAGCATCTGAACATAGAAAGTCAGGTTGATGGTTTCCCATTTGGGCAAGAAGTCAACCAGTATGCATCCCTCGGTATCCCAGAAGACGGTCATCCATAACTCTTCTGGCGCAGGGCACTCTTTTGGCCTTCTTCTTTTTTGGCGATGTGGAGTGATGCCATTCCATTCTCGGCTGCTTGGTTTCTAGATCAAAATAGTGGAACCAGCTTTCATCACCGTGTTTCCATCTTTGAAGTGTTTCAGCAACCTTCTGACACTGCTTGCGCCCATGCAGGCATCTCCGTACAGCTGACTCAATCGGTCGTGGATATCTGCAGCTGAGTTGTTCTTCTTCAAGAAAAATTCAATCACTGCATGTTGGTGAAACGATATGTTGTTGACAGCTATTTTGTCACAACGGATTGTTGGAACACCAGTAGTATGCAAGCACCGAGCTCGTGTTTATATTGGAGTGGATAGATGTCGCTAATTACTCCTGGATTCCTGGTGTTGGTTTAATGGTGAGGGTGGTGGGCTTGGGATCCTGTTGTGCTGAATTCAAATCCTGCTTGGTTGTTGAATTAATACCAGGTGGGATTGACTCAGCCTGTCATCCTTCTGAGGTTGGCAAAATGTGTACCAGCTTGCTGGGATGATTGAGCCATTTGAATATCCTGTGTCGGAGTGGCAACCCATCCAGGATTGTGCACAATAGCCCGGGAGACTGCTTTGGCAGTAGACTGTACAGAGTATGGCCACCATGTATAGATAGATAGAACTACTCATGTTCCACTTTATTCAGCACAAACGTGTGGAATCCACTGATGCTCATGACCTTCGGTACAGCCTTCGCATATCTGCGAGTCCCAATGAGGATGTAAAATTAAGTGAAACATGTGAAAAAAAACATGATTGATTATTACATGTAGGGGTTGTTGTTTCTCTGGTCATGGCTGTGGTTGGTGGTGTTTGTGTTCTCCCTCTGTATAGTTTCATATATTTTGCTATTGATTCGAGAGGTATTACTACATAGGATTTTGTGTGCTCCTTCCACATCCACCATGGTTTAATCTAAAGTGTTCCTGCTGTCGTAGAATACTAAAAATGGTGCCGTTACAACTGCTACATTAACCTCCAAGTTCTATTAAAAAGCGTCATGATGATTTATCAACAGACACAATATTTTGCAATTTTGACATTTCTGTTCCATGTAAATCGATTACCAGCTTTACAACGGCACATTTTTCATTATTCTCTGCCAGCAGAGGGCTGGTAGGATGGCCTTTAGGTACTCACATTCACCTTGAAGCTCTCTTGCCTGGGTTGGAATCTTGACCAGGCTATATAATATAATTCCCAATGTTTCACAGACAGGGTGATTCATCAATGTGTGCCGTCCCTTGGATGGCCATTAAGCTGGATGTCTCGTCTGCCGGCAGTAGTTGGTGAACGTTAAAGGTCCCACAGTGTCCTTCGTGAACAGTAGGTGAGCTATCGCCAGCACCATGAACAAATTCCAACTTCCTGCCCTACTTCCTGTGGCGGATTGGCGACCCGTCCAGGATTTTAACCAAAGGCAGCTTATGATCGAGGAGCAGCTTATTTATATTTAATGTTATATTTTGAACATGACTCGGAATATGAAAAGGAAGACAAGTCTGTCGTTTTACTGTACTTTGTCTCTAAATTTGACCCGATCGCACAGGTGCAGAGAGGAGTAAGATAATTTTACTGTCTGCCTGTCTGGCAGTGAAACAAAATTGAAAATCATTCCAAACAGGAAACTTCTGTTTTTAAGGACATCATAAAGGACACAAACAACAGGCACAAAGAACTACGTAACATGTTAGACAAGGTGATGTTGTCGATGCTGCAGAAAATGGCAGGCAATTCCGGAATGAATTTATTAATTCGACTTTTACAATCTTTATTTTATTTAAATTTATATTATATATGTACATATATATATATATAATATATATATATACAGTGTATATATATATATATATATAATCATATATATACATTATATATCATATATTTATACATATATTATATATCTCTCTGTAGAGAGTATGGTCACCATGTATAGATAGATAGAATTACTCATGTTCCACTTTATTCAGCACAAACATGTGGAATCCACTGATATATATATATATGTACAGTATATATTTGGGATTCTCTTCGTTAGCTTTTGGTTTTGGATTCCTCTTCTGAATTGTTGTATTTGTCCCGTTTCCTTTCTCAGTTGTTCTCTCTGTGTCATTAGTCTCCATTTCCATGGTGGTGCTTAGACCCTGTCTTTAGGGGCTAGGTTGTTCTTTAGGGGCTATGGCATTGTTTGCCTGTTACCTTTTCTTCAATGAGAAGTGCTGTTTCAAAGCACACAAGATTGATTTCTTTCAAGCGGGATGATTTTGTTTTTCTTCTAAGTGCTTGGTTGGTTCTTCTTTACTGGTATTTTTGTCCGTTTGTTGTTTTCTTTTCTCTAGAGTGTGGTCTTTCCCTGAGTGGTATCAGTCTCATGTCCTGTATTTTGTTGGCCAACTCTTCTTCCAGTCTACACTGCTCACCATCATCCTTGTCTATTCAAGGTAAGCCCATTACTGTTTCAAACCCTCCTTGGGTTCTTCTGCAGCTGAAGACATTCACAAATAGCACATACATTGGATCTGTGCTGATGTATGCTGTCACTGATGACTCACTAATAAGGATAAAACTGGTCTGGTGGCTGATGGCGGCATGTAGCATTGGGATTATGATGAGAGAAAAATCAGGATGTCAGAGCACCTGATATGTCTGATAAGAAGTCTGTACACCAAACAAGAAGCTACAGAGAGAACAGAGTATGAAGAGACAGAATGGTTTGGAATTGGAAAAGGGGTCAGACAGGGGTGAAGTATCTCCCCTTACTGATTCAATCTGTATAGTGATTACATCATGAGGAAATCAAACTTGAATGACATAGAGGTGGGAGTCAGGATTGGAGGAAGATGTATGAACAGCCCAAGGTATGCTGACAATACCACTTTGTTGGGAGAAAGTAAAGAAGACTTGTTGTAATTGCTGCAAACAGTGAAGAAGGAAAGTGAAAAGGCTGGTCTTTATTTAAACCTAAAAAAGACTAAAATCTTGTCAACTTAGAAGATCGACATGTTCAGATTGGGAGACGATTACGTGGGAATAGTGGAAAGTTTAATCTTCCTGGCTTCTAAGATTGAAGTGAATGGAAAATGTGGAGGAGAAATGAATAGACGGTTAACATTGGAGAGAACAGCAATGTCAGGATTGATAAAGATCTGGAAAGACAAAGATGTGACAAAACAAACCAAGAGGATTATGGTGAATGCTCCGATATCTCCGGTTGCAATGTATGGATGTGAATCATGGACAGTGAAAATGAAAGAAAGGAAGAAGATTGACAGTTTTTAAATGTGGTGTTGGAGAGGAATGTTAAAAATTCCATGGAATGCAAGAAGAACAAACAAGTCAATGCTTCATGACCTCCATGTACATTAAAAGCACTGATGCTAAAACTGAAAGTGTCATACTTTGGACATATCATGCATGCAGAAAATGAAAGTCTGTAGATATTAACCATGCTGGGCAGGATAGGAGGTTTGAAGAAATCTGATCATGAATGTCACCAGAAGTTGTCACGACATGACGGAACTAGGTAACTACAGATAAACATCTTCCCCAGTCCCTTGTCAATGTACTGAACATTTTGCATTTTAAATCGCCCACTCCACCATGAGCCAGAGAGCCCTCTTGTGCACATGTTTATGATACTGGTTATTTAACCGGGACTTAGGAGGATATATGGGAGAGGGTCAGGGAGGGAATGGGAGTTTCTTTACCGATGCACAAGCCCTATCTTGCTCTCATATAAACACAAGTAGAAAGTATCTGAAAACGCAACGCCCATGCACTTTGTATTCGGACTTCTTCTTCTTCTTCCGTAAGCTAAAAGGTACCTTTGAACTTTTGACCTTTTGACCAAATTCTTAATTTGTCTTCTCCATATTCTCATAAGAAAGCTTTGTTGAAAATTTGACACCAAAAGCTCAAATGATCATTTAAATTTCAGGTCAATTCGATGAAAATTGACGATTTCATGTGACACTGACCTTTGACCTTTTGACCAAATTATTAATTTGCCTTCTTCATATTCTCATAAGAAAAGCTTGGTTGAAAATTTGATGACAAAAGCTGAAATGGTAAAAAAAATTTAAAAAAAAGTTACACATACATGATTTGCAAGACGCTGTCTCCCACTGCGCAGGAGACGGTATAATAATATGGATACAAATTGTATTCTGCACAGTAAACACGCTCTGTATTTCATTGTACAAAGTAACCATAAAGGGTTTTGTGTACATGTATGAATTGTGCATATTTCTTTAGAACATTCGTCAATTCACCTTTCCACACCAACTCATTCCAAATTGAAAAGCTAGAGGAAGAATTTCCCTTACAGGCCCAAAATGTGCCATGACTAGAAAACGGAGTAAATGTAACGCTTGATTTATCTTTTATTAACCATTCATGGCCAGTGAAAGCGTAATATACATTGGCAGGGGTTTCCGAATGTTATTTTTTTTTTCAATGGCGCTTGCTCTGCACAGTTGTATCCCAGTTGCCCACGGACGTGTCTATCTAACCTTTCTTCGCACTGATACCAGGTTAAACAGGCACCTAGTCCAGAAATTGATTTGCCTCCCTTTGGCAGTGTTAAATTCAATAGCATTTTGCCAAAGCATTCCGTTGTTATTGATGGTGTGCCGAGGAATGGATTTCTTTGCTGTATTAAGAATTTTTCAGCATTTCTTGCAGCATGAAGGCGAGTGATGGAAAGGAGCAATTTTCACAAAATTATTCTGGATGTTCACTAAAAACGCATCAATTGCTTTTGGCTGACTCCCGGTGCATTGGAATATCGCACAAGAAAAATTCTCTGATTCTTCGATTAAATTAGCGTGCTGATGGATTGCTTTCCATCATCCTTAAGGACGTATGACGCATTCATTTTATCTGAGCCGGAGATTAAGTTGAATAATTGCATTGCTAAAGTCAAATTTGACATAGAGAGCGAAGTACATTAAGCAGCATTGCTGTATACTTTCCCATGGAGATCAACTTGGGTGTTTCGCAGATGACAGATTGTCTCTTTCATTGCGATGTTGTGTAACCAGACTCAATGACGTAATAGTTACACTATGTCCTCTGAGTCTGAAAGGTTGGTGGTCTGAACCCTGGTCAAGTCACACTAAAGACGAAAAATGGTAGGCTATTAATGCTTAGAATTTTAAAAAGGCTAAAGCATGAACAAACAACCATTGCAGAGGCGTTATGGTCCTAATGGCCTCCTGCGTTGAAATTTCTCCTAACGAGACTCATTAAGAATTTTAATGTGTGGCTTCCTCTCCAAACTATTGTTGGCATCACAGAACTTCACCTGCTCTATGAATACAAGTGAGTTGACTGATATCAATCAATGAAATGCACCATAATCTTGGCAGAGCATCTAAGTTGCCATAGTAGTTCCTGGGCAATGGTTTTGCTCTGTCATTTTCCTTTGCCTTTCCAGCAGTCAGTCAGGGTAGGAGTTTAGAATTTGTTCAGGGTGCCAGCAATAACTCACCTACTCTTCATGAAAGATGAGGACTCAGCTGGCATACTGGTCCTCAGGCTTTATGTCCATCCAAGGGACAGTGCACACATCGATGAATCACCCTGCCTATATGGCTATACAGAGTATCAGGATGACAGTTTATAGCAGGCTCGGGATTCGAACTCAGGCTAGACAGCACAACAGTGAGTGTACATACCTCTAGGCCACCCTATTAGACCTGACTATGATATAGGGTTAAAAAGAAAATCCCCAAAATTGAAATGTAAATAAATAAGAAACATAAGCTAGACATGTCTTCCTGATCAAATGACTGATTAACAACTAGCAAAGGTACCGGCGTTGCCGGGCAATGCCGGATCTCTGCTACCATCCCTTCTCCTCCCTTATTCCACCCCAACCCCTGCCTCCTCCCACCGCGCCCCTCCCTCCAGACTCCTACGCTTTCCCCTCCTTCCTCCAAACCCACCCCCTCCAGACTCCCACCCCACCCCTTCCCACACTCATCCCACCCACCTCTGCCTCCTACCAATCCACCCCTTCCCCTCCCACATCCACCCCCTCCCCAGCCTCCTCCGACTCAACTCCCTCCCTCCGAACTCCCACCCCTTCCCCACGACAGGTGGTGGCTCGTGTTAATAGCTTATGAATTGTGAGAAAATGACGTTAAAACTGCTAGTGGAAATGTGTGTTATGATGTGTACATAAAGGTGGAAAAAGTCTGATTTGATGAAATTGAATTCCAGGCGATAAGGCAACAAAAGGTAAAAAACAGGAGACCCCGACCTACAAATATGGTGCCATTCAGGAAGAATAAGAAGATGTACTGCCAACTTTGAATGCTTTCGGAAGAGGTGTATTTGTATTTGAATGTCTGGTAATTGTTTTGTATTTATTCATATGTATGTGCACTTGAATATAACTGTCATTAATCAAAAAGACTTCGGCAATACACAGTGATTAAAATAAAAAAATCTAGAAAAAAATGGGACTTAAAAAACAAAAACATCTTTTGGCAAAAACACTCCCAAGCACTCACTGATGAACCTCTGAAAGCTTGGCGAAGATCCATTCAGCTGTCTCTGAGAAAAATGGTGACACACACACACACATACACGCACACGGCTCTCTTATAGTATAGATAACATTGCTCCAAGCTGCTAATGAAATGAAATAACATCATAAATGAAAGCAGATTGCACAGAAAGGTGAAACAATTTGAACTCAGGCTAGACAGCTTGGAGTAAATTTGCGTACCTCTCGGCCACCCTGCTGTGGTGTGGGGATTCATTGCTTTGTAGCCACTGAAAACATTTTTGAATCCTCTCTTGAACTCGTAGTTCACTTGTCCCATTGCTTTACTCATTCTAATTCTCTAATTTATTTTGCCTGCCCAAAAACTTTATTTATTTGATTTTTGTCGGGATGTCCCCACAGAAAACTGGGCCACGGTCGCCACAACCACTGCTCATGCCACGGGAGCCTTGGCTTGCTTAATTATTTTCATTGCACTCAATAAAGTTTCACTTTGGGAAAAATAGTAGAAAAACAGAACAGTGGAAAATGTTAAGTTTAATGCTTTGGCAATTTCACCTTTTGTTGTGTAAATATGGAGATACAATATACGCTTATTTATAAGAATTGCTAATTTCTTTAAATTTTCAGATTTCACTCCAGATTTCAACACTTATTTAGTCCACGAGATCCGATCCTCAAATCCAAAATCATATTTTGATTATATACTTTCATTAGTCCATGAGAGTTTATTGGGTTTCCCAGGCAAGACATCTTTAGAAGGTCGAATGAAAATGGTGGCTAAGACCCCTGCGAGGTGAAGTTGACCTGACCAAGGATAAGCCTTTCATGAAGGTAAGCTGTTATTTATCTTCAAAAGGAGTGTTTAAATTTACCCAAACACCCACCTTCCATTCATGCACTCCCTTTGGGTTCCCTCAGTATGCATGCAAAGTTTGGGGCTGCTAGATTTCAAGATTTTGGAGTTAATGAGAAGACACACTGACATAGACTGACTAACTGACTGAATGACTGACTGACACACACTGACATTTATTAGCCCATCCCCTGCATAGCGGAAGAAGGGGTTTTACAATCATTTTTGTATGTCTGTCCGGGCCGTAACTTTTTTTTTACCATTTGAGCTTTTGTCATCAAATTTTCAACAAAGCTTTATTATGAGAATAGAGAGAAGACAAATTAATAATTTTTTGAAATAATTTTCATTATTATTATTATTGTGCGACTCTTTTTTGGCCTTTTTTTGCTCTTATTTTTTAACATTTTTTTCTCAACAACCACCTGTCCGATTGACACAAAATTTTCAGGGTAGGGGCAACTCCCCCATGGAGAATATTTTAAATATAATTATGACATAATGGGTCACGTGATATGGCAGCCAACATGGATAAATGCAAAAAATCAAAGCATTATATCTCTGAAACGCCTGATCAGAAAATTTGAAACTGGGCACATCAATATCTACTCCCAATGGGGAATAAAGGATTATAACTATGACATCATCGGTGAAGTAGTAAACCAGCCATAAATGTTTTAATTGAAATCCTTGTTACCCTCGCCGAAGGATTCGGAGAGGGTATTGCATTTGGGTACTTTTGTTTGTTTGTTTGTTTGTTTGTTTGCCTGTCTGTCTGTTTGTTTCTCCGTACAGAACTTTCGTGTTTTTCTCTGCAACCGCTTGTTGGCTTGAGACGAAATTTTCACCATTAGTGTGACTACTCATGTAGAATGTTTCAATGATAATTATGACATCATGAGTCACATGGTATGGCAAACATATTGGAAAACCTGAAAAAATTTGGACCTCTGTATATCTGAAACCGCACCAAGGAAATATTTAAAACTTGGCACATAGCAAGTACTCCTCATGGGGAATGTGTGATTTTTATAACATCATAGGTACCCTTGTTATGACGTCATGATTGCATATGTAGAACGCCACATCTGATTAGTACGAACATTTTTGAAGGTCATCTAGAGATAAAATGGTCCACAGAAAAAAATTTCATGATGTCATCGGTCCCGTGATTTGCCAGCCATATTGTTAAAAAAAATACCCTTCCAAAATGTTCTTCTCTGAAGTGGCTGAACAGATTGAGGCGAAACTTTACACATATGACCGCCTGTCCATGAGGAAAGTACAACTCACACATATGATGTCATAGGTCACATGGTTTGGCAGCCATATTGGATTTACCCTAAAACATGAATAATCTTCTCCAGAATGGCTGGACAAATCGAGGGGAAACTTCACACAAGTGTTCCCAAGCCATGGGTGTACAAGTGTCACATGCAAGCACTTCTCATAGGGATGAGTGTGGTATTTTTATGACATCATAGGTACTTGCCCTCATTATGACCTCATAATTGCATATGTAGAACGCCACATCCGATCAGTATAAATATTTTTGTGGGTATCTGGGATAAAATGGTCCACAACTTTTTGATGAGTCATTGGTCACGTGCTTCAGCAGCCTTTTTTTTTTTTTAATCTTCAAAAATCTTCTCTGAAATGGCTGAAAACATCGAAGCAAAACTTTACACATATGACCACCTATCCATGAAGCAACAAAGATGCACCAACATATGACATCATAGGTCACATGATTTGGCAGTCATGTTAGATTTTCCTGAAAACCTATAAAAAATACACCACTCAAAAGAAGTCCTGGCGAGGGTTTACAATGTCTGATTGCTCTTTTTCTTGTTCACCATTGATATTCAGTTTGTATTTCCAGGCCATATCACGTTTACCAATTGAGCTTTTGTCATCAAATCTTCAACAAACCTTTATTTTGAGATTGTGCAGAACACAAATGAATAAAATGTACAATTTTATTTTTAACTGTCATTTTCATCGAGTTTAGTTTGAGTACAAAGCGGATGGGCTTTGCATTTTCAGAAGCTTTCTAAGTTATCACTAAAATGTAATACAAGTCGCTTCGCTGACAGGATTACCAATCTTTGTATAATTGCAAGAAAAAAAAGACAAAAATGGTTATTGTTTATGGGAAATAATAAAATTAGGTGGTGTATAGATACCAGCCCAGCTATACACTCAGGGCACGAGGAGGGGGAGAGTTTTAATGTTATATTAATCACAACCTTTTTAAATGCTGAATTCCAAATAAAATACAACAACACACAAAGAGGAAGATCAAAATAAAAAAAACAAGTCTGAAGACGACAATGGTTCACGAGCGGTATTTGATGAGATAGATTGTTTCAGAAGTCAAGGATGAGACAATGTGATAATTTTTGACCAAGTTATAAAATGATCAACATAATATGGTACGAGTGACAGGTAATTATTAGCTGCAAAATGTCGAAAACCCGGTTTCATTCAACAACTTTCAAAATTTGACCTTTGCATAACCTTTAAAGTCAAAACAATGTTGTGACATTAAAATAAGGAAACAGGATACGTGCTATAGCTTATTGGAGTTAGTTCGTCGAAGAGGTCGAAAACCCGGTTCAATTCCCACAACTTTGAGAATTTGACCTTTGTGGCCTTTAAGGTCAAAGGTCAAGGATTATGACCTTTGGTGCAAAACTTCCTCCGGAACATTCCAGGAACATATAACGTCATATAGGCTATATGGCATTTCACACTCCTCGGATTATTATCCATACTTTGATGAAATCAGCGTAAAAACAAACTTGAAGGGGGCGCCACGGGCAAGGTGTTTGAGATAGAGCAAAATGGTTTCAAGACTTTCGGTGGGGAATGACCTCAAGATTATGCATAAAAAATATTGTCTCTTAGCTCTCAAAGTTTGGGCGGTCATATGATTTTTATGTCAAAATTCGCAATTTTCTAAGTTTTTGACCTTGTAATCTTGACCTTGGGACGAAAATGAAAAATCGGACAACAAGTTTTAGATAATTCATTTTGCTATTCAAATACCGAAGAACCCATTCCATTCAGTCAATTCCCTAGGAGAAGATAGATTTTTAATCCGACTACCCCCTAAAAATGGCTATTCTTGGGGTGTGGCTCCACCCACAATGGGCGTAGCACGCCCTCATCCAGGAAAACACAACTAGACATTGATATCGAACACATAACCAAGTTTCATCAAGAGCGGATCAAAGTCCACGGAGTTATGCTCTGGACAGTCAGACACACAGACACACAGACAGACAGTCAGACAGGCACACAGACAGACACACAGACAGACAGTCAGACACACAGACAGACAGACACACACAGACAGACAGACAGACACAACACATAACGAATATAGTGGTCACTCTGGCTGGCACTCGTGAACAAATTATTGCCCTCCCTCAACTCTCTTCCTTCTTTTGATGAACCTGTCTGGGGTATGTATTAGGTATGGGCCATGCCAGAAAACAAACTCTCCTCATGCGTGTATGTGCAGCACGTTATATGCTGCGCGTACATATATGTGTGTATGCGTGTATATGCTTGTATTGCTATGCTGCGTTGTGTAGGGGGTACCATTATTGCTTGATAGTGGTATCCCTTGTAGGACAATTATTGATGGATGGATGCATGCAGGCATGCCAAGACCGAGCTCATTTTATATATTAGATAGATTCTACACTGATCTTTGCAAAAGACTAGATCACGATTTTGTACCATTGCCATTGGCAATTTATTTGTCAAACCCCAAAAAAAGAAAAATATACTTTAAAACTTTTTTCTTGTTTACACTTTACTCTTTGACTTGTAATTTTATCGGCACTCATAAAACATTCCATTCCATTGACCTTTTGAGGTACATGGAGGTGAAACTTTTCAACCTTTTGAGGGTGGTACACAATTCTACGAGAGTATCTCTCCGTCATCTCCTCCAAGGGCTGACCCGTGATAAAACATGAATTTAACTTCACTATCAAAGTGACAAAGCTTTAGATTGCATTGCACAAACCGTGGCCTTATATCTAAGAACAGAGAACCGAGTGACTGCACCAGACCTTTACTTTATAACCTTTATTTTCTACTTAATTTGTTGCATAATAAACCCGGCAGGGAGAACATCAATGATTGTAAATCTATACACTAAAGTTTGCCCTTTTTTCCTGTAGGTATACCACTCCCTTTATGTTATACCCCATTCTCCCTAATTGTCTTTTGTACATTTTCCTTTCTATCTCGTCTCACCACAATCCCCACCTCCAACCACAGTTCTTCCTCTTTGACCCTGTACATCAGAATGGGTGGCACATTGTTAATCGGATATAATTTTAAAAGGATGTAGAAACAGAAGTAATGCTGAGACAGAGAAAGTACAGAATGCTGCGCTGTAATGAGGAAAACACACAAAGGCACATCTAATGCATTTGACCGTTATAACCCGGTTCAAATCGTGCTTTATTTAGAAAACAACTCGGTGTATTCATTTATTTCAACATGTCGGCCTTCGGTGGCCATTAGCTCCATGAATCCAGGCCTTGCCCGAGGCCCTCATTCGCAGCATCCCCCAAATCAGGATAATTGGAAAATTACATTGCTACTACATATCCTCATGTGCTTGAAGAACGTGTCACCGCTTAGTACGCCCTGGAAACGTGAACACGTACACGGGTTTTTGATTGCCAAACAGACCTTGGGCCTACACCCGGACCAGCTTGCCTAAATGAGCTAATTAGCTGTACACTGCAGGCTCCGGGCCTAAACAGCATGGGTATACATTTCCTTCTTGTTAACTTTCCTTCTGGGCAAAAATGAAAGTTTCTGCTTTGTCCAATGTAAATTATTTGGAAAGACCAAGTAATTAATTCTTAAATCACTCTTCCTAATTAATTCTTTGTTATTTTATTCCAATATGTAATTTTTAATGGCTATATTAGGCATGCCACCATGTTCCACTCCTGCAGTATGGTTCCTGTCCAATGTGTTGACTGTACACACTGTACAGGTGGTGACAATGCTCATGTCCATTTGCTATTATAAATACCATTGCAGATAAAACAAAAACAAAAAATGCATCGCAGGTGTTCAGCTCTCCAAGCAATCTTGTTTCTTCTTATTTCAGGAAGATCTCACTTTCATGTGTGCTTTGTTATTGGAGGACGGGGTAGTAAAAACTATTATTGTGAAATAATCGATATATGTACCAGGTTCATGTAACATGTACTCATCATTGTCACATTAGTGGGATTAAATGCTTTGAGGCATACACACACACACACACACACACACACACCACACACACACACACACACACACACACACACACACACACTAGCTGAGAGCTTGGATTAAGCACCAGGGTATTATCCTTTCCAATAGTTGTATATTGATTACATCTGATGTTTAGCCCTCAAGGTTGTTTCTTTCTCTTGCTTACATTGTCTGCTGTTTGTATATCCATCTGTGGTTGTATTTTAAGGAAGCAGCTCGAGCCTTCCTTGTCTTTCAGATTCACTTATCTGTGTCACATTCTCATCCAGGGGTGATTATTAGAGACAAAAGCTCAAACTATAAGAAACCTACAATTGGGAGTTGATGGGTTTAGCTTCTGGAACAACTCCAGTGCTCAAACAGACTCTCGAAGCATCAGGATTGACAAATATTTCTCAATACTGTCTAAATAGCATTCTGAAATATCTACTAGAAATTACAATAATAATAATAATATGACTTCCCTTCCAAGGAATTTCAACACAGGAGGCCATTTGGCCCATCAAACCTGTGCAATGGTTTCCAAGCTATGGTTGTTTGTCTATGCTTATTATATTGTCTATCCTTTATTAAATACTGAGCATCGAGAAAGGAAGCAGCACGTACCATTTTAGTCTTTGGTATGACTCGGCCACGGTAGGACTACCAACCTTCCAGACTCAGAATTACTTCATCAAGTCTGGTTAAACCAAAATTGATTGAAACCAAAACAGAATGAGAAAATCAGATGACGATCCATTTACATTCTCAATTCTTTGAAATGATTATGTGACTTTCTTTTGAGAGCCCCTCGTAGCTGGCCATGTCTCGACTGGGCATGTGGCAAAGTCGTTGAGGGAAAGGGTGGGAAGGGTGCGTTGGGAGAGAGGGGGCAAGGGCACTGAGGAAGGAAGTGAGCCTGATGCAGCTTTGTGGGGGTGGTCATTTCCCAGACGACCTTCTGGGTCCGGAGCATCATCCATGACCTTCAAGATGATCCACACATAAGGGGCGCAGGTAAACAACACACAAAAGCCATTGTCTGCAGCCTGGAATGAAAAGGGAAGTATGTATGATTGCATTGTTTCTGAAGAGATGAAGGTTATGTACACCAATGTGGTGAAGAACAGTCCACTGCAATGAGAACAAATTTGAAGGAGTTGCTGAAGATGAAGGTTGTCGGGGATTTAGAAAGAGGTGGAAATGATGCACGGCATGGAGATTTCAAGCTGTGATGAAAGGCTCGAAAGCGGCATACTTGTGATGCCGGCGAGAGCGTCCTGCTAGCAGGCCCATCAGGACACAATCTGCGCCTGACAGCCGACACCCTGTCATCATAGAGCAGCCATGGTGATTAGGAACCTGACAGGCAGTAAAAGCCACCACAATGCAAGTGGAGAAGTGGATGCAACAGAAAATGGGGGAGTTTTTTATATCCACACATTTATAGTTGGTGCTTTCGGGAAAAATGCAACCATTTATTTTTATAATTTCCTTTTTGGGTGAGTATATTATTCCAGGGGACAGATGATGAATTCCAAAAGGGAACTATCACAGTGTATATCAATACTA
>CM068962.1:66124769-66141033 GCA_035128595.1 Eptatretus atami
TCTTTATTCCTTCACAATCAACAAGTATACGTCCGTCCATCACCCATACGCTGCACCATATGCATCGATGAACCAAAAGGACAAACTAAACACCGGAGGAGAAAATCCAAAAAGAGCAATATGAGGATTTTCTCGTAATCACTATGACTCCTATTTCAGATGCCCTCATAGTGACTGTATGAACCACTGAGAAAAGGAAGAAGAAAACTTATTTCAAGTTTGCATCTCGTGTGCGATCTCAGAGTTATAGTAAACTGTTCCTGAAACATTCCACTCATTGCAATGCAGCTTCATGGTACTCGCAGAGTACAAAATCGACCAGTGTCGGAACAGCAAGATATCAATGCACGATTTTCATTTCTTGTAAAGTGTCTCATTGAAGAAGGGGTAAAAGATCGATCGTGGTTAAATAGGTTTCATGTTGGTGCCCAGATGGAATTATGAGTTAACCCACACGGGAGTGTGAAGATATGTTGAAAATGTATTCACCTTCCTTTGCTTTAGATTTTTATAATAGTTGACCATTTTTATGTGAGAAATGATTTTTGTACATTCCAATTGTTTTTTGTTCTCTTTCTAAAAAAGTAAAAAAAATTTTTGATCAAAATGTTATTTATATTATATGAAATATTGAATGTATAATACATTTGTAAATTGTCTTACAATTCAGCGGAAGCTGCAATAGTGATAATAAAAACTGAAACGAATGGATATATATACGTATATTACATTATATATCATGATTATATATATGTATATATTATATATATATATATATAAATATAATATATATATATACTAATTGTTGACGGGCCGGGGTCGGGTGAGAATGACCACTAGGGGGGAAGCTATCTCGGCTCTCCCATTCCGACTCCCCGGAATCTGTAGGCCGTCGCACAAGGATAATTCCGTGATCGGAGCGGGTTCCAGTTAACGCGACCGTGGACCCAATAACCAAACCACGTGACTAGAATCCCCGTCTAGTTAATCCGGTTACCTAAAAATAACCACTGATTTAATTACCGGGAACCACGCCCTCGTACATCCTTTCCGAACCGGATCACTCCACTGGACTGGATCACTTACTGGATCGGATGCAGCCAAGCGACACTGCCAAGAGACGTACCGGCTAAAAAGGAACGGATTGTTGGGAATCAAGTCATGGCTAAGCTCTGGATTCGGACCATGCTGGATCAATGAAGAAAAGACAAAAACGAGCATGGAACATTTCCAATAATAATTTATTTACAATAGGCGAGAAAGGTATGTGGATGATCAAGAGATTTATTGGTGTGTTGTGTGCAGAGATAGGGGGAGAGAGGTGTGGTGCACCAAATAACAAGCAACTTATAAAAGCGACACAGAGCAGACCTAACCGAAATAATATAAAAGATCTTCTGCAGGCTTACTTACATAGACAGACGCCAGCACACACCACAGACACAGAAAACCCGATGAAGAGAGATTGAAGCAAGGCAGGAAGAGTTGAGGCTAAGTCTCTCGGTACCTTTGTATAACTATACGCGGTACCCGAACGCGCCACCAATACGTTTGGGGAGTGCTCTGCGGCGAGTTACCTCCCCGAGACAGCCGGCGCGTCGTCTCTCGCTTCGGGCAGCTCGCGTCGAGACCGTGGCGTGAAGAGGGGCTTGAGTTGGAAGGGTGGAGTCAGCGTCGTGTGGCAGAGAAGAGGAGTAGAAGACCAGTGATGAGACGACAGACAGGCGGAGTCGAGTCCAGTGTTGAGCGAAGGCGAGGCAGGGCAGCAGAGAGAGAGAAGAAAGATCCGCTCGGAGCCTTATATAGGCCCGCAACAGGCGGGGCGCACCCGTAAACTTGGTGATGTCAACCGAATCGGGTGCTCTGATTGGCCCTGACCCCCTGCGCGGCCTGGCACAATGGCCGAAACTAAAACATTCCATTTCCAGGCAAGATGACCCTATGCCGCAATGATGTCCCGTTCCGACCTCACGACATGATACGAATTGCCCACACCGACTCCGCGCCATGAATCGCTTTGCAAGAACCCCCAGGCCATCCTGATGACTTGGCCGAGGGAAGCGTCTGTCCTGCACGCCCGCTCGGGCCGCCCGACTAGCGCTGCCAACGCGCCTTCCATGTGCGCCAACGTAGCCCAAGCTGTACAACATGCTACCGCCCGACCGCTGCTTTGCTGGCCAGAGAGGCGAGAAGGTAAGATGTTATGGCCGGAACCCATGCACAAGACAGTAAGATGTGTCCATCGTGCCCGGCTCTGTACATAACAAAGTGCTCGCGAGCGGCGCACGGGTCTGCTTTGAGAGCACGTTCCGTACAACATCTTCCATTCCGATCCGCCATATGTCACTGCCAGCACTCGCCCGATTTTGCTATGTGTGCGTGGGACGAAACCCGATCAAGATAAATAGTCCAAAAATGAGTTGAAAGGAATGCGCCACTTTCGCCTTGACACTCGCATCCCACGCAACGTGGCTGGGTTGCCCTTTCTATATCGGCCTCAGTACACGTTCCGTGCCGTGTGGGCGTCATGCTGGGGTGTGTTCTGTGTTGTGGAAACGCCATCGGATGGAAATTACCGCTGCGAGTGCGTTTGCAGGCTGTGTTTTGGACGGAGGATGTAATGTGTGGCCTGCTTGACTTTGCTGAGACACCATCTCACACGCAGGGCGCACGTGGCCAGATTTACCTCAGGAATAATCAGAAAAGAAGAGTAGAAATGACTGTTAGAAAATTAAATAAAGAACAAATATGTAAGCAACTTAGCTATGAAGATCATTCGCAGACGCTCCCGTTTGTCCCGCTCGACAAAAGGAAGGGACTATCTAACGTTATTATGTAATACTGTCTTGGGACCACTATCTATTGATGCATGCGGTTCCGAGACCACAATATATAATATTATATAATATGTTATATAATATATATATATATGTATATAGATATATATATATTAATATAAATAAATATTATATAATATATATATATATATATGTATATATATTCCAGGGTGGAAATTCCTTCGAATTTGTTTTCTGTATCGTTCGTTTCTCAATTTCGAAGCCGAATTGGATTTTACAGGCACCTGTATATTTGAAAGTCGGACAAATTGCCATTTACCGCAGTCTGTTCCGTTTAAATTTCATGTTCAAAATCGTCCATTTTGGTCACTCTTGAATTTGGCCGACAAAATCTCAAGGGCCTTGGCCTACGAAGACCTTAATCCGGCCCTGCCGAGGGGAATATGAACTCAGGATCCTAGGATCCCAAAACCACCACCCAAACCATTAAACCAACACCAGGCACATACATACATACATACATGTATTTATTTATTTTCTAACCAGATGAAATACCTGAAGGACAAATCCTCTAACTTTGTGTCATAACATGCTGTAGTATGTGTATGGTGGATCATATTTCATTAATCACGCTTTATTATCACACTTTACTGAGCAGTGGGTGGAAAGTTATGATGTGCGGAGGAAGAGTGAAGGGGTAAAGAAGAATGAGAGACAAAGTCAGAATACTGTATGTTAATATTTATTATCCTCATGAGACCTGAAAAAGGGTTGACTTGACAATAATAATAATAATGATCATAATAATAAAAATAGGACTGTGAATCATGAAGCTCACCTGTATCAGGAGCAAAGGTCCTCAAAAGTCCGGTTCTGGGTTTGGAGAGTCGGCAGGTCTTCTTCAGGGCTCTCTGCTGATGATCTCAAAGTTAAGTTTCCGGTCGTTATATGTCCCATTTTAACTGTTTATTTTCTCACCTACATGTTACTGTGTGTTTCTCGTTGGTTTTTGTTTCAAAAATCATGCTATTTTGTGAGTTTTCGTCGACCTTGTCTGACGGGTGCTTGAGGCCTACCCATCCCTCCCCTCGGTGTACGATCGTGTTTATTTGTATTTTCTCCCCATTACTTCAATTTCTATCTTCCCCACTTTCCCAACGTCCCCATCCCTCCCAACTAAACACTCTATTTCTTGTCTTAAATCCCCCCCCCCCAAAAAAACTACATTTTTCTCCTTGCACACTCACGAGTTCAATCCTTCTTCTTCCTCTTTTCCTCTTCTTCTCTTCTTTTACTCTTCTTACTCTTCTTCTTCTCCTGCTGGCACACCATCTTTATTCTACTGAGCTGACCCTCTCTTGCCATTACCTTCACGATTTCTTTCTACAACTTCCATTCCCGAACCTTACCTGTTCTTCAAAATACATCAAAAATAATAATCTTCCTTGTATCCTTTCGATCTCCACACCTCCTGTCACCACGTGACTCTCTCTCTTGCTGGTACTTTTCATCGACCCAGCAGCTTCACACTGCGTTTACCTTCCAAATTCACCACACACTTCCACGATTTTACTTCAACCTTCCCTTTTCCGAATGTTACGCAATCCTTATTTAAACAAATAATTTCACTTTTGACTATACACCTCCCATAGCCAAGTGCTTCTCCCGTAACCACGTGATCTGTTTACACCCCCTGCGTTTACCGATCCAATTTCACCATTCACCTCACGATTTTTTCTACAACAAATCCATTACCTAATCTGATGAAAACTCTCTCAAACAATAATAATAATAATAGAAACGATCTCTTATAATGCTTCATCTTCCTCTTTCACACGTGTGGTTCTCTTTACTGTATCACAATGCACGACTCTTCTACTATTAAACAGACTGCTCTCAATTCGACCTTTCCTTCATACCTTGCCTAAAAAATCCAACTGTTACAGCGTTTCTTCTCTCCATTCTCTGAATTCGCCTTCATTGCATCCATCAGAAATGTTTAATTGCATCTCTGACCGAAAACTTTTTTTTTAAAACCCCAGTTTGCAATGAGTGTTCACTTTCCATCAACCATTCTTTTTTCCATTTTCAGTGAAAACTCACCCCTCTTACCCCTCCCTCTCAAAGCAACCATCACACTCTTCTCCCTCCAATCCTCCATCTCACTCGCTCAAAAACTCCCCCTCACCTTCCTCCCTCAACTCTCCCCATCACCCTTCTCCACCATTCACCCCCCTCACTCACCCGTCTCAAAGTTGCCCCCCTCTAATCCACAAAGATGCCTCCTTCCACTGCCCTCTCACCTCCATCTCTTCACTCCACCTCCTCAAATCCTCAACCACCTTCTGCCCCTCTCTTATCCACCCTCTCCCCAGCAGCACAGAGCCTTTTCTCCTCCTCATCCGGCCCCTCCCTAGCTATTTTGCAATCCCCACACTCTTTCAACAACCCTCCTTACCTCCCCCCCCTCGTCCCTTGTCCTACCCTCCTCCCCCCACCCCTGCACCCAAAGCATCCTCCCTCCTCTTCATTAACAGTGTGGACCTCAAATATCCGGGCCTTCGCTCAAACCTTTCAGATCTTTCCATACAGGTTGCCACTGACAAACCAGACATAATCTGCCTAACAGAAACTTTCCTCCCCAAGACGTGTCTGACTCCCAAGTATCTCTCCCCGGTTACTCCCTCCTCGGTATGACAGACCTGAGCCTCGTCCTGGTGGAGGAGTTGCTCTCTTCATCAAAAACTCTCTTCCTCACTCTCCATGCACTGCCCTCACTCCCCCACACCCCAGGAATACCTCTGGCTATGGCTTCCCCTCCACTCCCACCTCATGTTTATATGTATACTGTACCTTCCACCAAACAGTGATGACTCCATCTACACCTCATTATCTGAAAACATGGACCAACTTCTATCTTTCATCCAAACTCTCTCTTCCTCATATGTGGCGACTTCAATTGTCATCATGCCTGTTGGCTAGGTGTGGGTACCTCTCTCACCTGTCATGGCACTTCAGCAAAAGCTTTCCGTGACTCATTTGGACTGAATCAATCGGTCAACTTCCCTACCAGGATCTCAACCAATGGTACTCCATTTCTTCTGGATCCAATTTTGACAGATTTCCCTGACAACATGTGCTGCTCTTCCCCCGCTCCAATCGGTTCTTCTGACCACGTCCTTGTCAAAGTGGACATCTCTCTGGCTGTTATCAGAGAACACCTCACCGCCGTCGATCTGGCATTTCACTCAAGCCGACTGGCAGGGTCTCCAAGCAGCCATTAAACTTCTAGACTGGTCTCCTATCGCTACTTTCTCCAACATCAACTCATCCTGGGAATTCTTTCAAAGAAACTTGCTCTCCCTCATGCACAGATTTATCCCCTCTCGTCTTCAGTTGTCCTACCCTTCCTCCCGCCTTTGGTTCATTGAAGCTTGTGGTGAGGCAGTTGTCCTGAAACAACTTGCCTTTGCCTCATGGAAGGCAAACCCAACTGAGGGTAATCTCAGTTCCTTCCATAAAGCTCGGAACAAGTGTGTATCTACCCTCAGGAGAGCCAGAAAACAACATCTTTCTAAGCTCAAGTCCGAACTTTCAAACCTCTCTCCTCCTCAAAATCCTGGTGGCATCTAATCAAATCTGTTTCTGGTGTATGCTCCCCTCCATCCCTCCCTTCCTCAAATGGCTGCACTGCTGATACCGCATGTGAAAAGGCTGAATACCTAAACTTGGTGTTTGCAGCTAAATCTTGTGTCCAAACCCATCACTTTCTCTCCCCACCTTACCCAGTCAGACCCAACTGTCCCTGGACTATGTGTCCTTTTTTCCTGACAAGGTGGAGAGCTTGCTGTCAAACCTCAACTCAGATTCTGCAACCGGTCCAGACGGCATCAGCCCACGTGTCCTAATAACCTGCTCCTCTGCTCTTGCTCACCCTCTCTCTGTTCTATTCACCCTCCCATTTGCCCAAGGTCATCTGCCATCTGCTTGGAAATCAGCAAACATTACTGCCCTGCATAAAAAAGGTGCAAAAACAGATCCCTGCAACTACAGACCAATCAGCCTTCGGCCAATCATCAGCAAGGTTATGGAATCCATCATCGCTTCAGACATTAAATCCTTCCTCTTCTCCAATGGCTTGATTTCCGATCATCAATTTGCGTTCAGACCAGGTCACTCTACCCTAGATATGCTGCTTCTGCTCTCCCAAACAATGGATCTGCCTGAAACCCTCCTTTGTCCTCAATGTCTTCTGTCCTCAATGCCAGACAGGAAATCCGAGCCGTATCCCTGGACATATCACGTGCTTTTGACAGTCTGGCACCCTGCCCTGCTCACCAAACTCTCTTCCTATGGTATCCAAGGCCATCTCCACTCATGGCTCGCAGACTTCCCTCCTGTCGCAGTCAACGTTGGGCCCTAAATGGTGTTCTTTCATCCCCCCTTCCTGTCCAGGCTGGAGTTCCTCAAAGTAGCGTTCTGGGCCTGTTCTTTTTTCTGGTTTTCATCAATGATCTCTCTGACTCTCTGGAAAATCCTCTTTATCTCTTTGCTGATGACTTCACTCTCTGCCATACCATCTGTCATCCCTCAGACCGGCATGCAGCAGCTTCTTCGGTCACTGCAGATCTGGGTAAAATCACAAACTGATCCAACACGTTGAACATGTCTTTCAATCCGGACAAATCTCACACCTCACTATGTCTCTCTGAAAGGAACATTTATAAAAACATCCCATCCACTTTCTCAACAATCCTCTGGAAGAAGTCCTTTCTTTCAAGCTTCTGGGTCTCACTATCTGCCATGATCTTTCCTGGGAAAGCCACATTTCAAACCTCGCCTCCAAAGCCAGTCGCCGACTGGGAATCCTCCGTCGTACAGTCTTTCCTCGGCCCACCTGAGCTCCTGACCACTTACAAAGCCTTCGTCCACAGCCTGATGGAGTACTGCTTTCCCCTCTGGGCTGGTGCTCCTGCCTTCCACCTTTCTCGGCTTCACGCCGTGGAAACCAAGGCATTTCGGATCATTGGCATCTCCGGCGATGAGGCTGAGTCTTTGGGCCTCTCACTCTCTCACCGCAGGCTGGTCGGTGGTCTTTCTGTCTTCTACTGTCTCCTCTCCAGCCCCCCCTGCTCTCTCTGCGAATTGTCCCCACCACATTTCCGCAGGGCCTCAAGGTCTGCCAACAACCCCCTTCTGGAAAACTACCAAAATCACGAATCACTGCTCAACTTCACTCTTTCATTCCTCTTTTTCCCGCCTTTGGAATAAACGCCCTCACTCTATTCATTCCCATTCTTCCCTCCAGGCCTTCAAAACAGCTGTTCTCCACCACCTCTTATCTTCCCCCATCCAAAACCTCGATCTTTTCTACCCCCGATAATCCACCAAGCCCACCTCCTTCAAATTCCCTGCTTTCCTTCCTGAAATTCCCCGTAATGTCCATCTTGTGTTCCCATGTTCCCCGCCCCATCCTCTCCCTTCCACAGATCTCCTGTCTCTGTTCCCCACTGTTTTGTCCTTCCCACTCCTGCCCCTCTTGTCTCATGCCCCCCTTGCTGTGCGTTGTGTGTTAGCTCTCATACGAGCCTCGACAATGTATACAAAAAAAAGGACACTCAACCCCCCCCCCCCACCACAAACCCTTTAAACCCGTTTTTTTATGCCATGAAGAAACGTTAGTACATCGTGGGTGATGAAGGTTTTGGTCAAGCTTCAACAAATTGTGTGAATAGTTTTGGAGAAGAGAGCAAATACCTATTTTGGGGGGTCAATATCCCCCACCCCATAGACCCCCTTAATGAGTGCAGATTTTGATGCGGTCATTACATTTTGGTACATCACAGGAGATGAAGGTTGGGGTAAAGTTTCATCAAAATTATGTGTGTAGTTTCAGAGAAGAGAGCAAATACCTATGTTGTGGGGTCAACTCCCCCCCCCAACCCCCAATCCCCGTAGTCCCCTTAATGAGTGCAGATTTTGATGTGGTTGAAACACTTTGGTACATCACGGGTGATGAAGGTTGTGGTCAAGTTTCATCAGAATTGTATGTTTATTTTTAGAAAAGAGAGCAAATTCCTATTTTGTGGGATCACCCCCCCCCCCCCCACCCTGTAGACCCCTTAATGAGCGCAGATTTTGATGCGGTCAATACACTTTGCTATATCACAGGTGATGAAGGTTGAGGTCAGGTTTCATTGAAATTGTGTGTGTAGTTTCAAAGAGAGAGAAAATACCTATTTGTGGGGTCAAACAAAACCCCCATAGACCCCCCTGAATGAGTGCAGATTTTGATGCAGTGAATAAACCTTCGTTAGGCATCACATATGAAGCTTGTGGCCAAGTTTCACCAAAATCTAGTGTTTGTTTCAAGCGATAATGACTGAGGAGTTTTTGGACTGACTGACTGACTGACTTGCTCACTTACGGACACTGCTCAATTGCATAAGATTACCGGACTAAAGTCCAGCTGAGCTAATAATAATATGAGAGAGTTCATAGAACATTTTCCCCTCACACATTCTTTTGAAAAAGGATATGGGAAGGGTTATAACCACCTCCTTTTTATTTGGACGAAGTTTGCTACGGTGTTGCATCGCTGGACGCCATCATTTTGTCTGAATCGCGATGTTCCCCTGCCTTGACAGCACGAGCAGCAAATTTGATTGGTCGAGACGGAATACAATTTTGCCAAAGTACTGCTAAACTGGAGGTTTTTGGAGGAGTGATTTGTGTTCTCCAGTGTTCACAATGTATAATTAATTTTAAATAAAATATATATATATAAAGGCTGTAGTAAAAAATACAAACCATTGAATTGGAAGTTTACCACCATTGATGCATTTGGGATGCAACATCTAATTAGTGCGTTTCATTTTCGAAAGATTTTGGTCATGGTTCTTATAGTTGAAGCACAATAACGATTTTTCATGTCGTTGGTCTCATTATAGTGAGTGAGAATGTATGAAAATTAATTTAGTTTTAGAAGTTTCATTCCTTACAGGAATAGTAATTTTAGTAGTAGATATTTCAATTGTGCTTCACCCTATTAAACACCACCCTATTAAACATGTTACATTAGTTCCTGCCTGTTGTTTGTGTCCTTTATGACGTCCCTAAAAACAGTAAGTTTCCTCCTTGAAATGATTTTTAATTAATATTGACTGCCAGACAGACTTGGAGCAATTGCGTTACCCCCACTGTGCGCATGCACATGCGGGACAAGATGCTGTACAATTCTTCCAAATTCAGAGCGAAGTATTGCTAAACTGCAGCCCATTCATGTTCTATCGTGTTCAAAATATATAATTCAATTGAAATTATTAGAGTAGTTCCTCGATAAGAAATTAACAGATATACAGACAGAGTGAACCAATTGTTTACCCCCATTTTGCGCTCCATGCGTGGGGTAACTAGTAGTGTCATTCAAATTATAGATGCAGTTAAAAGGGATATATCTGTGATGAAATTATCTGAATTGAGTCTTTGGAATCAGAACATTTTTCCTCTTCCCATTCGGCCAAGTCGGCCAAAAGGCCCTTGTGCTAGAAACAATTCCAGGTGACTTTTTCTCAGTGGTGTTGCATTTTTCAGAGGCTCTTTATTAGGCAGTGCATATGAGGCATATGTTAGCCAAGTGAGACTCGCTATAATTTGATTGCTTTCACCATATTGAGTATACCTTGTGAGTCCCAGGAGTAATATTTGTGCATTTTCAATCAGCATGCCAAACGGTTATGCTTGTTTGACAACTTCAGTATTTCAGATTTTCTCTTACCATTCCATTATATGGACTTTTGGTGGAAACAGTTAGTTGTAATTAGAAGCACGGTTCTGAATTATGATGAATGTGCCCTCAGTTTTACCTTCACAATGTTCTGTACAGCTGGTGAAAAGGTAAACAAACAGTCAGCTGCATTAAGTTTGGTTATGTCAACATCATTGTTTGGGAAGGTGTTCAGTCGACTTTGAATCGGTTGCTACTTTTGCTCTTTATCTTCCGATTGGTGGTATTAAAGGCCATTTTAGTGCAAATGTCAGGGCCCCATAGACCAGCTCATGAGTTTATTAGTAGAGGACTGTGTCATGGTAAAATTAACTAATGATCAGAATTTATGTCGATTAATTTACAAGTTCCAGTTTGTTTCTTAATTTTTTAACTCGTCATCATGAGATCACGAAAACTTTTTGTTGTCATTTGAATGTATTGATTAGGGAAACAATTTTTTTTTATGTACAATAAGGAAGAGATTGTTTGTTATATTTTTTAAGATTTAAATCTAACCACAAAATAACTTCAGGACTTAAATATTGCTATCAAATTGTTTCACCACATTTTCTCAACTCGTTATTTATCAGTTACTAATAGGGGTACCCAACGATGCCTGGTGCTGTTCTAATCCTGTTGGCATGATGAAGAAATCAATTTGTTAATTTTTTTTAATTTTTTTGTGGATGCCTAAAACACTTCCCCATACCCATGAAGGAATGGGGCCGGGGATCATTTACTATTACCTTTCACATAGCTACAAAGGTTTAGGAACTACAGAGCAATTTAAAAAAATCGATAAAAGACAAACGTTTTTTTTTCTTCAAAATTTTCAATTTTTTTTGGTCTAAAACACTCCCAGGCACTCACTCATGAACCTCTGAAAGTTTGATGTAGATCCGTTCAGCCATCTCAAAGAAAAATGGTGACACACAGACAGACAGACAGACAGACAGACAGACAGCCAAACGTTTATCATTTATACCCACAAACCAGAAAATATTGACTGCCCACGATGTAAAATGTTGAAGCTATTAGCCATCGTATTGCTGCCATTATTACTTATCCAGAGACATGTACCATGAGCTGGGGTTTCAGCATGATCCCTGAGGTCCAATTTACTTTATCAGTGAAAGATGCAGTTACCCTAAAGGGCCAAAAGACCTTCTCGTTTGTGATCCAATCGCAAGAATCAGCCAAGCGGTTTAGTGCTTACAATCACGGTTGTGAATTTACTTCATGTAAGTTCAACCTTACATCATGGACGTGCACAGAAGAAAGAATGGAACCAGAACAGTTCTTCTTCTTCTCCTCCTTCTCCTCTTCCCTTTATATGGGGTGAGGTCCAATGGCACCAAGCTTCTGGCCTGCCTTGACAATGATACTCCTCCACTACTTCTGTCCTCAGCCAACTCTCTCCACTCTCCAAACACCCCTACCTTACTGATATCCCTCCTCACACAATCCTCCCATCACGACCGTGGTCTACCTCTTTTCCTCCTACCTTGCTCCCTCAACCTATCCACTCTCTTTGCCATTCTCTCTTTCTCCATCCGCACCAAGTGTCCAGCCCACCTCAACTGGCATTTCACCAATCTCCCCGTCAAACTCATTTTCACACTAATCTCCTCCCTCAGTTCACCCATCCTCCTTCTATCCACCCTCTTCACTCCCGCAATCCTCGTGATCCAGTTGTTCTCACAAACCTGCAGCCTCTGTTATTGTCATTCTGTCAGTGCCACCATCCCCAGACCGTGTAGGTAGGTCTGCATTACACACAACATCAGAACCTTCCCTTTCAATTTTCTTGATATCTTTCTGTCTGCCATTACTCCTTCCACCCTCCTCCACCTACCTGAGTCCTTCTTCACATGTCTGCCTTGGACTTACCATCCCCGGTCACTGTTCCTCCAAAATATTCAAACCTATTTCCCTGCCTGATCTCCTTCCCCTCTCACTTGATATTCATTTATTTAAGTACACACATGATAAAATAATTAATTTAAATGCACACATATATTTATAATAAAGTAGAAGCTAGATAATAAGCATATGCGCTTATTTTTAGATTCAGTGGAGCACATGTGCGCTTATTTTCCATATGCACTTATACGTATTCAAAACGCCATGAGATGTGCTTATAATGGTACGTGTTCTTCAGATTGGCTGCGTAGATGTCAGTTTTTACATCGTTGCAATTTCAATTGTCCGTACCTCAAAAACAAATACTAAACAAGCCGCGCTACTCTCAAAGTCCACCGCCCCCATGCCAAATAAATAAATAAATAAATCCTACAATTTGCGACATTAAGGTGCCCCTGCAATGCCGCCGTGCAGCACGTGGAGATGGAATTGGGAGGGACCGGTGTACTTTTGAGGTGAATGTGTACAAATGATTCTTAGTTGATGTGTACAAATGTACTTCTGAGATAAATATGAACAAATGATAAATGAAAAATACTCCTACATAGCCAAATCACTTGGTCACTGTCATGTCCAAATATCAGCTTCCCAGCTCAAAATATGCCTGAGATATTGCCCAAATGAGAAATAAAATAAATAAGTAATTAATATATCGATAATAATTAAGTAATTAATCAATTCATTGATTAATCAAAAAATAAACAAATAACGTTTTTGCCATAGAAATCTTCACTTTTGTCCCCAAATTTCAGCTTCTTAGCTCAAGGGATGGCTGGGATATCGCCCGAACAAACAAACAATCAAACAAGAAAACAAACAAATAAACAAACGGAGTAAAAACCGAGTACTCCCTTCCTTCAGCGCCCTGCATTGACGTCTTACATCGCCTGGATATGGCATTGGGAAGGAGCGGTGTACAACACACTTTCTTTCAGTCCTCGAGCACGTATCTGTTTAAACTTCACAAGTTCTTTTTCCATGTCCAGGTAAAAGGCCCGTCTTCCGCTCCCTATCTTCTCCGAACCTTTCTCACTCTGAATAATTATTTCCTCCTTCTTCACCATTCACATCAAAGTCCTCGTGTTAAGTTCGAATTTCTTACACATTTGGCGCTGGTTCTTACAAAAGTTGTAAAACGCAATAATCTCAATCTTCTTTTCACGGGTGTACGATCGACGTTTCTCTGGCATTTTGATCATGATGAAAAACATTGTGTTACACCTCTTTATCATAAAGGGTTGTAAACCCCCCTTTGATGACCCCTTGCAAAAAAAAAAATATATTGTTTTGAATGTAAAACTCTTGTAAGTGTCAGTAATGTAAGAAATTCGGACTTAAACTTTATGTGTTAATAAAACATGAAATACTGTCGTGTTTGAGTTGATAATAACTTCAGTTTTCAAAGCTTTACTATAACGTTTTTATACGCGCTTCTTGTTAATGGAGAAATAAATTAGGAAGGCACATGTGCGCTTAATCTTCATATGCGCTTATATTCACGCATATGCTTATTATCCAACCTCTACTGTATTCCCACCTAATATCATTCAATCATTCATCCAAAGTTGCACGCCTGAGCAGTAACTCCTGCAGACTGACATAGATTTTCACTCCGATAAAAAAAACTTTGCTTTATCTGTCTGTGTGCAGAGAAAAATGGACAATGAAACACTTGCAAGTAAAGTGGACAACACTCCAGAGATTAAACATTGAGAGCTCCATTCTGTTAATAATTTTGATCACCGTGGATAGTTTGTGAGTCTCTGCATCCATGCTAGCATGCGGAGAGGATGAAAGGGGGAGGTAAAATACAGCTCACGATTCCTCCAGGCAAATCGAACAAATTGCTTGTTACTAGCAAAGCTTTAACTGCCAGCATAGGAGTACAGACTCAGTGGCTTCAAAGAGCCAAAACACGATGGAGAAGCTGCACACAGTCTCTCCCAGTTCCATAGTTCCAGTAACACCCACTCACACCTCGTTCTTTGGGTAGTTCTACATATTTGTCTAAAGGGTGACCTGAAAGTCACTTTACCCCTCCCCAGGAAAGCATCTTATATATTATTTCCGAGTTTGTGGTTTCGTGTCGCGCTATTCTTCGACTTTGTTCTGCGCTCGAGTAACGTGATATTCGGCTTACATTATCTCAAAGACCATATGAGGTGCATGGTACAAAGAAAGTAAATAAAATGCGTTCTGAAACAGTGAAATTGTATTCCACTTACTGCATTAAAGTAAAATTACTACTGATACTCTGCATCAGTTCTTCTCAAACACACCCACCCCAACATGTCGCGCAGAGCGCGGGTTATGCTAGTTCATTCTTAAACTCTTCTTAATTGTGCAGTGCTGTACTTGCAATAATTAAGGAGAATGACGGAGCGTATACAGATACAATGACTGGTTCATAAATGCTCGATCAAAAATGACTGATTGACCCTGTACAATCATACATGCTGGTCTCCCCACACTTAATATGTAGTGATTACAGCATCTAATCTTGTTCTTTCCTTTAAATGAGATGAGCTCATCCAGCAGACACATGAAGCAGATTCTATCAACTGAATTCTACTTCGTATATATCTGCATTCTACATCCAATATGGTGCATTGCCATAATTATTTTCTTCTTGTTTGCATGGTCTGCCAGTGGAAGATGATCCATCCCTTGACTTTCTAGGTCTCACTATCATCAGCAACCTCTCATGGGCTGACCATGTCGCAAAACTGGCCTCCAAAGCAAGCCACAGACTGAGCATCTTCTGTCATTCTAAGTTTTTCCTTGAAAATCAGAACTAACAGTTTCCAAGGCCTTTGTCCAGAGCTCAATGGAATAAAGCTCTTCCCTATACTTTGGATGGTGCACAGTATTGCAGGTATTCTCTCTCTCTCTTCTCTCTCTTCTCTCTTCTCTCTCTCTCTCTCTCTCCTCTCTCTCTCTCTCTCTCTCCCCTCTCTCCCCCCCCTCTCTCTCTCTCTCTCTCACACTCTCTCTCTCTCTCCCCCCCTCTCTCCCTCTCTCTTCCGGTTTCTGTGGCATGTGAAGCTCTCAACATTGTTGACTTCTTCTGTGATGAGGCCAAAGCACAACGTCCGTTGCTCTCACATCACAGGCAACGCTGTGACCTCTCTATATTTTACCACCTCTGCTCCGGTCTTGCTTCCTCAGAACTCGTTTCTCCGACCCTCACAAACTCATCGAGGATGCACGGGTTCTTCCAGTAACCCCATTTTGGGAGACACATCACTCCCAAAATGCAAGCTTACTGCACACCTCAACTTTTTGTTCCGCTTTTCTCCTGTTTGTAGAACTGCTTTCCAGAGGTGGTTCGATCATACTCTTCCATGCTGGGCTTCAATCAGACGGAGCACCGCAATCTGATGTCATCACACAGGCGGTGCACCTGTGATCCTTCTACTCCCTTTAACCCGACATGACTTAATCCACCCCTCTTCTTTGCATGTTAGTGTTCTCTTGAAAAAATTATATGTGAAATTACAAGCTTCCTGAAGCGACAACCTGCCAGTTTCAAGTATTATTGAAATTACGAAGATAAGTTGATTTGTCATCTACTGTTAGCAAAGAGTGATTATAAACAAAAACCATAAACAACGTACCTTAAAGGTAAAATGGTAATAGCAAATACACTATACTCTCCTGCACATGAAGACCTAGTTTACCATGAAAATGTCAAGAGATATACCTGGAAGGGCACTCGGTAGAGCGCATACCTCCGCCATGCAATGCCTGATCCAGTAGAACATATCTGGCCCAA
>CM068962.1:66167321-66177321 GCA_035128595.1 Eptatretus atami
AGCTCTTTCTAACCACTGACTGACTCACTGACTGACATGAAGGATCAGTACCTTCCGGATGACGTAGAAAGCTGAAATTTTGCGAGCTGATGGACATGGAAGCTGGTACACTGGAAAATTCACAGAATCGTCAGACAACATCCATAAATGAAAAAAAAAAAGAAGATGAGTGACTCGAGACAATGAGGAAGCTTGGGAAGTTTGTGTGCCGACGGACATCGAAGCCACTACACCAGGAAAAATCACAGAAACATCAGAAAGCATTCGTAAATTAAAATATAAATAAATGAAAAGAAAAGAAAATAAATAAATGAAAAATCAAATGCAGGTGAGCGACCCGAGACAATTGGGAAGAGACCTTTTTGATTTGTGCTGAAACCTTCCTGCACCAATTTACACATTGGTGAATCTCCAACATCGGCTGAACACAGCTGGCAGGACCTTCTTTTCGTATTGAGAGTGAAGTTCGTATGCTTACACAATGTGTAAGCACTCCCTGTTAGGATTTTTATTTATACATATATATATATATATATATATATATATATATATATATATATATATCAAATCATACTTATTACGTTTGAACTATCCAGTCTGGGTTCCCAACGTGATTTTAAAGTGCAGGGAATAGTTTCACAAAATACACCGTCCCTCAGATGGACATCAAGGCAGGTGTTCTGTCTATTGGCATTTGTTGGTAGATGTTAATGATCCCATGTTGTCTTTCGTAAAGAGTATGTGAATTATGGCCAGCACTCCGAATAAATTACCATTTCCTGTTCTGACTCGCTCACCAATCCATTGCATCACCATTGTCGTGCCAACTGTATAATAAGCGCAACGAAACAATTCACACGACGTAAATTTATTCTAGAATAAAACTCACATTCTAAGGGGCAATACTTCTACTATCAGGTATGCAAATATGGTAGTCTTACCTTCTGCCAACTGTGTATTCACTCTATGCCAAAAACCCCCTTCACCTTCACCTGCCATGATGTTCTCCCTACCTTCCTTCCTAATCGCAGGATATTTCCATCCTTTTCTGAAACTTCTGAACAGCTACAAAATTCCACTTAGTTATGATTGTATAATTTCTCAGTCAACTTTGAGTAAGATAATAAAACCAAAACCTGGAGGCAGAGAAATAATTATTCCATTGTCATAACAACGTGAGAAAACAACACTCGGTTCTTCTGCCGAAAGCCGTCAAGATGAACGCGAGAAACATTTGCTTTTGATTCTTTGTCGGTTTCGATTCTCCCCTGTGAAGAGCATGGCTAGGCAAAGTCAATCAGGTTCTGTTTGTGCAGGTGGCACCAAGCAAGGTAGTTGCTTTGAAATTGCACCTTTTTGATTTGTGCTGAAACCTTCCTGCACCAATTTCCACATTGGCGAATGTCCAACGTTGGCTGAACACAGCTGTCAGGACCTTGTTTTCGTTTTGAGAGTAAAGGCCCTCAAATTGATTATATTTGAGTCTCATTTCTCTCAGCTTGGTGTCAGCTTTTGAAAACCCACTGATAATTGGACCATTTGGATCAATAACTTTACTTTGTTTTCGTTCAAAAAAATTAATAAATTGCAAAAACCAGCAGGATTTCCATATTATTTAGACAGCTATTAATAATACTGTAATTCATTGTTCCATTTGGAAGCTCCCTGAAGCTCTCCACTTGTCCACCAAACTGACAGATCAAGGTAGTTATTGAGGCAGGAGGTCTAACCCTGTGCATAACCTGTAAGTAGGAATTTTATTAATTGTGCTTCCACTTGTTTGAAATATATCATGGGATATTTAACGTTAAGCCAGGACAACCACTAAGGGCAGATGACTCCGAAGAATCCCTGTAAAGAACAGCATGTTACATGATGCAGCGTCCTACCCCCCATAAAACCTCAGAAAAGTAGTTTGTAGTTGGATCCATTGTACGACGTTATGCGACAACGGAGACTGAGCTATCTTGTCATTCGGTAATAATCTTATCCTTGAAACTCAGATTTATAGTTCTCCCCTCATCGGGGCTACTATACTGCAGAAACAGATCAGTTTGTGACGTAATGAAGTGTAGTGAAAGAGAAGCTATCAATAAGGTCCATTCATACCGTCAACTCCGTCTCCGTTTCATGGAACGCTACTCATGGAACATAACCCGGTCTACTCGTCTCCATGGCTGCCGTGCATTAACTTTCCACCCTCTAAGGTTGTTTAGCTCTTCCACGAGCCTCGATCCAAACGTCAACGAAGCAGCAGAACAGAACTTCTTAAAGGCACAAGATAAATCTGTTCTTTATTGCACCTATTACCCCAAAATGTAAGTTGCTGGGGTTTTCTGACCTTTACAATTTCACGGCGCATTTCTCACGTGCTAGTGGGGCTATCAATAATGTGGGGGAAAAAAGGGCTGCATGGGAGAGAGGAGACGCCTTGCTGATTCAATATGTCTGCATATGATCACTGCTTTGAAAAATTACATGGCGTTAGCATGAGGGAACAACTCGAAAAGAAATACACCTGCTGTTTATGTTCATAGCACTGTTTCAATTGAACAATGCTATTGCAATGCCCACCACCCCACCTACTCCCAACACATGTTCTGCGCTAGCGGGATGCTTTGACCATGGCTCACCTGGATACCTGCAAAACAAGCAGCACACAAGAACATAAAGGGACCTAAATACATTTAAAAGTGCCATGAGTTATGTAACACTCATCTGTTGGTGTTTTGGTTTCTTAATTGTGTGTACAGCTGTGGGGTCGGACTAAGTCAATGATTACACCTTTATATAACAATACTCGATTGTTTCATCCTGCCATGCCAATATATGATGTGAAAACCATTTGGAGCAGCTGTCGTTTCCTACATGGGCCGTACATCTGGTATATTTACCTATCTGGTAATATTTATTCTCGAACTCACTCTTTCATATTGACTTTCTATCAGAGAATGTGCAAAAATAATCGTTCAACGCTGAAGTTTAGTTCGTTGCAATAATATTTTCTATCCTGAGAAAATGCGAGAATGATATAAACAGCGGGCAAAATATTTTGGGTAAAACCAAGATGGTGGCCAACATCGTCTTGTTTGCAGTGGAACAGGGGTGTATAATTAAGTTCCTTGAGAAGGAGAACATTCAATCAACTGAGAATCACAGGAGACTGTCTGCACAATTTAGTGACGCATGTTTTTCATGGGGCTGGCAGGATGGCCTAGACCTATATGTAAACACACTCGCCTCAAAGCTGTCTCGCCTGCATTTGAATCCCATCCAAGCTAGAAACTGTCGTTCTGGTGTTTCACTGGTAAGGTAATTCATCAAACGTGTATGCTGTCCCTTGGATGGACGTTAAATTGGACGTCCAGTCTGCCGGAATTAGTTGCTGGATATTAAAGATCCCACGGTCGGTGTTCCTTGCGAAGGGTAGGGGAGCTATTTGAGTAATGAGTGGTTGTAATGGTCTAATGTATATAAAGTACAATGAGGATTTTAGAAGTTTTCCCTCTCCCCCTTTCAAGAAGTTTTCACCTTTTACAAGAATTTTCTGAGCTAAAAATGTGACCAAGTCCAATGGCATCAGGACTCACCCACCGCTAGGATAAATGTACGACTGGATAGAAACGATGTAGACAGGGACTAATGTCTGTCCAGAAATTTTTGCTGATATAGGATCATTCATGTTTGGGGGAAAGTTGTTTTTTTTACACCCCCTCGTACCAGATCACAGGATGATTTGACTACGAAAGGATTTTTCTAATGCCCACCTTCCCTGGGCTGGAGACGGACTAAATCTGTTAATGCCTTATTGATCCGCAAGGGTACACTCATGATTAACTGTACCCAAAAGGAAATGCCATGAAAGCATCCAAGATATCCTCTGAAGTTTTTATGGCAAAAATTTCCCTAAGGGTTCATATTACCCCTCTTCCTTACCAGCTTGTTTATAAGCTGAAGCATGATATTCGCACTTGGAAATTATCCACCAGTCTGGAACCACTTTATGAACCTTTACTGTTGCAACTGAACTGTAAGGTCTCTCTCTTGTCGTCAAAATAAATTAGATTCAATGTGAAATTAGTGGCATGTTGCTTGCCACGACTCAAACTGGAATCAAAGTGAAACTTCAATTCAGCACTGAAGATCAAATCGGTTGAGAAGCTTGCATTTATTGAATGCTCCTGGCTCAAATCCAGCTTTGTTCTGACCCCAGTGCAATCATCTTCGGTGATCTTCCCCTAGTGAATTTGGCACAGCTGGGACAATGTTTTAGCACTGATGCTATTATCATGTAATGCAATTTTTGGTCCCAATAGAATCTCTCCTGCAGTGGCCGTGAGCTACCCCTGCCCATTTCAAATGAAGTCAAGACCTAGAGCTTTGCTGGGAATAGGAAGTGCACCCTTTGTTCTTTTTCATAACTCTAGTTCCTGCATTAGTTATGATACATTAGTCTGATGCATCTTTTCCCCAAAATATGGCACATAATATATCTTTGGCCTTCAATTTAAATTTTCCAGGATATGGAAGAAGGCAGGGCCAGTATTTCTCACCTTCAATTGTATATCATCCCCCATCCTTATCTGTGGTCTTTTCTACCACAGGTCTTTTCCATTAACCTTGCCTAACTCAACCCTTTGACTTGCAAGCTTCTCCTCCTCCTCTGCTCTTCTCATTCCCTTCCTTGTTGCACCCACTTGCTGCCCCACTGCCGGTCTGTTGCTTATTTGCCCTCTGCTTCCTCGTTCTTCCATGAGCTTAGATTTTGTATGCAAAAATAAATAAAGAACGTGGTGTTGGACCACATTTTTGAACCATTGCAGTTCATGTGATAATGGTGCTTCCATAACGATGTCAGACAGAGAGTTTCAATATTTGGATCCAGTGACGATGAATGAACGACGGTGCACCTCCAAGTCCAGAAGAGCCAGACATTCCTCTGATGCGGATCTTCAGCATACTAAATGTATAACCAGGACTGAAGGGGGTGAATGCATTCTTCTTTACTCTTTATTTTGCACTGAATTTCGTGAAATATAATGTCTTTATGTTGAATCCTGGAAATATTTACAACTTATTTCAGAATAATTTTAGGTAGATCAATAAAATTTGTCAATGAGGTGATAAAAACTAGACATGACACCTGTTCCCCATCCAGGAATGTAATATCTTTGACGATGAAATTGGGAGCAACCTTATTATCACCTGCCACCAGAGATAGCTGGTGTTGCTGTTATGACGTCAGCAATCATAGACACTTGTGTCATCGATAATTGACACAGAAATATGGCATATTCAGTCAGAGTAGTCGTTATGGTCATAAAATAAGATCAATTAACCTGAGTGACAGGGCTGGCATGATAGCCTAGAGGTATGTACTCTCATTTCTGAGCTGTTTATCCTGGGATTGAATCTCACCCCAGCTATAAACTATTATCCTGGTGTATCCAGGTAGGGTGATGCCTCATTAGTGTTGCCCCAAAGGAGTTGCAAGACTATTGTAATACTGTGTGTGTGCGTGCGTGCATGCGCGCGCGTGTGTGTGTGTGTCCATGTCGATATATTTATGCTTAAATTTTTTTTTCTCTGCAACCGCTTGTCCGATTGATGCAAAACTTTAAACATAGGAAGAAGAATACTTGAATACTTTTATTGATTATAATTGACATCATAGGTCAAATGTTATGGCAGTCATATTGGATGAAAGGAAAAAATTTGGACATATTCTTCTCCAAAACTGTTCAACAAAAAAATTTGAAACTTGGCATATGTCATCAACTTCCCACAGGGGATGTAGGGAGATAACAACGCCATCATTGGTGAAGTGCTATTCCAGCCATAAATTATTGAATCAAAATCCTTATCCGAAAAATCTCAAACTTCATATATTCTGACCGACAACCCGATATGAGTGAAAAATTAAATTTATGACGCCATTGGTCATGTGGTCTGCCAGACATATTGGATTGAAAATAAAAACGTAGAAATTCTTCTTCTCCAGAACTGCTTAACAGATCGATGCAAAACTTCATACATATGATCGACTGGACATGGGGAATTATATAGTTTGAAACTTTTTTCATATTCATCTTCATTAATGCAATTTAGCCTTAATGTGCACAAAAGTGGTCCCTAAACATCCTAACAATCAATTAATATTATAATAAATAAAGCTACCGATAATGGCAATGGAGGTGACATAATAGGGTGCATGGATGATACGGGTATGGGCCATAATAGCAGTGGGCCATAATAGTAGCGTGTTCAGTTAACAATGGTGTTTTTGTTCAAAATGATTGTGTGAGAGGAGACTACGCGTTCTCCCGAATGCCGTTCTAATTGTATTTGCCTTTCCTTGGATGAACGTTCATATTGGGCATCCCATCTCCTAGCATTAGTTGGTGGACGTTACAGATCCCATGGTGTCCTTTATGAAGAGTCGTTTAGCTATCTCCAGCACCCTTGCCAAATTAGAATTTTCTGCTCTGATTGACAGGGGGCACTGCAACAGCGGCAGAGCTCTGCCCCCAGCAAACGATGTTACCCATACCCATGTGCTGTATACAAAAGAAGACTGCAGCGATTCCAGAGAAAAAGCCACTTCAAGGAGGTCATTTGAGTTGTTATCCCGTGAGTCCGAAGCGAAAAGCCAGATTCAGCAATTGGTTCTCTTTGTCTGTTTTTCTGTATGTCTCTCTGCAAATACCAGTTTATGATCGAGGAATGACTTAATTTCAGTTGAATGATATATTTTGAACACTAATCTGAACATGAATTGGAACACGAACCTGCAGTTTATCAGTAATTTGGCTCTGAATTTGGCAAATTGTACGGAATCTCATCCTGATCACGCATGTGCAGAGAGGAGTAAGATAATATTTTTACTCTATCTGCCTGTCTGGCAGTCAAATAAAATTGAAAATCATTCCAAACAGGAACCTATGTTTCTAAGGACGTTATAAAGGACACAAACAACAGGCACAAAGGACTAATGTACGTGTTAGATAGGGTGATGTAATAGACACTGGGTAAAACCAGGAATTAATTTAATTATATGCCTTTAAACCTCAATTTAAATTGAATAATATATACTTGAACATTGTGGAACACAAATCACCTTCATTGTACTTCCAAGAATCATGCTATACACTGTATCTATATACAGCATGAAAGGGCGTGGTGTGTGAGAGGGTGCAGTATCGGGGTGAAGAAGAGGCTGCCGATATGGTTATGTATAATGCCGATGTGTGTGCCGTCCCTCGCGTGGACATTAAACTGGGCGTCCCATCTGGTGGCATTAGTTGGTGGACGTTAAACATCCCACGGCGTCCTTCACGAAGAGTAGGCGAGCTCTCACCGGAACCCTGAACAAATTCAAAATTCCTGCACTGACTTCCTGAGTCGGAGTGGCGACCTGAGTGGGATTGTAGCCTAGTTACTGCGTCAGCAGCACCAACGCTCTGCGTAGGACATTGCACTCATACATGATGATAAGTCGATAATTAAAGTGAATTGTGAATGGTCCACCAAATTTGCTTCACCGGTGTAGAAGACATATTTTTCTGAGTGGGTCATTCACGAAGGATTATGGAGTGGTACCGTACCATATGAGACAGACCTTCACTGCCAGCAGTGTTGTTTATTGTTACTCTCACATACCATTTCGTCAATCCTGGATCCATTGTCCACTGTGGCAGCTAATGCACACTGGTCACCTGGGCGGTTGTTCATCGCACCACGTGTTTCCGTCTGTTAAACCGTTCACGCCATTCGTACCCATTTTTCCACGACATCCATTGCATATCTTATTGTGTAATCATTCTCCAAAGAACGTCCCACAGTTTGACATCTTCAAGAACCAAAAACCTGATGACTCATCCCTGCTCCATAATTAGTGGGGCAGCCATCTTTACAGCCCGATTACAAGCACCACAGCCAGGGAAGTCCGGTACTAAGTGGTCGGTCAACAAACGACTCTCACTTGCCCCTACAACACCGCACATAATCTCCAAAGGCCTCCAGACAGTTGAAACCGTTTTGAAAATTAAAAAAAATCATATTTGCCGGTCACCGTTCCTTTCGGTCTTCCATGAAGATCACCCAATGATGAATAAACATTCTTTTTTCCCAGTAAAAATTTTTTATTACAATTACTTAGGTTCTTCCACTGATCCACAGAACAAATTATATGAATGAAGAACTCGTCTTGCTGATTGAAGGTGAGCGTCGATCTGTGTCGGGTTAACGCTCCAAACGTCATCTTCTTGGTTCCCACGGTGGTTTGCACACCTCGATCAACTTGGTGATTTCATCAAATTGTATGAATTCTTGCATTTACAAGAGTTCCCCCCCCCCTCCATCAAATTCGAACTTTCGCATTCAATTTGAGTTTCCACCTGCGAGCCGTGCCGAGAGCGAACGGGTCAACGTGGAGTGTCCACTTAAAAAGTGTGCCGGTAGCAGTGCCGTCCTGTGCCTTGCTCAATTGGTCAAAGTCCAGATTAAATAAATCCATCAAGTGTGCACGTTTCGAGTTCAGAACCACCACCACCCCACTCGCACACACACACACACAGACACATTCTCTCGTGCAGGCAATGAATAGATCGTCGATGCCCCCATCCAAGATTGCCAGGTCCGACATACGTGTCAATCGGCGACCAAATGGCAGTTTTATCCCGACCGATGCCACTAGCTGTCGTGAGTAAGTGAGTTGCGTCAATTCTTATGAAGAAATCCGACGAAAAGCCTGTTTTATCAGCGTGTTGGTCACACGAAGGGTGCTGGAAGCAGGGTGGGAATTGACGAGTTTGTTGGGAATGGGGGGGACGGAGCCTGATAGGCAAAGAGCCGAACAAAGTGGGACACAAGAGTGCTGGGAGGGGCGCAGGGCGACTTGGGACACGAAGGGAGGGGGACTGGGGTGCGTGGCTCGGCTCGGTGGGCTTGAAGCCGGAGGAGGAAAGGACGGTGGGGTGGGGGAGGCTGGAGGCGCGCTCGCCATCTGCTGCGCTCGCCAGCCGGGCCCCCAGAGAGAGGGAAAGACTGCCGGCGCGCCTGCGAGACAGCGAAAGGAATAGAGAGGGAGGGAGGCTGATCGGACGTGCGTCGAGCGAGAGGACGAAGGACGGACGCGATTCGTACAATCGGCGGACATCTCGCGGAAGGACAGACCAGACGGAGCGTGTGTCGGGGCCGCGCCCGGGGCCCGCCTGGATGACATGACATGGCAGCCGGACGATCGTCCAGGCTCCGCGAGCCGAGCGGTTCGCAGTGACGGAGCCGGCGCGCCGGCCATGGATGTAGCGGCCTCCCCGCCGAGCCCCAAGACGGTCGATCGGGGCTGCAGACCGCCGGAGACAGCCGCGGGCGATGGGGCGGCGGCGCCGTCGAGCAAAGGCACCAACAACGAATTCTCAATCAAAGAGACCAACTTCGCGGGAGGAGGCCTCAAACTGAAGATCCAGGCGAACAAGCGGACCAAGAAACCGCCTCGGAGTCTGGAGAACTACGTGTGCCGCCCGTCCATTAAGATCACCATCAAGCAGCCGAACAAGGGTCCGGGCGGTGCAGCAGTGACCGCGCAGTCCCGGGTAAGCAGGGGTTGGTGGGGGGCTTAGGGACTTACGCAAAGGGTCGCTCACCCGAGGCCGTTCACTCTCTTCGATTCCTCACTTCACACCCTTCGGCTTGGCTTTTCAACCACGCCCGGGTCGCTAACCTCGCTGGTCGCTAACGACCATATCGCTCACCCCGCGGGTCGTTAACCGCGGATCACTCGCTGGGCCATCTGCTCAACACGGAACGAACACCTCTTAAACCCCTTTATTTCCCTTTACCCATGAACATGACCGGCGTGTGTGTGTGTGTGTGTGTGTGTGGTGTGTGGTGTGTGTTGTGTGTGTGTGTGTGTTACGAAGTCTGACTCCTTTGGTTCGCAACCAGTTCGATCGATGGTGTTTGTCCGTCTGTATTGTTTTGTGTCTTCGTGTCCACAGAC
>CM068962.1:66182321-66185596 GCA_035128595.1 Eptatretus atami
CAAGTCCTCTGTCGTCTGTAACATCATCCTGATTATTATAAGGGGTAAAGAGGAGGCACATCCAGGATCTTCAAAAGGGGGTACAGGCAACCTGTACGTGCAAAAGGGGGTACGTGCAACCAATAATTATCATGGGGGGGGGGGGGGATTAGGGTGCAACCAACATTTTTATTAAGGTGGGGATGGCTGTACACATGATATTGTGCAAGATATTTCACCGACACCATAATTCTCTCCTCGAGGAAGCAGGTATTTATAAGTGGATCAAAATTCAATGAGCTTGATTGTGCAGGCACCAACTTTTGTGGCCACATGAGGCAGGTGTAATGCTTTCTTTGTTTTACCTTCTGTGGCATACCTTCTACCATCTCAGAGGACATGTACGTTCACCTTGCGGCATGCTTTCCACATTGCAATCCTCACAGCGATACTCAATGCGAGGGCAATACTGTGCTTGGGCAGTGCCGGATTAAGCCTCGGCTAGCCCAAAGGCACATTTTGAAATTTTAGAGAATGGCCTGAAAATTTTAAATTAGATCCGGGCTCATGAAATGGACCCAGACAAAAGATGAACTGATTCAACAACAAAATATTTAATACAAAAAAGACAAAATTTAATGTGAAAAGAATTTTTGGCCCGAATTTTTGGCTGGCCCTAAGGCACATGCCTTGTCTGCCTAATGGTTAATCCAGCACTGGCTTGGGGTGTGATGCTTTAAAACACCAGGTGAGGAGCTCGGTAGATGGGTTTGCAGAGTCTCCCGGGTTTCATTGCTCTCCCGGATGGGCTTCGGCAACAGGGAGCACGGGGTTCACTTTGGGTTCAAGAGCCACGGTGGAGTTCAGATCCTGTGCTGTGTACCCTTGATAATGGTTTGTTTCCTTATTCAGTGCAAGTCTCGGTATCACGTACTTTGTGAGCACTCCATGTCATCGGAGCGGTTGGGATACAGTCGTGCCATTTGGGACAACATAGATCAGCTAATTCGTACATTTGGCAGGTGCTCTCGGCGAAGAATTCATTTGCTGTGGCCTTGGCTCGAGAGTGCAGGCCTAATGGTAATCGGCTGCAGGCTTTTAGTCATGGCCGTTACATTGATGAGACACTTAATTAAAGGATCCTTTGGCACACACTAACTCCGCACAGATCCCCACCTGCACAAGCCTCAAAGTACGTCTCACAATGGACGTACAACAAAATTGTACAATTTGACAACTGAAATCGAAGTGTGGATGTTTTTTTTTTTTACTCGTGAATGCAGACAAGATCATACCGGGAGATTTTGAGCCTTTTTCTTTTCTTTATTTTTTTACCCATATTGATCTCTGGCCAATGTTTTGAGTTCAGTGCGCTCCGAGGCTGTTTCCCCTGAAAGCAAATGATTTCTATTGATTTGAGACATTAATCTGGGGGTGCAGCGCGTGCATTATGAAACCGCCACCTGCGTTCCACGGCCTTGGCTCCTTGTGGCGCGGTTAGTGTAAAAAGGCAAACGTGAATTCGATTGCCTTTGATATGGGTTATCTAATGCCGTGTAAGTACGTCTAATTACGGCTAGAGTGTTTGATGCTCTCAGGTTGTTTGTTCATGAAGACGGATGGAGATTGACTTTGTTTGTGCCTGTCGTGGAGCTTACCTGTCCTTGCACAGGTAGATGTGTTCGGCTTGTACACTGTGCGATTTTGTTGTTTTGTGCATATGTACCAAATGGCTTTTAAAATGTCTAGCTGTGATTGCTTTCAGCCCATTTCTACTTGGAGAGAGGAGCTGTGGGGTTGAGGTTTGGTAGCAGGGTTTGGGAGGGGGGGGGGGTGGCATAGGTGAATAAGTCGTCTAGCTTCCATTATATTTGAAAACAATCATTGTTTCAGAGAAAAATAGGCATGCACATATAACATAATATGCTCATTTAACCATACTCAAACATACATCTTTATATCCTATAAATCCACCAATGGGGTGGAGGGGCATGACCCGGGGTAGGGAAGGTGAGAGGGATTGAGGAAAAGAGGAGGAGGTTCATTAGAGTGGTGGAGAGGACATCTTTCCCAATGAGCGAGCGAGTAGATCTCGACCCAAGCAATCCGTTTCTATCGATTACGTCGATTTACAGTTTGCAGCTCTACCAGTCTTAAGTGGCTGCTTCAGAAATTATTTTCGGCTTCAGAATGATTTTTAAAACAAAGCTACAAAAAGGAAGGAAAAAAAGGGGGGGGGTGGATCCATCAAACGTGCAATGCAAGTAATTAGCTAAAACCTAAAATACAGATTCCTTACAAAGTCTCTCTAGCTTGCAATGGAAACAAAGCTAGCTTACCCAAAGAGTTATTGTCTTGCAAAAGGCCTCATCAACTCGACAAACTGCCTATTACAAGGCCGATGCAGCACAAGGCAGCAGCTGTCGTGATACCGAGAATCACGGTGACGTCAGGGGTAGTAAAAAGCCAAGTTGTTGAGCTGCGAAGAAGGGTTGACCGAATAATAGGTATTGAAGTAGAAACAGTTTGAGTAATTGAGAGGAAGAAGAGGATAAAAACCAGGAAAAAGCAAACGTGGGGAAAAAGACGAAGATTTGGTGGGGGGGGGCAGCAAAGGCTAGTTGGAAGAAAATAAAAGAAACAGAAGAAGGAACAAAAAAGGAAGAGAAGGTTGAATGATAAAGGGACAGCTCCAAAGAAGAGATGAAAAGAGATCAGACGATCTCCCCATTTTTTTTTTCTTTTCACATATTCCAAAATCGTAGACCACAACCCGAAAAGGTCAAGATTCAATGGTCACGTGGGTTTAAAAAGTAAAGAGAGAAGGAAAGAGAATCTTCAATTAACAAAGACAACTACCGATAAAGTGAAGTGCTCAAGCCAGCATCGCCAGCATCATCTTCGCTCGCGTGTACTCTACCTTAAGGTATCGGCAAGATGACATTTGCTTAAAGTGCGGAACATTCCCAGGTAAACTGTTATGCCGTTTGATGTCACGTAACATGATGGGAATACCTTTTCTACAACTCAACATCAAATGAATTGACAACCCAATGTAAAGATGAAAAAAATCAATAAGGGAAAGGATCAACCAAACTGAATTTACAGTTGAGAGTGATAGATATATAGATTTCTTCTTAGTTTACCAAAGTCAACAAGCCCATCGGGGGGAGTGTGCAGGCCAGAATTCTAAACATCGGTCTTGAACATGTGTTTCTGCCTGAGGGCTTCATCAACAAGACAAAACGATCTAAAAACGCAAGCTTGTCCGGGGAGCTGTTATGCCCCGTGGCACC
>CM068962.1:66185606-66208027 GCA_035128595.1 Eptatretus atami
AGAGGTATTCACTGTCATTGCCACGGACCGAGGGAAAAGGAGAGAAAACGAGACGCGAGTGGCACAGTTAGAGGTCGAAGAGAGGGGAAAGAGACTTCGGGAAAATCAAATGACAGTAGCGACACAAAGACTGACAAGGAGAAAACAAGAAAGATGGGGTGGGAGAGATTTGGAGAGAGAGAGAGCAGTGGTGATAGAGACAGACGTATGAACAGATAGATAGATAGATCTCCACAGGACTCTTCCATCATCCACTAGCCAAAGGGGACGGTGTACAATGGTCACATCCATTTGCAAAAGCTTACATTAACATTTGTCTTGGACAGTGCTGTTACAAATTTGATGTCCTCATCAGCAAGCGAGCTTAAGAAAAGAGGACGGGGTTGGGTGGGGGGGCTGGATGAGGGAGGGAGAAGGAAAGAGAGAGAAGAGAGAGAAGGGGAGGGATGTGTGAAAGAGAGAGAAGGGTAGGGATGTGTGAAAGAGAGAGACAGACAGACACACAAATGCAGAGACGGAGTGAGGACAAGATAGATGAGAGACAACGAGAGGGACTAGGATAGAAAACGAGAGGATCGAGGGAGAACATGAAAGTCTGCTTTGACTACATTCTGTAGTGAATTTTTGCTCCAGCTGCTTGGCGTTTTTTTAACGGTTTCCTTTTGTGCCTGGGAAGCGCGACCTGAATAGGCCGACTGTAGCATTGAGCGTGGCGTCTTGATGAAGCTGTCTGGGCCCACATGACCCTACCACTTGAACAGGCCACGCTTTGATATGATAATTGCCTTCTGAGACCACGACCTTCCCTGGATGTCGCCCGTCGTAGCTATTGAGCCTTGAGGGTTGTGTGGCGGGACACTCTGCTCTTTGACTGGCATCGCTCGGTCCTCTGTGGGAAGAATCTTCCAGGATCAATGCGGCAGGGCCTGTCTCCCGGGGTCTCCCGGTGCTTTGTCGTTGATGCAGAGCAACCAGGGAGAATCACGACATGACCGGGTCTTTGCGTGCTCGAAGCCCGACTATGATGTACGCAGTTCTGGTTTGCTCACGTGCTGTTTCTTTTGAAACTTTTCTCGCGCACATTTTCTTTCTACTTATAGACATGAAAGATCCCGCGTTGCCTTTTGAAAAAATTAGGCCAGTGTGTGCAAGTACCCCAGACAAATTCAAAATTCCTCCCCTGACTACCTGGAGAGTATATAGGCAAAGTCCACACAAACATCAAAATCCATAAATGCCAATCGGATGAATCCCCTTGACTTAGAGATCGACGAGTTCCATTCATGATAAGTTGGCAGTTGCAAAGACTATTTACCTTCTTTATAAATCAGGGTTCATCATTTGGTAGGAGCTGTTCAACCTGTATTGCTTTTTCCAGTTACTTTGCATCAAAGTTGGTGATCTTGCAAGTTTTTCCTTTCACCACATTTTATTGGATGATTGATCATCGTGTGGAGGTCCATGTTTTGAATTAACATTTCAAGCATTCGAAGTTTCTCCTTCTGATGAACACACTGACTTGATGTCATTCCACAATGACCGATAGGGTCTCCGATCACCTTGCTGTGCTCTACGCCTTTCATTCCTTATTGCATTTGTGAACATACTAAGTAGGGAAAGGTCGAATGTTGTTATGTTCCTCATGGTAGCACTGATTATCCGGTCTGATTCCTCATAGTCTGATTATTATCCGGAGTTCCATACACTGAGACCGATGAGATGCCTTTCCACCTGCAAGTCATTCCGTGACGGTTTGCTGGAACTGTAGCTCCACACATCCACAGCATTTCCCTTCATCTTGTAAAAATCATTATCGGATGTCTCATGTGATCTTGGCAATATTGCGCAATCATCATTACGATGATTCCTTGACAGCACATCGAGTATTCCAATTGGCTCGCAGTTTTTGGCATCTTCCTCATGGGGTTAATCATGGTCAGTTTGGAATGAAGAGCACGGTTGATGATAGTCAATTTCTTGCTCCAACAAAATGCTGACTTCAGGTTTCATCTTCAACGGTCGGAAAACCCCTCATTTCAGCCGATGTTTTCAATTTAGTTTCTCCACTGATTTGCAGTTGCAAGCCGTGACCATCCATTTCGATGGATGTAATTCCTTATTGAGTCGTATGAGGCAGTGGTGTTGCAGCACACGTCACACAACCCCGACGTCGCATGCACTCACTGCCTTATACCGTTGTATACCTTATTGCATCACACTCAAACTGTTTGAGATATTTCTGTGCCCTGTTGAGGTGGATGGATCTCCTTAAAGACCGAGCGCCGTTTGATTTCATTTATGAGTGAGGCTTAGACTGAATTTCAAATTGTTTATTCTGCCCATGAACATCGAAACCGACCAAACTGAACAGGCCAACACGACGAAGTGCAATTCCATTTACATGTACATTTAAGCATCGAGTCAAGATTATGTTCCGATGGCGTACGTCACACTAAGGTTGATGAAGTTGATGTGATATAGCAGAAATGGTAGGGGGTATTTATTTATTACCTCTGCCACCAAAGGTGGACGGAGAGTGTTTTCACCCCTGTCTGTTTGTCTGTCTGTGAGCAGTATATCTCAAAAAGCTATGGCCGGATTCGGACGAAACTTGGTGGACAGGTTGATTGTGTGACAAGGACTAATTGATTCGATTTTGATGAATATCCGGATCTGGATTTGGATACGAGAATTTTTAAGTGATTCTTCACCGTTTAGAGATGGGGCCAAAACGATACATAAAAAAGTTGTGGATGATTTGAGGAGGTGACAAGAACAAGCTGATTCGATTTTGGTTAAGGTTCTGATGCAGATCCGGCCGATCAGTGGGATACAAAACATAAACTGTTCAGCCTGGCGGAGGTATGCGCTCTACCTCGACAGAGTGCCATTCTAGTTGGACATGCAACAATGCTGGAATCTCTCCCTTCCCCCTTTTTGTGCACACATAATAAATTGATGGCCTCCAAGAAGTATCCGACCTACACCCTCCCCCAAACCTTGTTCGAAGCCTGGCGAATGAGAGGACGTAGCTCCATGATTTGAGATGGTGATGAACAGCTGTGGAGGGAAGAATAAGGTTCAAGAGAATGTGGAAGTTGATTCCACAGGTGGGAAAGAAGAGGAACAAATGAGTGGAGGTAAGCAGTAATTCTGGGTTTTGGGAGTTTTACTAGAAGGGGGTTGCTGGTGGACGGTGTGCACCTTGCAGATTCCTGTTTGGGGGGGGGGGACAAAGTATGGAGAGGGCAGAGGGTGCAAGACCAGAAAGAGGAGGTGGAAGAAGACAGATAGATGACCAACCTGTCGGCGATGTCGAGGTGATAGGCCCATAGACCCGGCTCCATCGCGGGAGATTCCAATGATCTTGAGGTTTCCACGGTGTCAAGCTGAGCAAGGTGAGAGGCAGGGGCACCAGCCAAGAGGGGAGGGCAGTATTCCATCAAGCTGTGAATGAAAGCCTTGTAGGTGGATTGGAGTTCAGGTGTGCCAATGAAGGACTTTGCATGATGGAGGATGCCCAGGTGGCAACTGGTTTTGAAGGCCAACTTTGAAATGTGGCTTGCCCAAGAGAGATCATGACTGAAAGTGACACCCACGAGATTGAGTGACTAGACCTCTTTGAGTGGGTTGTTGAGAAAGTGCATGGGAGGGTTTGCGGTCCGGTCCTTTCGGAGAGAAATAATGAGTGTGTGAGATTTATCAGGGTTAAATGACACATTCCAAGTGTTTGACCAGTCTGTGATTTTGTCAAGGTCTGAAGAGAGGGAAGAGGCTGCTACTTGTCTGTCTGATGGATGAGCAATGTCACGGCAGAGGGCAGAGTCATCAGCAAAGGGATAAAAAGGATGTTCCAGAAAGTCAGAGAGATCATTGATGAAGATTAAGAAGAGGATGGGGCCTAGAACACTGCCTTGTGGTTCTCCATCCTTGACAGGGAGAGGAGAAGAAAGGATTCCGTTGAGAGGCACATGTTGTTTCGGAGAGTGAGGAAGTCAGTAATCCAAGAGTTGAGTTGTCCTTAGATAGATTCCATAGGCAGAGAGTTTGGAGAGCAATGTGGAACGCCAGACTATTAAAAGCACGAGATATGCCCAGAGAGACAGCTCTGATCTCATCACTGACATTGAGGGCCTCAATCCATTGTTGGGACAGTAGAATCAGCATGTCCAAGGTAGAGTAACCTGGTCTGAATCCAAATTGATGATCTGAGATGAGGTCATTGGAGAAAGGGAATCATTTTATGTCAACTGTGATGATGGATTCCATGAACTTGCAAATGATTGGAAGTCAGCTAATTGGTCTGCAGTTAAGGGAATATGTTTTTGCACCTTTTTATGTAATGCAGTGATGTTGGCTGACTTTGAAGCAGATGGAAAATGACCTTGGGGAAATGACAGAGTGAAAAGAGCAGCAGAGCAGGTTTTTAGGACATGTGAGCTGATGCCGTCCAGTGCAGTTGCAGAGTCAGAGTTGAGGATTGTCAGAAACTTCTCCACATTCTCAGGTGCAAAAGACACAGAGTTCAGGAGCAGTTGGGTATGAGTGTGAAGGCTGCGTACAGAGGAAAGAGGGGTTGAGGACACAATAATTGGAAACAAACACAGAATTGAGGTGTTCATCTTTATCACGAGCGGAGTTGGCTGGGGTGCCATTTGAGGCGATAGAAGGGAGGGAAAGGGAGCATATCCCAGAGACAGACTCAACAAGGTGCCACCATGTTTTAGAGGAGGGAGACAAGTTTGAAAGTTCAAAAATTATGTTGGACAGATGTTGTTTTATGGCTCTCCTGAGAGTGGACACACACTTGTTGCGGGCTTTGTGGAATGATCAGAAGTTACCTTCGGTTGGTTTTGCTTTCCAGGAAGAGAGGGCAAGTTGTTTCAAGGCAACTGCCTCACCACAGGAGTCAGTGTATTATGGGTGGGTGGATGGATATGATAAATGAAGATGAGATGGGATGAATCTGTGCCTAAGGGAGAGCAGATGTCTGTGGAAGAATTCCCAGGCTGAGTTCATATCAGGGGCAGCAGAGGAAAGCCTTGTAGCATTACGCTCACTGCTGTGGGTTCGATTATCACACCTGCTTTTAAACATTCAATTTCCGCACTCTATGATGGATTGGTGACCTGTCCGGTGTTACATCGAGTCTCAGAAATGTTCACAACTTCTTATGAGTGCTCCCTGGATGCTCTGCTACAGGGCTCACGGTACTCGACCACCATAGTCACCTCGGAGAAACTCAGACACCTGCACATACATAGAGTAAAATGAACAGCCCTTGTATCACATGATCTGTTTTCTGACTGATACAATCACAATGAAATCCATTGCGAGCTTGGTATTTGTGCAACAATGGATTCCTCCAAAATTCAGTACCAGCTTACCAAGCTGATGCGAGCTAATTCTCACTGGATGGTAATTGGCTAGGCTTTGCTGTGAAAGTGGTAAAATGTTTGTTTTGCTATAGCGTATGCTTGTCGGCTGTAAGGAGGACAACGTTGTATTGACAGAATGTATTCGCTTTGTTTGGTACTGAAATGTCGTGTAAAGACGAGAGTGAACTGGGAAAGAGTGCCGCCCGCAGGGCCGGCAGGCCTCTCCGTGTCTGATAGCTCGACGGTTAGATTGGCTTTGGGCGTTGTGTCATGAGATTCTGGTGTCGATGACGTTCGGTGAGCCGTCGAGTCCAGAGTGCAGGAAACTCTACCCTGTACGTAGGCAAATGCAGCTCAGCGTAGAATGGAGAGCCGCTGAGCCGAGACTTCCTTTGAGGCTGAATGTTTAAGCCGCTTAGCCCCTCTCAATAACTGACTGAATGTTACCGCAATCCTTTTATTCCCCCCTGGCTTATCAGTTGTAAGTAGTGAATGAAATCTGGCCGTATTGATCATGCATGCTTCAGCACAACAAACCACGGCCTGTAATTCATCGTCGTACTGTACGTACGTGCATCCCTCTCGTTCTGTGTCGACCATTGTTCCTTCTTTTGTTTTCTTCTTCTTCATCTTCGTCTCCATATATTTGTCTACTTATCATTTTCTCGAGCATACACTGTCTCTTTTGGCTGGTGCTTCATGGTTTGGACATAAGTTTTCTGTCTCCAGTCTTTCGCTTCTTGTGTCATTTATTATCTCTCCCTTTAATCTTCTCCTTTACTAACTAACCATCAATATGTCACATGCAGCCCTTGTTTCACATCGTTTTTTTTTTGTTTTTTTTCCTCCCTTCCTCCATACAAATAACCAGAATGAAACAAAAGATCACAGAGGCAGCCTGTTTGTGCCACCATTTTCGAGCAGTCTCAGCGTGTCCTTTGCACGGCCTCTGTGTGTGCTCTTGCTGTGCTGTTTATGTGTGCCTGGGATGGCGGAGCTGATAATCCACTGGGAGCTACCCACCCCCAATGAGCAGCTGCAGAACAGGCTGGCTGGCAATGCAATCTGTTTAGGAAAAGAAATGAGGAAAAGGTTTGGTGGGGAGGGGGAGGGGAGAGAGGTGGAGGGGAGGTGTTGAGAAGATTTGGGTGGAAGGGGAAGGATGTAGGGAGAAGGCATATGGACGAGGGGGGTGAGATAAAAGAGAAACCCAAGGTATTAGAGTGAGGATGGGAAGCACAGATTAGAAATGTAGGATAGTTATCAGATTGTGAAGGGATTTGAGAGTTTAAGGTGGAATCTGAGAGAGAGAGAGTTCTGTTGACTTGTCGACATAAGCGTTGACTTTGCTTACACAATTGCTGAGGCCCGAAGGTCAGCTGTTGATAAGCGGTGATGCATTTGGATGGAATTAAATGACCGCTGTGGGTTACAAGAATGAAAGGGTTAAAGTGACATTTATTTTTACTTTATTCCCCACCACACCATAATCACTGAAATATTTGTAGAGAGTGCAATGGACACCTGCCGTGGAATCCACTGTATCCATTCCCAGAGTTAGCTGTGTAAGGATTACCTTGACTGCTTTTCCTTGCAGGTATGTGTCACTATACAGATGCCATTGCCTGCATATCTTTAGGTTATGAAATCATTGTCCATGAAAATACATGACATCAGCAGCAGCTTATTTTCTCCATCTGGGGAAGAACAAAAAGTGCTTTTCAGCCTCAAAGCATATTATGTTCTCAAAAGTTTATTGCACAAGTTTCTTTAACTCGTGTTAAAATTCCATGAACATTACAGCTGGCTGTTTAACTTTAACTCATTTTATGGTTTCAGCCACTGATGCCATAATTACACTCAACATATTTAAAGGGATGGATCTTCTTAATGAAGAATCAGGTATCATTCTAATAGGTCTCATTCATGTATATTAGCGTAAATCCCCTTGCATAAAGTGCACCTGTGTATAAGACGCATGGTTGATTTGTCACTTCACAACAAAAAATGTAGACGTTTACGTAACTAATATACTACACGGGTTGCATTAACTTTAAACTTGAGTTCAGATATCTAATATAATCAGGAAGTCTCCTGAAAGAAAAGAAAAGAAGAGAAAAATAGTTTGTAATAACTTATTGAACCATTAATTAATGCTTAATTCCCATATTTTTCCATTGTTGAAACAGAGATGTATGAGAAACCTTATCGTTCCAGTGAATCATGTCCATCCAATCAACTTCATTAGCCCTGCACTGCACTGGTAATGAAAGAGTGATGTGCGAGAGAAGAGAAAGAGGAAGACATCACCGATGTCGACTTTCCTCCCAGCTGCTCTGTTGCCAAACTCTTAGTGCATACCTACAGCCAGAGAGCTTTAAAGCTGTCGTGTAGGATCGTCGTGTTTGGTATGATTAGAGCCAGTAATTTCCCATTTCTGAAAGTGCTTTTTCCGTTTCCCAAAAAACCCTAAATATTCCCAATGCTCTACCTGTGGCCAAGGTGGACCCACAAATTTTGCCATCATTGTCTTGAAAAATAAAAGAAAAGTGTGTCTACATGGGGATTTATGGTATGTAGGGATCCACATGGGTGCGTGTGTATATCTCGTCTTTCCTGTTTTGATTTTAAATCTCTAGAGGAGTGCTTCATATGAATTGTTGGTTGGCCGTGCCTTTTGTTGAACAATGAGTAATCCCAAACTGCCTTATGTGTGTGCGTGCGTGCGTGTGTGTCCTGCTTTATTTTTGAATCCTTATTGTTATATAATGTACATTGCCAGTTATGTCTTCCTTTTATGTACCCTGATATGTGTACGCAAAACCAGATCGAATAGTTTTGTGACTAATAGCATTGAAATCCACATTTACTAGAGTCTTCAACTCGAGAGTTCATGGAACACTTTACCTCGCACAGTTGAAAAAGCGACATGGGCAGTGTCTGCGAGTGGCAAATTTGATTGGTCCTGATGATGCAAAATGCTGTAATATTTTGTCCAAGTTCTGCTAAACAGAAGGTTTTAGAACAAAAAATTTCAGAAGTTTACCACCGTTGATGCAGCGTCTTTTACACCACCATATTTAACACTTTTCGTTAGTTCTTCGTGCCTGTTGTTTGTGTCTTAATGATGTCGTTAAACACAGTAGTTTATTCTGTTTGGAATGATTTTCAATTTTGTTTGACCACCAGGCATGCAGACAGAGTAAAAATATTTTCTCACTCTACTCTGCGCATACACGATCGGGACAAATTCAGAGGCAAAGTACTGTAAAACTACAGGTTTGTTTTACAATTAATGTTCTGATTTGTGTTCAAAATATAACATAACATTCAATTTAAATTAAATTGTTCCTCGATCATAAACTGACGTTTGTAAACACAGACAAATAGACAAAGTGAACCAACTGCTTAACCTTGCTTTTTGCATCCCTTGCGCAGGGGAATTACGGAGTCGATAAATCACATGTTTTTTTTTGACATGTGGGTCTTCTTCATGCACTTATAGTGCCGATAGAAAATCTACACCCCCTCTCAAAATTTTCACCTTTGTTTGCCTCATAACCTGGAATTAAATTACATTAAATCAGACTTTTTCCACCTTTATTAACACATCATAACCCACAACTTCCAAGTGAAAAACAAATTATACAAATTTCAGAAAATTAATGAAAAATACAAAACTCGAATACCTTAGTTGGGTAAGTGTCCACCCACCTTATAATAGCAATTTTTAATTAGTTCAGGTGTAACCAATCACCTTCAAAACACACACCAAGTTAATTGGCCTCCACCTGTGTTAAATTTTAGTGATTGTAGTTATTTCAGAATAAAATCAGCTGTTCCTGCACCAGAGCTTTTCCAAGTGAACCTCCGAGATATAAAAGTTGTGAAAGGCCGAGTAGGAGGATTGGGAATAAATATTTCAAAGGCCTTGAAATCCCTTGAAGCACAGTCAAGACAATCGTTAAATATGGTACCACCAAGACCCTGCCTAGATCAGGCTGTCCCTTCAAACTGGATGACCAAGTAAAGAGGGGACTGATCACAGAGGCCACCAAGAGGCCAATGGCAACTTTGAAAGAGCTACATGCCTTTATGGCAAAGACTGGTCACTGATGAGGAGAGATTTAAATTTAAGATCTCAGGCTCATGAAATGGAACCCAGACAAAAGATGACTGGATTCAACAACAAAATATTAATACAAAAAAAAGGACAAATTATAATGTGAAAAGAATTTTTGCCCGAGTTTTTTTGGCTGGCCTCTAAGGCACATGCTTGTCTGCCTAAATGGTTAATCAGCACGGCTTGGGGTGTGATGCTTTAAAACACCAAGGTGAGTGTAGCTCGTAGATGGGTTTGCAGAGTCTCTCCGGGTTTCTTTGCTCTCCGGATGGGCTTACGGCAACAGGGAGCACGGGTTCACTTTGGGTTCAAGAGCCACGGTGGAGTTCAGATCCTGTGCTGTGTACGCCTTGATATGGTTTGTTCCTTATTCAGTGCAAGTCTCGGTAATCAACGTACTTTTGTGAGCCTCCGCATGTCTATCGGAGGGCGGTTGGGATACAGTCGTGCCAATTGACAACATAGCTCAGCTTAATTCGTACATTTGGCAGGTGTCTCAGCGAAGAATTCATTTGCTGTGGCCTTGGCTCGAGAGTGGCAGGCCTAATGGTAATCGGCTGCAGGCTTTTAGTCATGGCCGTTACATTGATGAACACTTAATTAAAGGATCCTTTGGGGCAGCACACTAACTCGCGCAACAGATCCCACCTGCACAAGGCCTCAAGTACGGTTCTCGACAATGGGACGTACAACAAAAATGTGTACAATTTGACAACTGAAATGGCGAAGTGTGGATGTTTTTTTTTTTTCTCCGTGAATGCAGACGAAGATCATAACGCGGAGATATTTTTGAGCCTTTTTCTTTATTTAATTTTTTACCGCCATATTGATCTCTGGCCAATGTTTTGAGTTCAGAAGTGCGCTCGTCCGAGGCTGTTTGCCCCTGAAAGCAAATGAATTCAATTGATTTGAGACATGTAATCTGGGGGTGGCAGGCGTGCATAAATGAACCGCCACTTCGAATGCGTTCCACGGCCGTTCGGCCATCTCTCTGTGTAGTCGGAGGTGTCGTTATGTAAGGCTATATACTGAAGTGATTGCCTTTGTATATAGTGCGTGTTTCTAAGGTCTGACATGTCCCGTTGACTCAGTAACGGTCTAATTAAGGGAGGATAGAGGTGGTTTGATGCTCTCAGGTTGCTTTGTTCATTGTAAGACTGGATTGCGAGATTTGACCTTGTTTGTGCCTGCTGGTCGTGGAGCTTAACCTGTCCTTGCACAGGTAGAGTTGTGTGATTGGCTTGTCACATGTGGCGATTTTGTTGTTTTGGTGCATATGTACCAAATGGCTTTTAAAATGTCTAGCTGTGATTGCATTTCAGCCCATTTCTACGGAGAGAGGAGCTGTGAGGGTTGAGGTTGGATAGCAGGTTTGGGAGGGGGGGGCGTGGCATAAGGTGAGATAAGTCGTCTAGCTTCCATTATAATGTTGAAAACAATACATTTGTTTCAGAGAAAAATAGGCATTGACAATACATATTATGCTCATTTAACCATATCCAAACATACATCTTTATATTCCTAATTAACATTCACACCAATGGGTGAGGGCAATGACCGGGGTAGGGAAGGTGAGAGGTTGAGAAAAAGAGAGGAGGTTCAATTAGAGTGGTGAGTAGAGACATCTTTCCCAAGATAGCGAGCAGTAATCTCGACCAAAGCAATCCGTTTCTATCGATTACGTCATATACAGTTTGGCAGCTCTACCGGTCTTTAAGTGCTGACCTTCTAGAATTATTTGGCTCAATGAATGTAAACAAACTACAAAGGAAGGAAAAAATATGGTGGGGGTTGATCCATCAAACTGCAATGCAAGTAATTAGCTAAAACCTAAAATACAGATTCCATTACAAAGTCATCCTAGCTTGCAAAGGACAAAGCTAGCTAGCCCAAGAGTTATTGTCTTGCAAAAAGGCACCATTCCAACTCGACAAAACTCCTATTAAACGCAGTTGCAGACAAGGCAGCAGTGTACTGATAACCAAATCACGGTGACGTCGAGGGAGTTTTAAAAAAGCCAAGTTGTTGACTGCGAATAAGAGGGTTTACCGATAATATATTGAAGTAGAAACAGGTTTGAGTAATTGAGAGAAAAGAGGTAAAAACCAGAAAAAAAGCAAACAGTGGGGAAAAAGACAAGATTTGGGGGGGGGGCAGCAAAGGCTAGTGGAAGAAAAAAAGAAACAGAAGAAGGAACAAAAAGGAAGAGAAAGGTGAATGATAAAGGTACAGCTCCAAAGAAGAGATGAAAAGAATCAGCGTCTCCCCATTTTTTTTTCTTTCAATATTCTCCAAATATCGTAGACCCGAGAAAGGTCAATAGTTCAATGGTCACGTGGGTTAAAAAGTAAAGAGAGAAGGAAAGAAGAATTCTCATTAACAAAGACAACTACCGTAGATAAAGGTGAACGTGCTCAAGCCAGCACGCCAGCATCATCTCGCTCGTCGTTGTACTCTCCTTAAGGTATCGGCAAGATGACATTTGCTTAAAGTGGGCGGAACATTCCCAGTAACTGTTATGCCGTTTGATGTCACGTAACATGATGGGAATACCTTTTCTACAACAACTCAACATCAAATGAATTGACACCCATGTAAAGATGAAAAAATCAATAAGGGAAAGGATCAACCAAACTGAATTTACAGTTGAGATGATAGATATATAGATTTCTCTTAGTTTACCAAAGTCAACAAGCCCATCGGGGGAGTGTGCAGGCCAGAATTCAAACATCGGTCTTTGAAGCATGTGTTTCTGCCTGAGGGCTTCAATCAACAAGACAAAACGATCTAAAAACGCAAGCTTGTCCGGGGAGCTGTTATGCCCGCGTGGCACCTCATAACAGAAATGGAAGGGAAGAGGTATCACTGTCATTGCCACGGACCGAGGGAAAAAGGAGAGAAAACGAGACGCGAGTGGCACAGTTAGAGGTCGAAGAGAGGGGAAAGAGACTTCGGGAAATAAAATGAGCAGTAGCGACAAACAAGACTGACAAGGAGAAAACAAGAAAGATGGGTGGGAGAGATTTGGAGAGAGAAGAGGCAGTTGGTGAAGAGACAGCGTATGAAGCGAGATAGATAGATAGATCTTCCACAGGACTCTTCATCATCCACTAGCCAAAGGGGACGGTGTACAATGGTCACATCCATTTGCAAAAGCTACATTAACATTGTGTCTTGACAGTGCTGTTACAAATTTGATGCTCCTCATCAGCAAGCGAGTTAAGAAAAGAGAGACGGGGTTGGGTGGGGGGTGGATGAGGGAGGGAGAAGGAAAAGAGAGAGAAGAGAGAAAGGGGAGGGATGTGTGAAAGAGAGAGAAGGGTAGGGATGTGTGAAAAGAGAGAACAGACCAGACACACAAATGCAGAAGACGGAGTGAGGACAAGATAGATGAGAGACAACGAGAGGGACTAGGAATAGAACGAGAGGATCGAGGAGAACATGAAAGTCTGCTTTGACTACATTCTGTAGTGAATTTTTGCTCCAGCTGCTTGGCGTTTTTTTAACGGTTTCCTTTTGTGCCTGGGAGCGCGACCTGAAATAGGCCGACTGTAGCATTGAGCGTGGCGTCTTGATGAAGCTGTCTGGGCCCACATGACCCTACCACTTGAACAGGCCACGCTTTGATAGATGAATTGCCTTCTGAGACCACGACCTTCCCTGGATGTCGCCCGTCGTAGCTATTGAGCCTTGAGGGTTGTGTGGCGGACACTCTGCTCTTGACTGGCATCGCTCGGTCCTCTGTGGGAAGAATCTTCCAGATCAATGCGGCAGGGCCTGTCTCCCGGGGTCTCCCGGTGCTTTGTCGTTGATGCAGGGGCAACCAGGGAGAATCACGACATGACGGGTCTTTGCGTGCTCGAAGCCCGACTATGATGTACGCAGTTCTGGTTTTGCTCACGTGCCTGTCTTTTGAAACTTTTCTCGCGCACATTTCTTCTCTACTTATAGACATGAAAGATCCCGCGTTGCCTTTTGAAAAAAATTAGGCCAGGTGTGTGCAAGTACCCGCAGACAAATTCAAGATTCCTCCCCTGACTACCTGGAGAGTATATAGGCAAAGTCCACACAAACATCAAATCCATAAATCCAATCGATGAATCCCCTTGACTTAGAGATCGACGAGTTCCATTCATGATAAGTTGGCAGTTGCAAAGACATTAACCTTCTTTATAAATCAGGGTTCATCATTTGGTAGGAGCTGTTCAACCTGTAATTGCTTTTTCCAGTTCTTTGCATCAAAGTTGGTGATCTGCAAGTTTTCCTTTCACCACATTTATGGATGATTGATCATCGTGTGAGGTCCATGTTTGAATTAACATTTCAAGCATTCGAAAGTTTCCTCCTTCTGATGAACACACTGGACTTGATGTCATTCCACAATGACCGATAGGGTCTCCGATCACCTTGCTGTGCTCATCGCCTTTCATTCCTTATTGCATTTGTGAACATACTAAGTAGGGAAAGGTCGAATGTTGTTATTTCCTCATGGTAGCACTGATTATCCGGTCTGATTCCTCATAGTCTGATTATTATCCGGAGTTCCATTACACTGAGACCGATGAATGCCTTTCCACCTGCAAGTCATTCCGTGACGGTTTGCTGGAAACTGTAGCTCCACACATCCACAGCATTTCCTCATCTTGTAAATCATTATCCGGATGTCTCATGTGATCTTGGCAATATTGCGATCATCATTACGATGATTCCTTGACAGCACATCGAGTATTCCAATTGGCTCGCAGTTTTTTGGCATCTTCCTTCATGGGTTAATCATGTCAGTTTGGAATGAAGAGCACGTTATTGATAGTCAATTTCTTGCTCCAACAAAATGCTGACTTCAGGTTTCATCTTCAACGGTCGGAAAACCCCTCATTACGTACCGATGTTTCAATTTAGTTTCTCCACGTGATTTGCAGTTGCAAGGCCGTGACCATCCATTTCGATGGATGTAATTCCTTATTGAGTCGTATGAGGCAGTGGTGTTGCAGCACACGTCACACAACCCCGACGTCGCAGCACTCACTGCCTTATACCGTTGTATACCTTATTGCATCAACACTTCAAACTAGTTTAGATATTTCTGTGCCCTGTTGAGGTGGATGGATCTCCTTAATAGACCGAGCGGCCCGTATGATTCATTTATGAGTAGGCTTAGACTGAATTTCAAATTGTTTTATCGTGCCAATGAACATCGAAACCGACCAAACTGAACAGGCCAACACGACGAAGTGCAATTCCATTTTACATGTACATTTAAGCATCGAGTCAAGATTATGTTCCGATGTGCGTACGTCACACTAAGGTTGATGAAGTTGATGTGATATAGCAGAAAATGATAGGGTATTGTATTTATTACCTCTGCCCACCAAAGGTGGAGGAGAGCGTGTTTTCACCCTGTCTGTTTGTCTGTCTGTGAGCAGTATATCTCAAAAAGCTATGCCGGATCGGACGAAACTTCGGTCGGAGCAGGTGAGATTTGACAATGTGACTATAGATTCTGATTCTAGATGAATATCCGGATACTGGATTGGATATACGAGAATTTTTAAGTGATTCTCACCGTTTAGAGATGGGGCCAAAACGATACATAAAAAAAGTTGTGGATGATTTGAGGAGTACAAGAACCAAGCTGATTCGATTTTGGTTAAGGTTCTGATGCAGATCCGGCCGATCAGTGGGATACAAAACATAAACTGTCAGTGCCTGGCGGAGGTATACGTCTCTACCTCCGACAGAGTGCATTCTAGTTGTGACATGCAACAATGCTGGAATCTCTCCCTTCCCCCTTTTGTGCACACATATAATAAATTGATGGCCTCCAAGAAGTATCCGACCTACACCCTCCCCAAACCTTGTTCGAAGCCTGGCTGAATGAGAGGACGTAGCTCCATGATTTGAGAGTGGTGAGACAGTCGTGGAGGAAGATTAAGGTTCAAGAGAATGTGGAAGTGATTCCTACAGGTGGAGGAGAGAACAAATGGAGTGAGTTCAGTAATTTCTGCGTTTTGGGAGTTTTACTAGAAGGTTGGTTGCTGGTGGACGGTGTGCACCTTGCAGATTCCTGTTTGGGGGGGTGGGGGACAAACGTATGGAGAGGGCAGAGGTGCAAGACACGAAAGAGAGTGGAAGAAGACAGATACGATGACCAACCTGTCGGCGATGTCGAGGTGATAGGCCCATAGACCCGGCTCCATCGCGGGAGATTCCAATGATCTTGAGGTTTCCACGGTGTCAAGCTGAGCAAGGTGAGAGGCAGGGCACCAGCCAAGAGGGGAGGGCGAGTATTCCAATCAAGCTGTGAATGAAAGCCTTGTAGGTGGATTGGAGTTCATGTGTGCCAATGAAGGACTTTGCATGATGAGGATGCCCAGGTGGCAACTGGTTTTGAAGGCCAACTTTGAAATGTGGCTTGCCCAAGAGAGATCATGACTGAAAGTGACACCCACGAGATTGAGTGACTAGACCTCTTTGAGTGGGTTGTTGAGAAAGTGCATGGGAGGGTTTGCGGTCCGGTCCTTTCGGAAGAAATAATGAGTGTGTGAGATTTATCAGGTTATGACACAATTCCAAGTGTTGACCAGTCTGTGATTTTGTCAAGGTCTGAAGAGAGGGAAGAGGCTGCTATCTTGTCTGTCTGATAGGATGAGCAATCGATCACGCAGGGGCAAGAGTCATCAGCAAAGGGATAAAAAGGATGTTCCGAGAAGTCAGAGAGAGTCATTGATGAAGATTAAGAAGAGGATGCTAGAACACTGCCTTGGTGGTTCTCCATTCCTGACAGGGAGAGGAGAAGAAAGGATTCCGTTGAGAGGCACATGTTGTTTCGGAGAGTGAGGAAGTCAGTAATCCAAGAGTTGAGTTGTCCTTAGATAGATTCCAATGGCAGAGAGTTTGGAGAGCAATGTGGAACGCCAGACTATTAAAAGCACGAGATATGCCCAGAGAGACAGCGTCTGATCTCATCACTGACATTGAGGGCCTCAATCCATTGTTGGGACAGTAGAATCAGCATGTCCAAAGGTAGAGTAAACCTGGTCTGAATCCAAATTGATGATCTGAGATGAGTCATTGGAGAAAGGGAATCAATTTTATGTCACCTGTGATGATGATTCCATGAACTTGCAAATGATTGGAAGTCAGCTAATTGGTCTGCAGTTAAGGGAATATGTTTTTGCACCTTTTTATGTAATGCAGTGATGTTGGCTGACTTTGAAGCAGATGGAAAATGACCTTGGGGAAATGACAGGTGAAAAGAGCAGCAGAGCAGGTTTTTAGGACATGTGAGCTGATTGCCGTCAGTGCAGTTGCAGAGAGTCAGAGTTGAGGATTGTCAGAAACTTCTCCACATTCTCAGGTGCAAAGACACGAGTTCAGGAGCAGTTGGTTATGAGTGTGAAGGACTGCGTACAGAGAAAGAGGGTTGAGGACACAATAATTGGAACAAACACAGAATTGAGTGTTCATCTTTATCACGAGCGGAGTTGGCTGGGCTGCATTTGAGGCGATAGAAGGGAGGGAAAGGGAGCATATCCCAGAGCAGACTCAACAAGGTGCCACGATGTTTTAGAGGAGGGAGACAAGTTTGAAAGTTCAAAATTATGTTGGACAGATGTTTTTTTATGGCTCTCCTGAGAGTGGACACACACTTGTTGTGCGGCTTTGTGGAATGATCAGAAGTTACCTTCGGTTGGTTTTTTCTTCCAGGAAGAGAGGGCAGTTGTTTCAAGGCAACTGCCTCACACAGGTAGTCAGTGTATTATGGGTGGGTGGATGGATATGATAAAGAAGATGAGATGGATGAATCTGTGCCTAAGGGAGAGCAGATGTCTGTGGAAGAATTCCCAGGCTGAGTTCATATCAGGGCAGCAGAGAAAGCCTTGTAGCATTATGCTCACTGCTGTGGGTTCGATTATCACACCTGCTTATTAAACCATTCAATTTCCGCACTCTATGAGGATTGGTGACGCTGTCCGGTGTTACATCGAGTCTCAGAAATGTTCACAAACTTCTTATGAGTGATCCTGGATGCTCTGTTACAGGCTCACGGTACTCGACCACCATAGTCACCTCGAGGAAACTCAGACACCTGCACATACATAGAGTAAAATGAACACAGCCTTGTATCAAATGTCTGTTTTCTGACTGATACAATCACAATGAAATCCATTGCGAGCTGGTATTTGTGCAACAATGGATTCCTCCAAAATTCAGTACCAGCTTACAAGCTGATGCGAGCTAATTCTCACTGGATGGTAATTGGCTAGGCTTTTGCTGTGAAGTGGTAAAATGTTTGTTTTGCTATAGCGTATGCTTGTCGGCTGTAAGGAGGACAACGTTGTATTGCAGAATGTATTCGCTTGTTTGTACTGAAATGTCGTGTAAAGACGAGAGTGAACTGGAAAGAGTGCCGCCGCAGGGCCGGCAGGCCTCTCCGTGTCTGATAGCTCGACGGTTAGATTGCTTTGGGCGTTGTGTCATGAGATTCTGGTGCGATGACGTTCGGTGAGCCGTCGAGTCCAGAGTGCGAGGAACTCTACCTCTGTACGTAGGCAAATGCAGCTCAGCGTAGAATGGAGAGCGCCTGAGCCGGACTTCTTTGAGGCTGAATGTTTAAGCCGCTTAGCCCTCTCAATAACTGACTGAATGTTACCGCAGATCCTTTTATTCCCCCCTGGCTTATCAGTTGTAATAGTGAATTGAAATCTGGCGTATTGATCATGCATGCTTCAGCACAACAGACCACGGCCTGTAATTATCGTCGTACTGTATCGTACGTACGATCGATCGCATCCTCTCTTTCTGTGTCGACCGATTGTTCTTCTTTTGTTTTCTTCTTCTTCATCTTTCGTCTCCATATACTTGTCTACTTATCATTTTCTCGAGCATACACTGTCTCTTTTTGGCTGGTGCTTCATGGTTTGGACATAAGTTTTCTGTCTCCAGTCTTTCGCTTCTTGTGTCATTATATTATCTCTCCCTTTAATCTTCTCCTTTACTAACTAACCATCAATATGTCACATGCACCCTTGTTTCACATCGTTTTTTTTTTTGTTTTTTTTCCTCCCTTCCTCCATACAATAACCAGAATGAAACAAAAGATCACAGAGGCAGCCTGTTTGTGCCACCATTTCGAGCAGTCTCAGCGTGTCTTTGCACGGCCTCTGTGTGTGCTCTTGCTGCTGTTTATGTGTGGCCTGGATGGCGGAGCTGATAATCCACTGGGAGCTACCCACCCCACTGAATACCAGCTGCAGAACAGGCTGGCTGCAATGCAATCTGTTTAGGAAAGAAATGAGGAAACGGTTTGGGTGGAGGAGGGGAGGGGAGAGAGGAGGAGGGAGGTGTTGAGAGGATTTGGGTGAGAGAAGGGAAGGATGTAGGAGAAGGCATATGGACGAGGGGGTGAGATAAAAGAGAAACCCAAGGTATTGAGATGAGGATGGGAAGCACAGATTAGAATGTAGATAGTTTATCAGATTGTGAAGGGATTTGAGAGTTTAAGTGGAATCTGAGAGAGAGAGAGTTCTGTTGACTTGTCGACATAAGCGTTGACTTTGCTTACACAATTGCTGAGGCCGAAGGTCAGCTGTTGATAAGCGGTGATGCATTTGGATGGAATTAAATGACCGCTGTGGGTTACAAGAATGAAAGGGTTAAAGTGACATTTATTTTTACTTTATTCCCCACCACACCATAATCACTGAAATATTTGTAGAGAGTGCAATGGAACACCTGCCGTGAATCCACTGTATCCATTCCCAGAGTTAGCTGTGTAAGGATTACCTTGACTGCTTTTCCTTGCAGGTATGTGTCACTATACAGATGCCATTGCCTGCATATCTTTAGGTTATGAAATCATGTGTCCATGAAAATACATGACATCAGCAGCAGCTTATTTTCTCCATCTGGGAAGAACAAAAAGTGCTTTTCAGCCTCAAAGCATATTATGTTCTCAAAAGTTTATTGCACAAGTTTCTTTAACTCGTGTTAAAATTCCATGAACATTACAGCTGGCTGTTTAACTTTAACTCATTTTATGGTTTCAGCCACTGATGCCATAATTACACTCAACATATTTAAAGGATGGATCTTCTTAATGAAGAATCAGGTATCATTCTAATAGGTCTCATTCATGTATATTAGCGTAAATCCCCTTGCATAAAGTGCACCTGTGTATAAGACGCATGGTTGATTTGTCACTTCACAACAAAAATGTAGACGTTTACGTAACTAATATACTACACGGGTTGCATTAACTTTAAACTTGAGTTCAGATATCTAATATAATCAGGAAGTCTCCCGAAAGAAAAGAAAAGAAGAGAAAAATAGTTGTAATAACTTATTGAACCATTAATTAATGCTTAATTCCCATATTTTTCCATTTTGAAACAGAGATGTATGAGAAACCTTATCGTTCCAGTGAATCATGTCCATCCAATCAACTTCATTAGCCCTGCATCTGCACTGGTAATGAAAGAGTGATGTGAGAGAAGAGAAAGAGGAAGACATCACCGATGTCGACTTTCCTCCAGCTGCTCTGTTGCCAAACTCTAGTGCATACCTACAGCCAGAGAGCTTTAAAGCTGTCGTGTAGGATCGTCGTGTTTTGGTATGATTAGAGCCAGTAATTTCCCATTTCTGAAAGTGCTTTTTCCGTTTCCCAAAAAACCCTAAATATTCCAATGCTCTACCTGTGGCCAAGGTGGACCACAAATTTTGCATCATTGTCTTGAAAAATAATAAAAGTGTGTTCTACATGGGGATTTATGTTATGTGGGATCACCTGGAGTGCGTGTGTATATCTCGTCTTTCCTGTTTTGATTTTAAATCTTCAGAGGAGTGCTTCATATGAATTGTGGTTGGCATCGCCTTTTTGAAGCATGAGTATCCCAAACTGCCTTGATGTGTGGTGCGTGGCGTGCGTGCTGTGTGTCTGCTTTATTTTTGAATCCTTATTGTTATATATAATGTACATTGCCAGTTATGTCTTCCTTTTAGTGTACCCTGATAATGTGTACCAAAACCAGATCGAATAGTTTGTGACTAATAGCATTGAAATCCACATTTACAGAGTCTTCAACTCGAGAGTTCATGCGAACACTTTAACTCGCACAGTTGAAAAGCGACATGGCGTGGTCTGGCGAGTGAGCAAACTTTGATTGGTCCTGCGATGATGTGCAAAATGCTGTAGATCATTTTTGTCCAGTTGTCTGCTAAAACAGAAGGTGTTTAGAACAAAGAAATTTTCAGAAAGTTTAGCAGCCATATGGATGTTGCATGCGTCTTCGTTTAATGAACCTTACATCCGACCCATTTAAACAACTTATTCGTTAGGTCGTCTTTCGTTTGACCTGATTGTCTGTTCTATTTATGGGTATGTCCTGTAAGTGATGGGCGTTTATATAACATCGTTATTCGTGTTTCTTGGTTTGGAAGTATGGGATTTTCAATTTGTTTGACACCAGGCCATGCAGACAGAGTAAAAATATTTTCTCACGTCTTACTCTGCGCAGCATACCGATCGGACGAAATTCAGAAGGCAAAGTACTGTAAAACTACAGGTTTGTTTTACAATTAGACTGAGGCGTGTGTTCAAATAATAACAGTAACATTATCATATTAAAATTAAATTGTTCCTACGATCATAGAAACTGACGTTTGTAAACACAGACAAATAGACAAAGTGAACCAACTGCTTAACCTTGCTTTTGTGCATCCCTTGCGCAGGGGAATTACGGAGTCGATAAATCACATGTTTTTTTTGACAGTGTGTCTTTCATGCACTTATAGTCCGTGATAGAAATCTACACCCCTCTTCAAATTTCATACCTTTGTTTGCCTCATACCTGGAATTAAATTACATATTAAATCAGACTTTTTCACCTTTATTAAAACATCATAACCCACAACTTCCAAGTGAAAAACAAATTATACAAATTTCAGAAAATTAATGAAAATACAAAACTCGAATACCTTAGTTGGGTAAGTGTCCACCCACCTTATAATAGCAATTTTTAATTAGTTCAGGTGTAACCAATCACCTTCAAAACACACACCAAGTTAATTGGCCTCCACCTGTGTTAATATTTAGTGATTGTAGTTATTTCAGAATAAAATCAGCTGTTCCTGGAGGTTTCCTCTGCTGGGTAGTGCATTTCACAGCAAAGTCTCAACCATGAGACCAAAGAGCTTTCCAAAGCACTCCGGGATATAAAGTTGTAAAAAGGCACAGATCAGGGGATGGGTATAAAATGTTAAAGGCCTGATATCCCTTGAAGCACAGTCAAGACAATCGTTAAGAGTGGATGCATATGGTACCACACAGACCTGCTAGATCAGGCTGTCCCTTCAAACTGGATGACCAAGTAAAGAGGGGACTGATCACAGAGGCCACCAAGAGGCCAATGGCACTTTGAAAGAGCTACATGCCTTTATGGCAAAGACTGGTCACTGTGTGCATGTGACAACAATATCCCAAGCATTCCACAAGTCTGGCCTGTATGGTGGGGTGGCAAGAAGTAAGCCATTACTCAAAAAAGCCCACCTATGATCGTGTTTGAGGTATACAAAAACCCTCTCCAGAGATTCTGAAGCACAAGTGGCAAAACGTTTTGTGGTCTGACAAAATCAAGATGGAACATTTTGGCCTAAATGCAAAATGTTGCGTTTGGTGCAAACCTAACACAGCACATCAGACAAAGAACACCGTCCCTACTGTGAGACATGTGGTGGTGGCAGCATCATGTTATCGAATGTTTCTCATCAGCAGGGACTGGGGCACTTGTCAGGATAGAAGGGAAAATGGATGGAGCAAAAATACATAAAATCCGTGTAGAAAACCTGCTGCCCTCTGCATGAAAGCTGAAATTGGGACAGAAGTTCACCTTTCAGCATGACAATGACAAATGAGAAGACCT
>CM068962.1:66208052-66224878 GCA_035128595.1 Eptatretus atami
TGGATGTACACAATATCCCAAGCATTCCACAAGTCTGGCCTGTATGGTGGGGGCAAGAAGTAAGCCATTACTCAAAAAGCCCACCTTGAATCGTGTTTGAGGTATGCAAAAAACCTCTCCAGAGATTCTGAAGCCAAGTGGCAAAACGTTTTGTGGTCTGACAAAATCAAGATGGAACATTTTGGCCTAAATGCAAAATTGCTTGGTGCAAACCTAACACAGCACATCAGACAAAGAACACCATCCCTACTGTGAGACATGGTGGTGGCAGCATCATGTTATGGAATGTTTCTCATCAGCAGGGACTGGCACTTGTCAGGATAGAAGGGAAAATGGATGGAGCAAAATACATAAAAATCCGTGTAGAAAACCTGCTGCCCTCTGCATGAAAGCTGAAATTGGACGGAAGTTCACCTTTCAGCATGACAATGACCCGAAGCACACAGCCAAAGCTACACTGGAGTGGCTAAGGAACAAAAAGATGAATGTCCTTTCGTGGCCCAGTCAGAGCCCCGACCTAAATCCAATCGAAAATCTGTAGCATGATTTGAAGGTTGCTGTCCGTCAATGCCCCCCACACAACTTGACTGAGTTTGAACAGTTTTGTACAGAAGAATGGGCAAATATTGCCCAATCAAGGTGTGCAAAGTTGGTAGAGACCTATCCTAACAAACACACAGGTATAATTCCTGTCAAAGGTGCTTCCACCAAGTATTAACTCAGAGGTGAACACTTATCCACCCAGATATTCTAGTTTTGTATTTTTAATTAATTTTCTGAAATTAGTAGAATTTGTTTTTCACTTAGAAGTTGTGGGTTACGATGTGTAAATAAAGGTGGAAAAAGTCTGATTTAATGCAATTTAATTCCAGCTATAAGGCAACAAAAGGTGAAAAATTATATCAGCACTGCACAATATATATATGTGTGTGTGTGTTTAAATATATATATATATATATATATTATATATATATATATATATATATATAATATATATATATATATTAATATATATACACAGTATAATATTACACTAGCGGGGTGTGAAATTTGTAGAATTTGTTTTTCATTTGGAAGTTGTGGGTTACAATGTGTAAATAAATGTGGGAAAAGCCTGTTTTAATGTAATTTGATTCCAGGCTATAAAACAATAAAAGTTGAAATTTTTTAAGGGGTGTAGACTTTCTATAGGCACTGGATATACAAGTTAACAAAACCTTACCATGTTGACGTAGCACTACAAAGCTTACTTATAGACACACAATATCACGAGGGAAGAACGGGCTGCATGATGTTTTTTGTTTTGTTACTAAAATTGGCATCAGTTTACAATTTAGACAATCAGGGATACAGTTATTGTGATTGTTGCATTTTTACCTTCGTAGCTCAGGTTTGCATGTGCCGTCCGTGTGTTACTAATCTGTTGTTGTAAGTGAACCCGCTTTGGGTCACAACACCTTCCTTGTTATTGCTTGTTTTAATCGACAAGGGATCTCATTAGGAGAAGGGGGTGGGGTGGTGGAATAGCACACAACAGGTGGCACACATGAGATTGGAAAAATAAAATTGGTTATAGAATAATGATGTCCTTGTTGAGCATTGGACTAAAAGAACAAACAAACAGACATTATCTTTTTCCAAGTGTTCACTTCAAAAAAAATTCCATAATGTCATACTTTCACGATAAATTATTTGTCCATCAGTTTGACTATTTATAGGATCTACGGTTTGCTGCTGTTTTCTAGAAAATGTTGACTAAGGTGGGAGAAGATTCCCCTGCAGGAAAGATGGGGATGATGTCCATCACACTCCACCTCCCCATCTCCCCCCACCCACACCCTTCCAACACCCGTATAACCCCCTCATTCTTTATGATAACATGCTCATTATCCTGAACGTTCACACAAACTGTAACTCACTGACTGACTTAAAATATATCATGAAACTCAAAATGGGAAATGCTACACCGTACTGAAAAATAAAAGGACCAAGATGATGGATAGTCAGAGGAAGGGGCCATCTTGTCCCCACTTTCCTTGCCAGCAGCGTCTTGTCCCACCTCACTCTAATGTATCATGCCAAACTGTCTTTGGGTTTATGCCATAGTTGTTGTAACATGAACCTTTCGCAGATGATAACTGTAGCAACATTTCTATAAATGAATGACATCTTGGAATGAAGCCATATTTGTCAACTGTAATGTTTGATACTATCTCTGCGCCGCCGTACTGTGCCCCAGTGGAAACCTTGACCGGCTGCTTTATCAATGTAATTTTGTGAAGCCAGAAATATGCTTAGCATATCTACAGCTATAAGCTAGTCCTTCTTTTTCTTCTTTTCTTCTTCTTCTTCTTCTTCTTCTTCACCAAATTTATTCCCATGTTATTGTGCAGTTGGCTGTGGGAAGCTTGCCCCAAGTCTTTCACAAAACTGGCTGGCCAGGCCTGACGTTCGACGAAGGTTATGCAGGAATTTGTGATTTGTTCAGGGTGTTGGCGATGACTCACCATTCTTCACAAAAGACACCGTGAGATCTTTAACGTCCACCAACTGATGCCTGATGTTGGCTTAATGGTTAGGGTGGCGGGCTTTGGATCCTAGGGTCCTGAGTTCAAATCCCGTTCAGCCGTTGAATTAATACCAGGTGGGGTTGACTCTGCCTGTCATCCTTCCGAGGTCGGCAAAATGAGTGCCAGCATGCTGGTATCCTGTGTCGGAGTGGTGAGCCATCCAGGATTGTGCCCAATAGCCAAGGAGACTGCTTAAGCAGCACAATGCTCTGTACAGAGTATGGTCCCAATCTCCTCCAACTAATGCTAGTAGACAGGACAAACTATACACTTGGCCTGGCCTATTAAAAGACATTCATCTTGTCTTATTTGTCTTCATGCATTAGTTAATTGTGTATTGGATGTAGGGACATTCTTCAATTTAAGGCTCATCTCAGAACCCTATTGGCTCACTAATACCTTCAGTCATGTCATGATTTGGCTACTCGACCGTGACATGGTACTGAAGGTCATGGTCTACTCAGTAAAACGAGACCACATACCAACTTACGGGCAACTTTCAGGTGTACATCAAGCATTAAGCATAACATGAATAACTCGAGTTTGCGAGATGGATCTGAGCTTGTGTTGCAGGATATTTTTTTGCCACAACACTGATATGAGGAAAGCATAGATGATGAACACCAATTGCTTCTGTGTACTCAAGGAAAAAATAATTTCAGGTCCAAGAAAATTGGGCCTGTCAAGGTCAGATCATTGCAAATTGGATAAGTGATAGGTGATTATGTTACAGTGGCTCTTTTAAACTGTTTTGTTTCAAGTCTGATAGCGATAATAAATACATTCACTAGTCAAACAATTCAGAAAGTGCGATACTTGGAAAACTAGGAGAGCACTCTGTGAGCACATACTTCCGCCAGGCTGAACAGTATAGGTTTTGTATCCCACTGATAGACCAGATCTGAATCCGTACCTGAACCAAATCTAATCGCTTGTTCTTGTTACCTACACAACTCGTCCATCTACTTAGTATTCGTTTTTTCATAACTCTTCCACAACTTTTTGAAATATCTGCTATATATCGTTTTTGACCCCATCTCTCAATGTGAAGAATCATTAACAAAAATCAAAAATTCTCGCATACGGATCCGGATTAGGATCTTACCAAAAGCAAATCTATTTCCATGCACACTTCCACCCAACCTGTCCACCAAATTTCATCCAAATCCATCCATAACTTTTTGAGATATCCTGCACACAAACAAACAAACAAACAAACAAGAAAGATGTCGTGCGTAGCACGGTACGTGCAAAATCCACGAAAAAATTTGACTTTCAAAATGATTGGTGGTTGAATTCAATGACCAAATACGTCGAATACTCTTCAAATTTCAAGTGAATGAGATGAAAATTGACATTTGTAGAAATTTGGCCGATGTCGACCTTTTGCCTATGTTGACCTTTTGGCCGATGTTGACCTCAAAAATATTTGTCCGTTGAATTCAGTGACCTGATGTGCAAATCCCTCTTCAAAGTTCAAGTCAATGGGATGAAAATTGAGGATTTTGGAAAGTTCACCTAAGTTGTTGACCTTTTGACCTCAAGAACAATAGGCTTCTTGCTTATGACAAACTCTACCACGTGGTGAAGTTTCATGACAATCGGTTTAAAATTGTGGCTTGTAGGTGATAAACGTACAGATGATGACGTAAAAATATATTTGTTCCTGGAAGTTTTTTCTGGAGCGAATATGATTATTCAGTGTGATGTCGAATGTCAGTTATACCGTTAACTCAATCGGCTTTTTAATTTTTTTCAATAATAAATTAATGGTGGTACTGGCAGTTTTTCCCACCACTGGAATCATGTTACAGGTTATATTAGTTGTGTTGATAGCATGCAAGCTTGCCGTGAGCTGTGTGATCTGGGTTTCATCCCCCAGAAAGTAAATGATCCGACTAAAAGTCCCGCACGCGGTGCCAGCAGAAAGCATTTTCATTTTAGGGTATTCTTCTAGATGAGACGTATAACTGTTTCATCTGTAATTTTAGATTTATACGTACCATTTTTTGGAAAATGCTTTTACTTGAATGAGCCAAAGATTAAAACAAACGGCATTCTGACTAGCGGTGCCACATAGAAATTTCAGCTCATTAAAATGTACATGGGAAAATATTTTAGGCCCCAGTCAGGACCTGTCTTTCTAAAGTCATCGTTTTCTCTCTCTAAAAAAAATGTGCTGTTTGGAAGGAATATTGCTCATTGGATGGTGCATTGAAACTCTTATTTCATTCACTTCCCTCCATTACCCACTCGTACGCTCTAAGGTTGTTTGTATATAGTCGTTTTTTGTATACAGTCGAGGCTCGTGGAAGAGTTAGTATTGTACAGTGAATGGATCAGGACGCAACAGGACAAAAACAGAATGAAAACACGCATGTGTGGGTGGAAAAATGTATACAGAAGGAACTCCAAAGAGGGAAAACTGGACAGTTGGCAGGAGGATGGATTTGGATGGGGTAACAGTTGTAGAAAAGATCATGGTGTAGGATTGGGGACTGTCTGAGATGGTGGTGAAACACTGTCTTGAAGACTTGGAGGAAGAATGAGATTGAAGAGGATGTGGAAGTGATTTTACAGGTGGAAAAAGAGGAAAAAATGAGTGGAGGTGAGCAGTGATCCTGGATTATGTAGTTTCACCAGAAAGGAGTGATGTGGACCGTGCGAGCCCTGCAGAAACATGGAGGGGGTGGAGTGGGGAGGACGACAAAGCACTGAAAGAGCAGAGGGTGGAAGACCAGAAAGGAGCAGTATAAGACAGAGAGACTATCGACCTGTCTGTCATGGCGAAGTGATAGAGTCAACTTCAGCGTGGGATTCCAATGATCTTGAAGCTCTTGTGTGTGGATAGGGTTCAGGCATGCCAAAGAAGGATATTGTATGACGGAGAATGTTCAGTCGGCAGCTGGCTTTGGAGGCCAACTTTGAAATATGATTTGCCCAAGTAAGATGATGGTTGATAGTGAGATGTAGGAGTTTGAATGACTGACAGTCCTTAACAAGGTTTGTTAAGAAAGTAGATCGGAGGTTTGCCAGATTGTCCTTTTTGGAGAATTAGAGTGAGAGTGTGAGTGTGATGTTTGTCAGGATTAAAAGACATATTCCAAGTGTTTGACCAGCTTGTGATTGTTTTTTTAATGTCTGAAGAGAGGGACGAGGCTGCCGCCTGCCTTTCTGAAGGATGAAGGATGTCATGGCAGGGTAGAGTCATCAACAAAAAGATAAATAAACCAATGTCACCCGTAGGGTGATCCGTATCTTGCCAAAGGTGACCACGTGTGACTTCTTTAAGGTCACACGAGGTGAATAGAGCTGCTATCCACCAGGAGCGACTCCTTGAGGAATATCTGCCTACGAGAGATTCCGATGAGAATCGTTCTACAGAGTAACCATGAAAAATATGCGTTTGCCTCAAAACGTCACCAAATCACGTCATAATGTCTCAAGCTTGATATATCTAGAAAGCACTCATCGAGGTGTTCAATTTGAAGTACTACACGATATGGTTCCTAAAACTTGAAAATTTGACCTTGGGGTCAAATATGTTTGACCTTAGGCGTTAACCATGAAGGTCAAGGCCATCGCCACCAAAAATTAATCAGCTGAATGCCAGACCATGAACTAATATTCCCATGAAGTTTGAAGACGATCCGATCAAAATTACTCAAAAATAAGGGTTTCGTCGACTCCCCTGATTTGCGACAAAGTGACCTTGACCTTTGACCTTGACCTTCAAAATGTTATGCGCTGAAAGGGACCTCTATAGGCCTCTGATATGCGAAGTTACAAAATTTCCAATGATAACTGTGCTCTGCAGAGTGATTTATACGTGATTACAGATTAAAAAAAAAAACAACAAAAAAAACACATGAAGGTCAAGGCCAATCGCCACCAAAAATTAATCAGCTGAGCGCCAGACATGAACTATATTCCCATGAAGTTTGAAGACGATCCGATCAAAATTACTCAAAAAAATAAGGTTTTGTCGATTCCCCTGATTTGCGACAGTGACCTTGACCTTGACCTTGACCTTCAAAATTTTATGTCGCTGAAAGGACCTCCATAGGCCTCTGATATGCGAAGTTACAAAAATTTCCAATGAAACTGTGGTCTGCAGAATTTTTTTTTCGTGATTACAGACAAACAAACAAAAAAAAAACAAAAAAAAAAACATACAGACTGACTAACATATCTTGCAAAACTTCGTTTTGCAGATAATAATGAGGATTTCCCAGAGTCAGAGATCGTCGATGAAGATCAGCAATAGGACTCGGCCCAGAACACTGCCTTGGGCACTCCAACCTTGACAGGGAGATAAGATGAAAGGATTCTGTTGAGTGCCACACGTTGGATATGAGAGTAGAGGAAGTCAGGAAGCCATGTGTGGAGTTGATCTTGGATTCCATAGGCAGAGAGTTTGGAGAGTAAGGCAGGATGCCAGACTGTATATGTCCAGAGAGACAGCCGTGATCTCAGATCTGACATTGAGGGCCAAACATCCATTGTTGGGTAAGTAGAAGCTGCATGTCCAAGGTGTAGTGACTTGGTCTGAAACCAAATTGGTTATCTGCGATGCGATTGCTGGAGATAAGAAAGGATTTCATATCAACTGCAATGATGGATTCTATGATGACCTTGCTGATGATTGGAAGTAAGCTGATAGGTTCCGCAGTTTAGGGATTAGTTTTTGCTCCTTTTTTTATATAGTGCAGTAATGTTGGCCGATTTCCAAGCAGATGGAAGATGACCCAGTGCAAATGACAGGGTGAAAAGGGCAGAGACAGAGAGAGAGACTGTGCAAGAAGCAGAGCAGGTTTTTAGGACATGTAAAGTGATGCCGTCCAGTTCATTTGCAGAGTCAAAGTTGAGGGTTGTCAGAAACTTCTCCACTTTATCAGGTGCAAAAGACACAGAATTCAGGAGCAGTTGGGTAAGACAGGGAAGAACTGGTACCGAGAGTGAAGGGTTGGCGACACAAGATTTGGAAGTCAACCCAGAATTGAGGCATTCGGCCTTCTCGTGAGTGGAGTCGGTCATGGTGCTATTTGAATATATGGAGGTTAGCATACTCCAGAAACAGATGTAACAAGATGCCACCAGGTTTTAGTGAAGGGAGACAAATTTGAAAGTTAATTCTTGAGGTTTGGACAGATGTTATTTTTTGGATTCCTTATCAAGATGAGATTACAGAGTATGATATGTGTGTGTGTGTGTGTGTGTGTGGTGTGTGTGTGTGTGTGGTGTGTGTGTGTGGGTGTATATATATTAGGGTGCTTCATAATAGGGGTAAAAAATAAAAGTATGAATATTCATGCTCCCTGGATGTGCCTTTGTTCCATTTGACAGTAGAAACATACACACCAAATATGAAGCAGATTGGAGGATGTTTAGGGGTTCCTCAAGTTGGCACAATATTGTTGAAATTTGCCAAACTGTAACTGACAATTGCCGTCGAATGTGCACAACGCAGTACACTTCACAATTAATATGGTTGTTTGATATTTTCATTGGAATAGTATATTATATTGTGCAAATTACGTGTATTTTGTAAATATGAACCAAAATTGTGCCAACTTGAGGAACCCTAAATAGCATGGAATTTTGTTCATTTTTGACCTATAAGTTCTTATGGGTATTGGAACAAAGGCAAAATCAGGAGACAGCAAAAATAAAACTTTCATTTTTTTGGAACACCACTAATATATATATATATATATACACTTGCGGGTGTGTGTGCATGTGTATTTGTATGTATATGTATGTTTATGTATGAATATATATATATAACACACACACACACACACACACACACACACACACACACACACACACACACACCCGCGCTAAAAATACAACCCGTCGCTTCGCTAACGGGGAGAAGGGAGAAGAGAGGACGGAGGAAGGGAGAAGAGAGGATGGAGGGAAGGGAGAAGAGAGGATGGAGGGAAGGGAAAGAGAGGACGGAGGGAAGGGAGAAGAGAGGATGGAGGGAGGTGAGGAGGAAGGAGGGGATGGAGGGAGGGAAAGCGAGGTGACAATGACCCGAAGCACACAGCCAAAGCTACACTGGAGTGGCTAAGGAACAAAAAGATGAATGTCCTTTCGTGGCCCAGTCAGAGCCCCGACCTAAATCCAATCGAAAATCTGTAGCATGATTTGAAGGTTGCTGTCCGTCAATGCCCCCCACACAACTTGACTGAGTTTGAACAGTTTTGTACAGAAGAATGGGCAAATATTGCCCAATCAGGTGTGGCCAAAGTTGGTAGAGACCTATCCTAACAGACACACAGGTATAATTCCTGTCAAAGGTGCTTCCACCAAGTATTAACTCAGAGGGTGAACACTTATCACCGCGATATTCTAGTTTTGTATTTTTAATTAATTTTCTGAAATTAGTAGAATTGTTTTTTCACTTAGAAGTTGTGGTTACAATGTGTAAATAAGGTGGAAAAAGTCTGATTTAATGCAATTTAATTCCAGGCTATAAGGCAACAAAAGGTGAAAAATTATATCAGCACTGCACAATATATATATGTGTGTGTGTGTATATATATATATATATATATATATATATATATATAATATATAATATTTATTATATATATCACAGTATATATATTACACTAGCGGGGTGTGAAATTTGTAGAATTTGTTTTCATTTGGAAGTTGTGGGTTACAATGTGTAAATAAATGTGGGAAAAGCCTGATTTAATGTAATTTGATTCCAGGCTATAAAACAATAAAAGTTGAAATTTTTTAAGGGGGTCTAGACTTTCTATAGGCACTGGATATACAAGTTAACAAAACCTTACCATGTTGACGTAGCACTACAAAGCTTACTTATAGACACACAATATCACGAGGGAAGAACGGGCTGCATGATGTTTTTTTTGTTTTGTTACTAAAATTGGCATCAGTTTACAATTTAGACAATCAGGGATACAGTTATTGTGATTGTTGCATTTTTACCTTCGTAGCTCAGGTTTGCATGTGCCGTCCGTGTGTTACTAATCTGTTGTTGTAAGTGAACCCGCTTTGGGTCACAACACCTTCCTTGTTATTGCTTGTTTTAATCGACAAGGGATCTCATTAGGAGAAGGGGGTGGGGTGGTGGAATAGCACACAACAGGTGGCACACATGAGATTGGAAAAATAAAATTGGTTATAGAATAATGATGTCCTTGTTGAGCATTGGACTAAAAGAAACAAACAAACAGACATTATCCTTTTTCCAAGTGTTCACTTCAAAAAAAAATTCCATAATGTCATACTTTCACGATAAATTATTTGTCCATCAGTTTGACATATTTATAGGATCTACGGTTTGCTGCTGTTTTCTAGAAAATGTTGACTAAGGTGGGAGAAGATTCCCCTGCAGGAAAGATGGGGAATGATGTCCATCACACTCCACCTCCCCATCTCCCCCCACCCACCACCCCTTCCAACACCCGTATAACCCCCTCATTCTTTATGATACATGCTCATTATCCTGAACGTTCACACAAAACTGTAACTCACTGACTGACTTAAAATATATCATGAAACTCAAAATGGGAAATGCTCACCGTACTGAAAAATAAAAGGACCAAGAGTGATGGATAGTCAGAGGAAGGGGCCATCTTGTCCCCACTTTCCTTGCCAGCAGCGTCTTGTCCCACCTCACTCTAATGTATCATGCCAAACTGTCTTTGGGTTATGCCATAGTTGTTGTAACATGAACCTTTCGCAGATGATAACTGTAGCAACATTTCTATAAATGAATGACATCTTGGAATGAAGCCATTAATTTGTCAAACTGTAATGTTTGATACTATCTCTGCGCCGGCCGTACTGTGCCCCAGTGGAAACCTTGACCGTGCTGCTTTATCGCAATGTAATTTTGTGAAGCCAGAAATATGCCTTAGCATATCTACAGCTATAAGCTAGTCCTTCTTTTTCTTCTTCTTCTTCTTCTTCTTCTTCTTCTTCACCAAATTTATTCCCATGTTATTGTGCAGTTGGCTGTGGGAAGCTTGCCCCAAGTCTTTCACAAACTGGCTGGCCAGGCCTGACGTTCGACGAAGGTTATGGCAGGAATTTGTGATTTGTTCAGGGTGTTGGCGATGACTCACCCATTCTTCACAAAAGACACCGTGAGATCTTTAACGTCCACCAACTGATGCCTGATGTTGGCTTAATGGTTAGGGTGGCGGGCTTTGGATCCTAGGGTCCTGAGTTCAAATCCCGTTCAGCCGTTGAATTAATACCAGGTGGGGTTGACTCTGCCTGTCATCCTTCCGAGGTCGGCAAAATGAGTGCCAGCATGCTGGTATCCTGTGTCGGAGTGGTGAGCCATCCAGGATTGTGCCCAATAGCCAAGGAGACTGCTTAAGCAGCACCAATGCTCTGTACAGAGTATGGTCCCAATCTCCTCCAACTAATGCTAGTAGACAGGACAAACTATACACTTGGCCTGGCCTCATTAAAAGACATCATCTTGTCTTATTTGTCTTCATTGCATTTAGTTTAAATGTGTATTGGATTGTAGGGACATTCTTCAATTTAAGGCTCATCTCAGAACCTTATTGGCTCACTAATACCTTCAGTCATGTCATGATTTGGCTACTCGACCGTGACATGGTACTGAAGGTCATGGTCTACTCAGTAAAACGAGACCACATACCAACTTACGGGGCAACTTTCAGGTGTACATCAAGCATTAAGCATAACATGAATAACTCGAGTTTGCGAGATGGATCTGAGCTTGTGTTGCAGGATATTTTTTTGCCACAACACTGATATGAGGAAAGCATAGATTGATGAACACCAATTGCTTCTGTGTACTCAAGGAAAAAATAATTTCAGGTCCAAGAAAAATTGGGCCTGTCAAGGTCAGATCATTGCAAATTGGATAAGTGATAGGTGATTATGTTACAGTGGCTTCTTTAAACTGTTTTGTTTCAAGTCTGATAGCGATAAATAAATACATTCACTAGTCAAACAATTCAGAAAGTGCGATACTTGGAAAAACTAGGAGAGCACTCTGTAGAGCACATACTTCCGCCAGGCTGAACAGTATAGGTTTTGTATCCCACTGATAGACCAGATCTGAATCCGTACCTGAACCAAAATCTAATCGGCTTGTTCTTGTTACCTACACAACTCGTCCATCTACTTTAGCATATCTACAGTTTTTTCATAACTCTTCCACAACTTTTTGAAATATCATGCTATATATCGTTTTTGACCCCATCTCTCAATGGTGAAGAATCATTAACAAAAATCAAAAATTCTCGCATACGGATCCGGATTAGGATCTTCACCAAAAGCAAATCTATTTCGCCATGGCACACTTCCACCCAACCTGTCCACCAAATTTCATCCAAATCCATCCATAACTTTTTGAGATATCCTGCACACAAACAAACAAACAAACAAACAAACAAGAAAGATGTCGTGCGTAGCACGGTACGTGCAAAATCCACGAAACAAATTTGACTTTCAAAATGATTGGTGGTTGAATTCAATGACCAAATACGCGAATACTCTTCAAATTTCAAGTGAATGAGATGAAAATTGACATTTGTAGAAATTTGGCCGATGTCGACCTTTTGGCCTATGTTGACCTTTTGGCCGATGTTGACCTCAAAAATATTTGTCCGTTGAATTCAGTGACCTGATGTGCAAATCCTCTTCAAAGTTCAAGTCAATGGGATGAAAATTGAGGATTTTGGAAAGTTCACCTAAGTTGTTGACCTTTTGACCTCAAGAACAATAGGCTTCTTGCTTATGACAAACTCTACCACGTGGTGAAGTTTCATGACAATCGGTTTAAAATTGTGGCTTGTAGGTGATAAACGTACAGATGATGGACGTAAAAATATATTTGTTCCTGGAAGTTTTTTCTGGGAGCGTAATATGATTATTCAGTGTGATGTCGAATGTCAGTTTATACCGTTAACTCCAATCGGCATTTTTAATTTTTTTTCAATAATAAATTAATGGTGGTACTGGCAGTTTTTCCCACCACTGGAATCATGTTACAGGTTATATTAGTTGTGTTGATAGCATGCAAGCTTGCCGTGAGCTGTGTGATCCTGGGTTTCATCCCCCAGAAAGTAAATGATCCGACTAAAAGTCCCGCACGCGGTGCCAGCAGAAAGCATTTTCATTTTAGGGTATTCTTCTAGATGAGACGTATAACTGTTTCATCTGTAATTTTAGATTTTATACGTACCATTTTTTGGAAAATGCTTTTACTTGAATGAGCCAAAGATTAAAACAAACGGCATTCTGACTAGCGGTGCCACATAGAAATTTCAGCTCATTAAAATGTACATGGGAAAATATTTTAGGCCCCAGTCAGGACCTGTCTTTCTAAAGTCATCGTTTCTCTCTTCTAAAAAAAAATGCTGTTTGGAAGGAATATTGCTCATTGGATGGTGCATTGAAACTCTTATTTCATTCACTTCCCTCCATTACCCACTCGTACGCTCTAAGGTTGTTTGTATATAGTCGTTTTTTGTATACAGTCGAGGCTCGTGGAAGAGTTAGTATTGTACAGTGAATGGATCAGGACGCAACAGGACAAAAACAGAATGAAAACACGCATGTGTGGGGTGGAAAAAATGTATACAGAAGGGAACTCCAAAGAGGGAAAACTGGACAGTTGGCAGGAGGATGGATTTGGATGGGGTTAACAGTTGTAGAAAAGATCATGGTGTAGGATTGGGGACTGTCTGAGATGGTGGTGAACACCTGTCTTGAAGACTTGGAGGGAAGAATGAGATTGAAGAGGATGTGGAAGTTGATTTTACAGGTGGAAAAAGAGGAAAAAATGAGTGGAGGTGAGCAGTGATCCTGAATTTATGTAGTTTCACCAGAAAGGAGTTGATGGTGGACCGTGCGAGCCCTGCAGAAACATGGAGGGGGTGGAGTGGGGGGAGGACGACAAAGCACTGAAAGAGCAGAGGGTGGAAGACCAGAAAGGAGGCAGTATAAGACAGAGAGACTATCGACCTGTCTGTCATGGCGAAGTGATAGAGTCAACTTCAGCGTGGGAGATTCCAATGATCTTGAAGCTCTTGTGGGTGGATAGGAGTTCAGGCATGCCAAAGAAGGATATTGTATGACGGAGAATGTTCAGTCGGCAGCTGGCTTTGGAGGCCAACTTTGAAATATGATTTGCCCAAGTAAGATGATGGTTGATAGTGAGATGTAGGAGTTTGAATGACTGACAGTCCTTAACAAGGTTGTTAAGAAAGTAGATCGGAGGGTTTGCCAGATTGTCCTTTTTGGAGAATTAGAGTGAGAGTGTGAGTGTGATGTTTGTCAGGATTAAAAGACATATTCCAAGTGTTTGACCAGCTTGTGATTGTTTTTTTTAATGTCTGAAGAGAGGGACGAGGCTGCCGCCTGCCTTTCTGAAGGATGAAGGATGTCATGGCAGGGTAGAGTCATCAACAAAAAGATAAATAAACCAATGTCACCCGTAGGGTGATCCGTATCTTGCCAAAAGGTGACCACGTGTGACTTCTTTAAGTCACACGAGGTGAATAGAGCTGCTATCCACAGGAGCGACTCCTTGAGGAATATCTGCCTACGAGAGATTCCGATGAGAATCGTTCTACAGAGTAACCATGAAAAATATGCGTTTGCCTCAAAACGTCACCAAATCACGTCATAATGTCTCAAGCTTGATATATCTAGAAAGCACTCATCGAGGTGTTCAATTTGAAGTACTACACGATATGGTTCCTAAAACTTGAAAATTTGACCTTGGGGTCAAAATGTTTGACCTTAGGCGTTAACCATGAAGGTCAAGGCCATCGCCACCAAAATTAATCAGCTGAATGCCAGACCATGAACTATATTCCCATGAAGTTTGAAGACGATCCGATCAAAATTACTCAAAAAATAAGGGTTTCGTCGACTCCCCTGATTTGCGACAAGTGACCTTGACCTTTGACCTTGACCTTCAAAATGTTATGCGCTGAAAGGGACCTCTATAGGCCTCTGATATGCGAGTTACAAAAATTTCCAATGATAACTGTGCTCTGCAGAGTGATTTATACGTGATTACAGATTAAAAAAAAAAACAACAAAAAAAACACATGAAGTCAAGGCCAATCGCCACCAAAAATTAATCAGCTGAAGCCAGACATGAACTATATTCCCATGAAGTTTGAAGACGATCCGATCAAAATTACTCAAAAAAATAAGGGTTTTGTCGATTCCCCTGATTTGCGACAGTGACCTTGACCTTTGACCTTGACCTTCAAAATTTTATGGCGCTGAAAGGACCTCCATAGGCCTCTGATATGCGAAGTTACAAAAATTTCCAATGAAAACTGTGGTCTGCAGAATTTTTTTTTCGTGATTACAGACAAACAAACAAAAAAAAAACAAAAAAAAAAACATACAGACTGACTAACATATCTTGCAAAAACTTCGTTTTGGCAAGATAATAATGAGGATTTCCCAGAGTCAGAGATCGTCGATGAAGATCAGCAATAGGACTCGGCCCAGAACACTGCCTTGGGGCACTCCAACCTTGACAGGGAGATAAGATGAAAGGATTCTGTTGAGTGCCACACGTTGGATATGAGAGTAGAGGAAGTCAGGAAGCCATGTGTGGAGTTGATCTTGGATTCCATAGGCAGAGAGTTTGGAGAGTAAGGCAGGATGCCAGACTGTATATGTCCAGAGAGACAGCCGTGATCTCAGATCTGACATTGAGGGCCAACATCCATTGTTGGGTAAGTAGAAGCTGCATGTCCAAGGTGTAGTGACTTGGTCTGAAACCAAATTGGTTATCTGCGATGCGATTGCTGGAGATAAGAAAGGATTTCATATCAACTGCAATGATGGATTCTATGATGACCTTGCTGATGATTGGAAGTAAGCTGATAGGTCCGCAGTTTAGGGGATTAGTTTTTGCTCCTTTTTTATATAGTGCAGTAATGTTGGCCGATTTCCAAGCAGATGGAAGATGACCCAGTGCAAATGACAGGGTGAAAAGGGCAGAGACAGAGAGAGAGACTGTGCAAGAGAAGCAGAGCAGGTTTTTAGGACATGTAAAGTGATGCCGTCCAGTTCATTTGCAGAGTCAAAGTTGAGGGTTGTCAGAAACTTCTCCACTTTATCAGGTGCAAAAGACACAGAATTCAGGAGCAGTTGGGTAAGACAGGGAAGAACTGGTACCGAGAGTGAAGGGTTGGCGACACAAGATTTGGAAGTCAACCCAGAATTGAGGCATTCGGCCTTCTCGTGAGTGGAGTCGGTCATGGTGCTATTTGAATATATGGAAGGTTAGCATACTCCAGAAACAGATGTAACAAGATGCCACCAGGTTTTAGTGAAGGGAGACAAATTTGAAAGTTAATTCTTGAGGTTTGGACAGATGTTATTTTTTGGATTCCTTATCAAGATGAGATTACAGAGTATGATATGTGTGTGTGTGTGTGGTGTTTGGTGTGTGTGTGTGTGTGGTGTGTGTGTGTGGGTGTATATATATTAGGGTGCTTCATAATAGGGGGTAAAAAATAAAAGTATGAATATTCATGCTCCCTGGATGTGCCTTTTTCCATTTGACAGTAGAAACATACACACCAAATATGAAGCAGATTGGAGGATGTTTAGGGTTCCTCAAGTTGGCACAATATTGTTGAAATTTGCCAAACTGTAACTGACAATTGCCGTCGATGTGCACAACGCAGTACACTTCACAATTAATATGGTTGTTTGAATTTTCATTGGAATAGTATATTATATTGTGGCAAATTACGTGTATTTTGAAAATATGAACCAAAATTGTGCCAACTTGAGGAACCCCTAAATAGCATGGAATTTGTTCATTTTGACCTATAAGTTCTTATGGGGTATTGAACAAAGGCAAAATCAGGGACAGCAAAAATAAAACTTTCATTTTTTTGGAACCCACTAATATATATATATACTATATACACTTGCGGGTGTGTGTGCATGTGTATTTGTATGTATGTATGTATGTATGAATATATATATATAACACACACACACACACACACACACACACACACACACACACACACACACCCGCGCGCTAACAAATACAACCCGTCGCTTCGCTAACGGGAGAAGGGAGAAGAGAGGACGGAGGGAAGGGAGAAGAGAGGATGGAGGGAAGGGAGAAGAGAGGATGGAGGGAAGGGAAGAGAGAGGACGGAGGGAAGGGGAGAAGAGAGGATGGAGGGAGGTGAGAGGAGAGGAGGGGATGGAGGAGGAGGGAAAGCGAGG
>CM068962.1:66224903-66242442 GCA_035128595.1 Eptatretus atami
GTTTCTCCTTCTGATGAAACACACTGGTACTTGAGTCATTCCACAATACCGATAGGGTCTCCGATCACCTTGCTGTCTCTACGCCTTCATTCCTTATTGCATTGTGAACATACTAAGCTTAGGGAAAGGTCGAATGTGTAGTGTTCCTCATGGTAGCAGCTAATTATGCCGGTCTGATTCCTCATAGTCTGATTATTATCCGAGTTCCATTACACTGAGACCGATGAATCCTTTCCACCTGCAAGGTCATTCCGTGACGGTTTGCTGGGAACTGTAGCTCCACACATCCACAGCATTTCCTCATCTTGTAAATCTTTATCGCATTGTCTCATGTGATCTTGGCAATATTCGCATCATCATTAACGATGATCCTTGACAAGCACATCGAGTATTCCAATTGGCTCGCGCAGTTTTTTGGCATCTTCCTCATGGGGTTAATCATGGTCAGTTTGGAGATGAAGAGCACGTTGATGATAAGTCAAATTATCTTGCTCCAAAAAATGCTGACTTCAGGTTTCATCTTCAACGGTCGAAGAACCCCTCTATTTCAGGAGACCGATTTTCATTTAGTCTTCCACTGATTGCAGTTGCAAGCGCGTGGACCATCCATTTCGATGGATGTAATTCCCTTATTGAGTCGTATGAGGCATGGTGTTGCCAGCACACGTCAACACAACCCAGACGTCCGCCAGCACTCACTGCCTTATACCGTTGTATACCACTTATTGCATCCACAACCCCTCAAAAACCTGTTTTGAGATATTTCTGTGCCCTGTTGAGGTGATGGAATCTCCTTAAAGACCGAGCGGCCCGTTATGATTTCATTTTGAGTGAGGCTTAGACTGATTTCAAATTGTTTATCGCCCATGAACATCGAAACGACCAAACTGAACCAGGCCACACGAACGAAGTGCAATTCCATTTACATGTTTACATTTAAGCATCGAGTCGAAGATTAGTTCCGATGTGGCGTACGTCCACACTAAGGTTGAGAAGTTGATGTGATATAGCAGAAAAAATGGTAGGTATGTATTTATTACCTCTGCCACCAAGTGGACGGAGAGTGTTTTCACCCCTGTCTGTTTGTCGTCTGTGAGAGTATATCTCAAAAAGCTTATGCCGGATTCGGACGAAACTTGGCGTGGACAGTGATTGTGTGACAAGCGACTAATTGAAATTCGATTTTGATGAATATCCGGATCTGGATTTTGGATACGGAATTTTTAAGTGATTCTTCACCGTTTAGAGATGGGGCCAAAACGCATACATAAAAAAGTTGTGGTGATTTGAGGAGGTGACAAGAACAAGCTGATTCGTTTGGTTTAGGTTCTTGAGCAGATCCGCGCGATCAGTGGGTACAAAAACATAAACTGTCATAGCAGCCTGGCGGAGTTATGCGCTCTACCTGGGCTCGACAGATGCCATTCTAGTTTGGACATGCAACAATGCTGGAATCTTCTCCCTTCCCCCTTTTGTGCACACATAATAAATTGATGGCCTCCAAGAAGTATCCGACCTACCACCCTCCCCAAACCTGTTCGAAGCCTGGGAATGAGCAGGACGTAGCTCCATGATTTGAGATGGGATGAACAGCTGTGTAGAAGGAGAATAAGGTTCAAGAGAATGTGGAAGTTGATTCCACAGGTGGAAAGAAGAGGAACAAATGAGTGGAGCGTAAGCAGAATTCTGGGTTTTGGGAGTTTTACTAGGAAGGGGGTTGCTGGTGGACGGTGGCACCTTGCAGATTCCTGTTGGGGGGGGGGGTGGGACAAACTAAGGAGAGGGCAGAGGTGCAGACCAGAAAGAAGTGGAAAGAAGACAGATAGATGAACCAACCTGTCGGCCGATGTCGAGGTGATAGGCCCATAGACCCGGCTCCATCGCGGAGATTCCAATGATCTTGAGTTTCCACGGTGTCAAGACTGCAGCAAGGTGAGAGGCGGGGCACCAGCCAATAGGGGAGGGCAGTATTCCATCAAGTCTGTGAATGAAAGCCTTGTAGGTGGATTGAGTTCCATGGTGCTGCCAACTGAAGGACTTTGCATGTATCGGAGGATGCCCAGGTGGCAAACTGCGTTTGAAGGCCAACTTTGAAAATGTTGGCTTGCCCAAGAGAGATCATGACTGAAAGTGACACCCACGAGATTGAAAGTGACTAGAACCTCTTTGAGTGGGTGTTGAGAAAGTGCATGGGCAGGGTTTGACGTCCGGTCCTTTCCGAAGAGAATAATGAGTGTGTGAGATTTATCAGGGTTAAATGGACACATTCCAAGTGTTGACCAGTCTGTGCATTTTGTCAAGGTCTGAAGAGAGGGAAGAGGCTGTACGTGTCTGTCTTGAATGGATGACAATGTCACGGCAGAGGGCAAGAGTCATAGCAAAGGGATAAAAAAGATGTTCCAGAAAGTCAGAGAGATCATTGATGAAGATTAAGAAGAGGATGCGCCTAGAACACTGCTTTGTGGTTCTCCATCCTTGACAGGAGAGCGAGAAGAAAGGATTCTCGTGAGAGGCCATGTTGTTTCGGAGAGTGAGAAGTCAGTAATCCAAGAGTTGAAGTTGTCCTTAGATAGAATTCCATAGGCAGAGAGTTTGGAGAGCAATGTGGAACGCGCAGACTATTAAAAAGCAGCAGATATGCCCAGCAGAGACAGCGTCTGATCTCATCACTGACATTGAGGGCCCAAATCCATTGTTGGACAGTAGACAATCAGCATGTCCAAAGGCTAAGTAACCTGGTCTGAATCCAAATTCATGATCTGAGATGAGTGTCATTGGAGAAAGGGAATCAATTTTATATGTCAACTGTGATGATGATTCCATGAACTTGCAAATGATTGTAAGTCAGTAATTGGGTCTGCAGTTAAGGGAATATGTTTTTGCACCTATTTTTATGTTAATGCAGTGATGGTCGCTGACTTTGAAGCAGATGGAAATGACTTGGGGAAATGACAGAGGGAAAAGAGCAGGCAGAGGCAGGTTTGTTAGGACATGTGAAGCTGATTGCGTCCAGTGCAGTTCAGAGTCAGAGTTGAGATTGTCAGAAAACTTCTCCACATTCTCAGGTGCAAAAGACGCACAGAGTTCAGAGCGATTGGGTATGAGTGGTGAAGTGCTGCGACAGAGGAAAGAGGGGTTGAGACACAATAATTGGAAACAAACACACAGAATTGAGTGTTTCATCCTTTATCCACGGCGGAGTTGGCTGGTGGCCAGTTTTGAGGCGATAGAAGGGAGGAAAAGGGAGCATATCCAGATGACAACCAACAACGGTGCCACCCATGTTTTAGCAGGGGGAGAAAAGTTTGAAAAGTTCAAAATTATGTGGACAGATGTTGTTTTATGGCTCTCCTGAGAGTGGACACACACTTAGTTGCGGGCTGTGGGAATGATCAGAAGTTTTAACCTCGGTTGTTTTTGCTTTCCAAGGGAAGAGAGGGCAAGTTGTTTCAAGACACTGAACTACAACAGGAGTCAGTGTATTATGGGTGGGTTGGATGGATATGATAAATGAAGATGAGATGGGATGAATCTGTGCCCTAAGAGAGAGAGCAAGATGTCCTGTGGAAGAATTCCCAGGCTGAGTTCATATCAAGGGGCAGCAGGGAAAAGCCTGTTAGCATTACGCCACTGCTGTGGGTTCGATTATCACACACTGCTTTTAAACATTCATTTCCGCACCTATGAGGATGCGTGACGCTGTTCCCGTGTTACATCGAGTTCTCAGAAATGTTCACAACTTCTTATGAGTGCCCCTGGATGCTCTGCTACAGGGCTCACGGTACTCGACCACCATAGCACCTCGGGAGAAACTCAGACACCTGCACATACTAGAGTTTAAAAATGAAACAGCCTTGATATCACAATGATCTGTTTTCTGACTGATACAATCACATGAATCCATTGCGAGCTGGTATTTGTGCAACAATGGATTACTCCAAAATTCAGACCAGCTTTACCAAGCTGATGCGAGCTAATTCTCACTGGATGGTAATTGGCTAGGCCTTTGCTGTGAAAGTGGTAAAATGTTTTGTCTTTGCTATAGCGTATGCTTGTCGGCTTAAGGAGGACAACGTTGTATGACCAAATGTAATTCCTTTGTTTGTACTGAAATGTGTCTTAAAGACGCAGAAGTGAACTGAGGAAAGAGTGCCGCCCGAGGGCCGTGCAGGCCTCTCCGTGTCTGAATAGCCTCGACGGTTAGATGGCTTTGGGCGTTGTGTCATGAGATCTGGTGTCGATACGTCGGTGAGCCGTCGAGCTCCAGAAGTGCAGAGAAGACTCTACCCTCATACGTAGGCAAATGCCAGCTCAGCGTTCAAATGGGAGCCGCTTGGAGCGGAACTTACCTTTGCAGGCTGAATGTTTCTTTAAGCGCTAGCCCCTCTCAATAACTGACTGAATGTAATACACCCAACCTTTTATCTCCCCCTGGCTTATCAGTTGTAAGTAGTGAATGATCTGGCCGTATTGATCAATCGCATGCTTTCAAGCACAACAAACACGGGCACTGTAAATTTTCATCGTCGTACTGTACGTACGTGCATCCCTCTCTTCTGTTCGCACCATGTTCTTCTTTTGTTTTTTCTTCTTCTTCATCTTCGTCTCCATATATTTGTTCTACTTATCATTTTCTCGAGCATACACTGTCTCTTTGGCTGGTGCTTCATGGTTTGGACATAAGTTTTCGTCTCCATCTTTCGCTTCTTGTTCATTTATTATCTCTCCCTTTAATCTTCTCTCTTTACTAACTAACCATCAATATAGTCACATGCAGCCTTGTTTCACATCGTTTTTTTTTTTGTTTTTTTTTCCTCCCATTCCTCCATAACAAATAACCAGAATGAAACAAAAGATCACAGAGGCAGCCTGTTTGTGCCACCATTTTCGAGCAGTCTCAGCGTGCTCTTTGCACGGCCTCTGTGTGTGCTCTTGCTGTGCTGTTTATGTGTGCCTGGATGGCGGAGCTGATAACTCCACTGGGAGCTACCCACCCCCAATGCAGCAGCTGGCAAACAGGCTGGCTGGCAATGCAATCTGTTTAGGAAAAAGAAATGAGGAAACGGTTTGGTGGAGGAGGGGGAGGGAGAGAGGTGGAGGGTGGGTGTTGAGAAGATTTGGGGAAGGGAAGGATGGATAGGGAGAAGGCATATGGCAGAGGGCGTGAGATAAACAGAAGAAACGCAAGGTATTAGAGTGAGGATGGGAACACAGATAGAAATGTAGGATAGTTAATCAGATTGTGAAGGGATTTGAGAGTTTTAAGGTGAAATCTGAGAGAGAAGAGTTCTGTTGACTTGTCGAATACAAGCGTTGACTTTGCTTACACAATTGCTGAGGCCCGAAAGGTCAGCTGTGATAAGGCGGTGATGCATTTGGATTGGAATTAAATGACCGCGTGTGGGTTACAGAATGAAAGCGCGTAAAGTGACGAATTTATTTTTACTTTATTCCCCACCACACACCATAATCACTGAAATATTTGTAGAGAGTGCAATGGACACCTGCCGTGGGAATCCACTGTATCCATTCCAGAGTTAGCTGTGTAAGGATTACCTTGACTGTTTTCCTTGCAGGTATGTTGTCACTATTACAGATGCCATGCCTGCATTATCTTTAGGTTATGAAATCAATGTCCCATAAAATACATGACATCACAGCAGCTTATTTTCTCCATCTGGGGAAGAACAAAAAGTGCTTTTCAGCCTCAAAGCATATTATGTTCTCAAAAGTTATTTGCACAAGTTCTAACATCTGTTTAAAATCTCCATATAACATTCAGCTTGCGCTGTAACATTTAACTCATTTAGGTTTCAGCCACTGATTGCCATAATTACACTCAACATATTTAAAGGATGGATCTCTTATGAAGAATCAGGTATCATTCTAATTAGGTCTCATTCATATATTAGCGTAAATCCCTTGCCTAAAGTGCACCTTGTATAAGACGCATGGTGATATGTCACTTCACAACAAAAATGTAGACTTTACGTAACTAATATACTACAACACGGGTTGCATTAACTTTAAACTTGAGTTAGATATCTTAATCATAATCAGGAAGTTCTCCTGAAAGAAAAAAAAAAGAGAAAATAGTTTGTAATAACTTATTGAACATTAATTAATGCTTAATTCCATATTTTCCATTGTTGAAACAGAGATGTATGAGAAACCTTATCGTTCCAGTGAAGCATGTCCATCCAATCAACTCATTACTTAGCCCTGCACTGCACTGGTAATGAAAGAGTATGTGCGAGAGAAAGAGAAAGAGGAAGACATCACCGATGTCGACTTTCCTCCAGCTGCTCTGTTGCCCAAACTCTTAGTGCATACCTACAGCCAGAGAGCTTAAAGCTTGTCGTGTAGGATCGTCGTGTTTGGTATGATTAGAGCCAGTAATTTCCCATTTCTGAAAGTGCTTTTTCCGTTTCCCAAAAAACCCTAAATATTCCCAATGCTCTACCTGTGGCCAAGGTGGACCCACAAATTTTGCATCATTGTCTTGAAAATAAAAGAAAAGTGTGTCTACATGGGGATTTTATGGTATGTAGGGATCCACATGGGTGCGTGTGTATATCTCGTCTTTCCTGGTTTTGATTTTAAATCTCTAGAGGAGTGCTTCATATGAATTGTTGGTTGGCCGTGCCTTTTTGTTGAACAATGAGTATCCCAAACTGCCTTATGTGGTGCGTGCGTGCGCGTGTGTGTCCTGCTTTATTTTTGAATCCTTATTGTATATAATGTACATGCCAGTTATGTCTTCCTTTTATGTACCCTGATAATTGTACGCAAAACCAGATCGAATAGTTTTGTGACTAATAGCATTGAAATCCACATTTACTAGAGTCTTCAACTCGAGAGTTCAATGAACACTTTACTCGCACAGTTGAAAAGCGACATGGCAGTGTCCTGCGAGTGGCAAATTTGATTGGTCCTGATGATGCAAAATGCTGTAATATTTTGTCCAAGTTCTTGCTAAACAGAAGGTTTTAGAACAAAAATATTTCAGAAGTTTACCACCGTTGATGTGCAGCGTCTTTACACCACCATATTTAACACTTTTTCGTTAGTTCTTCGTGCCTGTTTTGTGTCTTAAATGATGTCGTTAAACACAGTAGTTTATTCTGTTTGGAATGATTTTCAATTTTGTTTGACCACCAGGCATGCAGACAGAGTAAAAATATTTTCTCCACTCTACTCTGCGCATACACGATCGGGACAAATTCAGAGGCAAAGTACTGTAAAACTACAGTTTGTTTTAACAATTAATGTTCTGATTGTGTGTTCAAAAATATAACATAACATTCAATTTAAATTAAATTGTTCCTCGACATAACTGACGTTTGTGTAAACACAAGACAAATAGACAAGTGAACCAACTGCTTAACCTTGCTTTTTGCATCCCTTGCGCAAGGGGAATTACGGAGTCGATAAATCACATTTTTTTTTTGACATGTGGGTCTTCTTCATGCACTTATAGTGCCGATAGAAAATCTAACACCCCTCTCAAAATTTTCACCTTTGTTTGCCTCATAACCTGGAATTAAATTACATTAAATCAGATTTTTCCACCTTTATTAACACATCATAAACGCCACAACTTCCAAGTGAAAAACAAATTATACAAATTCAGAAAATTAATGAAAAATACAAAAACTCGAATACCTAGTTGGGTAAGTGTCCACCCACCTTATAATAGCAATTTTTATTAGTTCAGGTGTAACCATCACCTTCAAACACACACCAAGTTAATTGGCCTCCACCTGTGTTAAATTTAGTGATTGTAGTTATTTCGAATAAAATCAGCTGTTCCTGGAGGTTTCCTCTGCTGGTAGTGCATTTCACAGCAAAGTCTCAACCATGAGTACCAAAGAGCTTTCCAAAGACCTCCGGGATAAAGTTGTGAAAAGGCACAGATCAGGGGATGGTTATAAATATTTCAAAGGCCTTGAATATCCCTTGAAGCACAGTCAAGACATCGTTAAGAAGTGGAAGGCAATGGTACCACCAAGACCCTGCCTAGATCAGGCTGTCCCTTCAAACTGGATGACCAAGTAAAGAGGGACTGATCACAGAGGCCACCAGAGGCCAATGGCAACTTTGAAAGAGCTACATGCCTTTTATGGCAAACTGGTCACTGTGTGCATGTGACAACAATATCCAAGCATTCCACAAGTCTGGCCTGTATGGTGGGTGGCAAGAAGTAAGCCATTACTCAAAAAAGCCCACCTTGAATCGTGTTTGAGGTATGCAAAAAACCTCTCCAGAGATTCTGAAGCCAAGTGGCAAAACGTTTTGTGGTCTGACAAAATCAAGATGGAACATTTTCTAAATGCAAAATGTTGCGTTTGGTGCAACCTAACACAGCACATCAGACAAAGAACACCATCCGCTACTGTGAGACATGGTGGTGGGCAGCATCAGTTATGGGAATGTTTCTCATCAGCAGGGACTGGGCACTTGTCAGGATAGAAGGGAAAATGGATGGAGCAAAATACATAAAATCCGTGTAGAAAACCTGCTGCCTCTGCATGAAAGCTGAAATTGGACGGAAGTTCACCTTTCAGCATGACAATGACCCGAAGGCACACAGCCAAAGCTACACTGGAGTGGCTAAGGAACAAAAAGATGAATGTCCTTTCGTGGCCCAGTCAGAGCCCGACCTAAATCCAATCGAAAATCTGTAGCATGATTTGAAGGTTGCTGTCCGTAATGCCCCCCACACAACTTGACTGATGTTGAACAGTTTTTGTACAGAAGAATGGGCAAATATTGCCCAATAAGTGTGCAAAGTTGGTAGAGACCTATCCTAAAACCACACAGGTATAATTCTGTCAAAGGTGCTTCCACCAAGTATTAACTCAGAGGGTGAACACTTATCCACCCAAGATATTCTAGTTTTGTATTTTTAATTAATTTTCTGAAATTAGTAGAATTTGTTTTTCACTTAGAAGTTGTGGTTACGATGTGTAAATAAAGGTGGAAAAAAGTCTGATTAATGCAATTTAATTCCAGCTATAAGGCAACAAAAGGTGTGAAAAATTATATCAGCACTGCACAATATATATATGTGTGTGTGTTGTTATATAATATATATATATATATATATATTATATATATATATATATATATATATATATATATATTATATATATATATATATATATATACACAGTATATATATTACACTAGCGGGGTGTGAAATTTGTAGAATTTGTTTTTCATTTGAAGTTGTGGTTACAATGTGTAATAAATGTGGGAAAAGCCTGTTTTAATGTAATTTGATTCCAGGCTATAAAACAATAAAAGTTGAAATTTTTTAAGGGGTGTAGACTTCTATAGGCAGCTGGATATACAAGTTAACAAAACCTTACCATGTTGACGTAGCACTACAAAGCTTACTTATAGACACACAATATCACGAGGGAAGAACGGCTGCATGTATTTTTTTGTTTTGTTACTAAAATTGGCATCAGTTTACAATTTAGACAATCAGGGATACAGTTATTGTGATTGTTGCATTTTTACCTTCGTAGCTCAGGTTTGCATGTGCCGTCCGTGTGTTACTAAATCTGTTGTTGTAAGTGAACCCGCTTTGGGTCACAACACCTTTCCTTGTTATTGCTTGTTTAATCGACAAGGGATCTCATTAGGAGAAGGGGGTGGGGTGGTGGAATAGCACACAACAGGTGGCACACATGAGATTGGAAAAATAAAATTGGTTATAGAATAATGATGTCCTTGTTGAGCATTGGACTAAAAGAAACAAACAAAACAGACATTATCCTTTTTTCCAAGTGTTCACTTCAAAAAAATTCCATAATGTCATACTTTCACGATAAATTATTTGTCATCAGTTTGACATATTTATAGGATCTACGGTTTGCTGCTGTTTTCTAGAAAATGTTGACTAAGGTGGGAGAAGATCCCCCTGCAGGAAAGATGGGGATGATGTCCATCACACTCCACCTCCCCATCTCCCCCCACCACCACCCCTTCCAACACCCGTATTAACCCCCTCATTCTTTATGATACATGCTCATTATCCTGAACGTTCACACAAACTGTAACTCACTGACTGACTTAAAATATATCATGAAACTCAAAATGGAAATGCTCACCGTACTGAAAATAAAAGGACCAAGAGTGATGGATAGTCAGAGGAAGGGCCATCTTGTCCCCACTTCCTTGCCAGCAGCGTCTTGTCCCACCTCACTCTAATGTATCATAGCCAAACTGTCTTTGGGTTACTGCATAGTTGTTGTAACATGAACCTTTCGCAGATGATAACTGTAGCACATTTTCTATAAATGAATGACATCTTGGAATGAAGCCATTAATTTTGTCAAACTGTAATGTTTGATACTATCTCTGCGCCGCCGTACTGTGCCCCAGTGGAAACCTTGACCGTGCTGCTTTATGCAATGTAATTTGTGAAGCCAGAATATGCTTAGCATATCTACAGCTATAAGCTAGTCCTTCTTTTTCTTCTTCTTCTTCTTCTTCTTCTTCTCTTCTTCACCAAATTTATTCCCATGTTATTGTGCAGTTGGCTGTGGGAAGCTTGCCCCAAGTCTTTCACAAAACTGGCTGGCCAGGCCTGACGTTCGACGAAGGTTATGGCAGGAATTTGTGATTTGTTCAGGGTGTTGGCGATGACTCACCATTCTTCACAAAAAGACACCGTGAGATCTTTAACGTCCACCAACTGATGCCTGATGTTGGCTTAATGGTTAGGGTGGCGTGGCTTTGGATCCTAGGGTCCTGAGTTCAAATCCCGTTCAGCCGTTGAATTAATACCAGGTGGGGGTTGACTCTGCCTGTGATCCTTCCGAGGTCGGCAAAATGAGTGCCAGCATGCTGATCCTGTGTCGGAGTGGTGAGCCATCCAGGATTGTGGCCCAATAGCCAAGGAGACTGCTTATTAGCAGCACCAATGCTCTTGTACAGAGTATGGTCCCATCTCCTCCAACTAATGCTAGTAGACAGGACAAACTATACACTTGGCCTGGCCTCATTTAAAAGACATCATCTTGTCTTATTTGTCTTCAGCATTAGTTAAATTGTGTATTGGATTGTAGCATTCTTTCAATTTAAGGCTCATCTCAGAACCTTATTGGCTCACTAATACCTTCAGTCATGTCATGATTTGGCTACTCGACCGTGACATAGGTACTGAAGGTCATGGGTCTACTCAGTAAAACGAGCCACATACCAACTTACGGGGCAATTTCAGTGTGTACATCAAGCATTAAGCATAACATGAATAACTCGAGTTTGCGAGATGGATCTGAGCTTGTGTTGCAGGATATTTTTTTGCCACAACACTGATATGAGGAAAGCATAGATTGATGAACACCAATTGCTTCTGTGTACTCAAGGAAAAAATAATTTCAGGTCCAAGAAAATTGGCCTGTCAAGGTCAGATCATTGCAAATTGGATAAGTGATAGGTGATTATGTTACAGTGGCTTCTTTTAAACTGTTTTGTTTCAGTCTGATAGCGATAAATAAATACATTCACTAGTCAAACAATTCAGAAAGTGCGATACTTGGAAAAACTAGGAGAGCACTCTGTAGAGCACATACTTCCGCCAGGCTGAACAGTATAGGTTTTGTTATCCCACTGATAGACCAGATCTGAATCCGTACCTGAACCAAAATCTAATCGCTTGTTCTTGTTACCTAACCAACTCGTCCATCTACTTTAGCATATCTACAGTTTTTTCATAACTCTTTCCACAACTTTTTGAAATATCATGCTATATATCGTTTTTGACCCATCTCTCAATGGTGAAGAATCATTAACAAAAATCAAAAATTCTCGCATACGGATCCGGATTAGGATCTTCACCAAAAGCAAATCTATTTCGCCATGGCACACTTCCACCCAACCTGTCCACCAAATTTCATCCAAATCCATCCATAACTTTTTGAGATATCCTGCACACAACAAACAAACAAACAAACAAACAAGAAAGATGTCGTGCGTAGCACGGTACGTGCAAAATCACGAAACAAATTTGACTTTCAAATGATTGGTGGTTGAATTCAATGACCAAATACGCGAATACTCTTCAAATTTCAAGTGAATGAGATGAAAATTGACATTTGTAAAATTTGCCGATGTCGACCTTTTGGCCATGTTGACCTTTTGGCCGATGTTGACCTCAAAAATATTTGTCCGTTGAATTCAGTGACCTGATGTGGCAAATCCTCTTCAAAGTTCAAGTCAATGGGATGAAAATTGAGGATTTTGGAAAGTTCACCTAAGTTGTTGACCTTTTGACCTCAAGAACAATAGGCTTCTTGCTTATGACAAACTCTACCACGTGGTGAAGTTTCATGACAATCGGTTTAAAATGTGGCTTGTAGGTGATATAAACGTACAGATGATGGACGTAAAAATATATTTGTTCCTGGAAGTTTTTTCTGGAGCGTAATATGATTATTCAGTGTGATGTCGAATGTCAGTTTATACCGTTAACTCCAATCTGGCATTTTTAATTTTTTTTCAATAATAAATAATGGTGGTACTGGCAGTTTTTCCCACGCACTGGAATCATGTTACAGTTATATTAGTTGTGTTGATAGCATGCAAGCTTGCCGTGAGCTGTGTGATCCTGGGTTTCATCCCCAGAAAGTAAATGATCCGACTAAAAGTCCCGCACGCGGTGCCAGCAGAAAGCATTTTCATTTTAGGGTATTCTTCTAGATGAAGACGTATAACTGTTTCATCTGTAATTTTAGTTTTATACGTACCATTTTTTGGAAAATGCTTTTACTTGAATGAGCCAAAGATTAAAACAAACGGCATTCTGACTAGCGGTGCCACATAGAAATTTCAGCTCATTAAATGTACATGGGAAAATATTTTAGGCCCCAGTCAGGACCTGTCTTTCTAAAGTCATCGTTTCTCTCTTCTAAAAAAAAATGCTGTTTGGAAGGAATATTGCTCATTGGATGGTGCATTGAAACTCTATTTTCATTCACTCCCTCCATTACCCACTCGTACGCTCTAAGGTTGTTTGTATATATCGTTTATTTTTATCGTAGTACAGTCGAGGCTCTGGTGGAAGTAGTTAGTATTGTACAGTGAATGGATCAGGACGCAACAGGACAAAAACAGAATGAAAACACGCATGTGTGGGGTGGAAAAAATGTATACAGAAGGGAACTCCAAAGAGGGAAAACTGGACAGTTGGCAGGAGGATGGATTTGGATGGGTTAACAGTTGTAGAAAAGATCATGGTGTAGGATTGGGGACTGTCTGAGATGGTGTGTGAACACCTGTCTTGAAGACTTGGAGGGAAGAATGAGATTGAAGAGGATGTGGAAGTTGATTTTACGGTGGAAAAAGAGGAAAAAATGAGTGGAGGTGAGCAGTGATCCTGAATTTATTGTAGTTTCACCAGAAAGGAGTTGATGGTGGACCGTGCGAGCCTGCAGAAACATGGAGGGGGTGGAGTGGGGGGAGGACGACAAAGCACTGAAAGAGCAGAGGGTGGAAGACCAGAAAGGAGGCAGTATAAGACAGAGAGACTATCGACCTGTCTGTCATGGCGAAGTGATAGAGTCAACTTCAGCGTGGGAGATTCCAATGATCTTGAAGCTCTTGTGGTGGGATAGGAGTTCAGGCATGCCAAAGAAGGATATTGTATGACGGAGAATGTTCAGTCGGCAGCTGGCTTTGGAGGCCAACTTTGAAATATGATTTGCCCAAGTAGATGATGGTTGATAGTGAGATGTAGGGTTTGAATGACTGACAGTCCTTAACAAGTTGTTAAGAAAGTAGATCGGAGGGTTTGCCAGATTGTCCTTTTTGGAGAATTAGAGTGAGAGTGTGAGTGTGATGTTTGTCAGGATTAAAAGACATATTCCAAGTGTTTGACAGCTTGTGATTGTTTTTTTTAATGTCTGAAGAGAGGGACGAGGCTGCCGCCTGCCTTTCTGAAGGATGAAGGATGTCATGGCAGGGTAGAGTCATCAACAAAAAGATAAATAAACCAATGTCACCCGTAGGGTGATCCGTATCTTGCCAAAAGGTGACCACGTGTGACTTCTTTAAGGTCACACCGAGGTGAATAGAGCTGCTATCCACCAGGAGCGACTCCTTGAGGAATATCTGCCTACGAGAGATTCGCATGAGAATCGTTCTACAGAGTAACCATGAAAAATATGCGTTTGCCTCAAAACGTCACCAAATCACGTCATAATGTCTCAAGCTTGATATATTCTAGAAAGCACTCATCGAGGTGTTCAATTTGAAGTACTACACGATATGGTTCCTAAAACTTGAAAATTTGACCTTGGGGTCAAATATGTTTGACCTTAGGCGTTAACCATGAAGGTCAAGGCCAATCGCCACCAAAAATTAATCAGCTGAATGCCAACCATGAACTATATTCCCATGAAGTTTGAAGACGATCCGATCAAAATTACTCAAAAATAAGGGTTTCGTCGACTCCCCTGATTTGCGACAAAGTGACCTTGACCTTTGACCTTGACCTTCAAAATGTTATGCGCTGAAAGGGACCTCTATAGGCCTCTGATATGCGAAGTTACAAAAATTTCCAATGATAACTGTGCTCTGCAGAGTGATTTATACGTGATTACAGATTAAAAAAAAAAAACAACAAAAAAAACACATGAAGTCAAGGCCAATCGCCACCAAAAATTAATCAGCTGAATGCCAGACATGAACTATATTCCCATGAAGTTTGAAGACGATCCGATCAAAATTACTCAAAAAAATAAGGGTTTTGTCGATTCCCCTGATTTGCGACAGTGACCTTGACCTTTGACCTTGACCTTCAAAATTTTATATGCGCTGAAAGGGACCTCCATAGGCCTCTGATATGCGAAGTTACAAAAATTTCCAATGAAAACTGTGGTCTGCAGAATTTTTTTTTCGTGATTACAGACAAACAAACAAAAAAAAACAAAAAAAAAAACATACAGACTGACTAACATATCTTGCAAAACTTCGTTTGGCAAGATAATAATGAGGATTTCCCAGAGTCAGAGATCGTCGATGAAGATCAGCAATAGGACTCGGCCCAGAACACTGCCTTGGGCACTCCAACCTTGACAGGGAGATAAGATGAAAGGATTCTGTTGAGTGCCACACGTTGGATATGAGAGTAGAGGAAGTCAGGAAGCCATGTGTGGAGTTGATCTTGGATTCCATAGGCAGAGAGTTTGGAGAGTAAGGCAGGATGCCAGACTGTATATGTCCAGAGAGACAGCCGTGATCTCAGATCTGACATTGAGGGCCAACATCCATTGTTGGGTAAGTAGAAGCTGCATGTCCAAGGTGTAGTGACTTGTGTCTGAAACCAAATTGGTTATCTGCGATGCGATTGCTGGAGATAAGAAAGGATTTCATATCAACTGCAATGATGGATTCTATGATGACCTTGCTGATGATTGGAAGTAAGCTGATAGGTCCGCAGTTTAGGGGATTAGTTTTTGCTCCTTTTTTATATAGTGCAGTAATGTTGGCCGATTTCCAAGCAGATGGAAGATGACCCAGTGCAAATGACAGGGTGAAAAGGGCAGAGACAGAGAGAGAGACTGTGCAAGAGAAGCAGAGCAGGTTTTTAGGACATGTAAAGTGATGCCGTCCAGTTCATTTGCAGAGTCAAAGTTGAGGGTTGTCAGAAACTTCTCCACTTTATCAGGTGCAAAAGACACAGAATTCAGGAGCAGTTGGGTAAGACAGGGAAGAACTGGTACGAGAGTGAAGGGTTGGCGACACAAGATTTGGAAGTCAACCCAGAATTGAGGCATTCGGCCTTCTCGTGAGTGGAGTCGGTCATGGTGCTATTTGAATATATGGAAGGTTAGCATACTCCAGAAACAGATGTAACAAGATGCCACCAGGTTTTAGTGAAGGGAGACAAATTTGAAAGTTAATTCTTGAGGTTTGGACAGATGTTATTTTTTGGATTCCTTATCAAGATGAGATTACAGAGTATGATATGTGTGTGTGTGTTGTGTGTGTGTGTGTGTGTGTGTGTGTGTGTGTGTGTGTGTGTATATATATTAGGGTGCTTCATAATAGGGTAAAAAATAAAAGTATGAATATTCATGCTCCCTGGATGTGCCTTTGTTCCATTTGACAGTAGAAACATACACACCAAATATGAAGCAGATTGGAGGATGTTTTAGGGTTCCTCAAGTTGGCACAATATTGTTGAAATTTGCCAAACTGTAACTGACAACTTGCCGTCGAATGTGCACAACGCAGTACACTTCACAATTAATATGGTTTGTTTGATATTTTCATTGGAATAGTATATTATATGTGCAAATTACGTGTATTTTGTAAATATGAACCAAAATTTGTGCCAAACTTGAGAACCCTAAATAGCATGGAATTTTGTTCATTTTGACCTATAAGTTCTTATGGGGTATTGGAACAAAGGCAAAATCAGGGAGCAGCAAAAATAAAACTTTCATTTTTTTGGAACACCCTAATATATATATATTATATAACACTTGCGGGTGTGTGTGCATGTGTATTTGTATGTATGTATGTATGTATGAATATATATATATAACACACACACACACACACACACACACACACACAACACACACACACACACCCGCGCTACAAATACAACCCGTCGCTTCGCTAACGGGAGAAGGGAGAAGAGAGGACGGAGGGAAGGGAGAAGAGAGGATGGAGGAAGGGAAGAAGGATGGAGGGAAGGAAGAAGAGGAGGAACGGAGGGAAGGGGAGAAGAGAGGATGGAGGGAGGTGAGAGGAGAGGAGGGGATGGAGGGAGGAGGGAAAGCGAGGAAGGTGGCAGGGGGGGAGGTGGGCGAGAGCGATTCCCTCACTAACGTTAAAAATACTCATGTCAGAAACTGCTGTAAAAGCAACGACAAAACAGAGTTTATAAAGTAATCCAACTGACACATCTGCAAAAACTTTGATATCCCAGTTCCAGAAAATTTGTGGGAACATGAACAAAAGTAAACACTGAAAATAGTGGAATACAGCCTCATGATGACCTTATGATCCCATGGAGCGTAAACATTGAAAACAAAGCACTGCAACCAGATATTATACTTAGGAACTAAAAGGAGAAGAATGAGATGTTAATACTAGTGATTTTGGACTAAACAATGCATAAATCCAGAAAATGACCAAATACCAAGACCACAAGAATGAAGTGAAAAAATCCTGGAAGCTGAAGAATACCAAAGTTGTACCAGTGATAGTTGGAGTGACAGGAATGATGACAAAGAACCTCACAGAAATATTAAAAACCATCCCTGGGAATATTACTTCAAATAAATCACAGTTGTAAGCTTTCCGGGGCTCAGTGACGATCCTGAAGAGAACCCTCGGCACAAAACTTTAAGAACAGATAACATCACAGCTTAGTCTATGAATCGTGACCCCTTACTGAAATGAAGGTGGATGCTTTGAGCCCACCCTGGGAGGACTCAATTCCACATTCTGAAACCCACATATGTAGATACCGATCACTGACACACATGGAGGTGGATACTTTGAGACCCGA
>CM068962.1:66295641-66307302 GCA_035128595.1 Eptatretus atami
CCGATTTCAATTTGCATCTTCTCCTAGGGGTTTTGTCGAATCTGACAGGGGTTTTGGTATTTGATTAGCCCAATGGCAATTGCATAGCCCCACGGAGCTCGATTTTTCATTTTCGTCCCAAGGTCACGGCTACAAGGTCATGAACTTATAAAATTGTGAATTGTGTTTTTAGGGGGTAGCCAATTTCAATTTGCATCTTCTCCTAGGGGGTTTGTCGCAATGCTGGCAGGGGTTTCGGTATTTGGTTAGCCCAATGGCACCTGCATAGCCCCACAGAGCTTGATTTTTCATTTTCGTCCCAAGTCAAGGTCACAAGGTCACAAGGTCACGAACTTAGAAAATTGCGATTTTGACATAAAAATCCATCTTCTCTGAGGGGTTTGTCGAATCTGGAGTGGTTTCGGTATTGTTGGTTAGCCCAATGGCACCTGCATAGCCCTACGGAGCTCGATTTTCTCATTTCGTGTCAAGGTCAAGGTCACAAGGTCACGAACTTAGAAAATTTCGAATTTTGACATAATCATACGACCGCCCAAACTTTGAGAGCTCGGATGACAATATTTTTTATGCATAATCTGAGGTCATTCCCACCTAAAGTCTTGAAACCATTTTTCTCTATCTCGAACACCTTGCCGTGGCGCCCCCTTCAAGTTTGTTTTTACGCTGATCATCAAAGTATGGATAATCGAGGAGTGCGAAATGCCATATAGCCTATATGACGTTATATTGTTCCTGAATGTTCCAGACGAAGTTTTGCACCAAAGGTCATAATCCTTGACCTTTGACTTTTAAAGGTCACAAAGGTCAAATTTCAAAGTTGTGGAGATCAAACCGGGTTTTCGACCTTCTTCGACGAACTAACTCCATTAAGCTATAGCGCGTATTTTAATGTATTTCCTTATTTTAATGTCCACAACATTGTTTTGGGACCTTTAAAGGTAAGGTCAAATTTTTAAAGTTGTTGAACGAAACCGGGGTGTGGTTTTCGTCATTTTACAGCTAATCTGTCACTCGTACCACATCATGTTGATCATTTTTATAACTTGGTCAAACATTATCACATTGTTTCAGACGTCAAGGATGAGACAATCTACATCATCAAATACCGCTCGTGAACCATCGTCGTCTTCAGACTTGTCTTGTCTTTGCGAACATTTTAATTACCCTTTCTTAATTATGTTTGTACTTTTTCTTTCAGTACATTATAGTTTTATTCACCGTGTTTGCCCATGATGACACTGGGCCCAAACGTATCTCCAAAGACTCGTTGATGTTAACATCCATCTTACTATCATATGCTAGTGTTGACCTTTCATGGTGTTGTTGGTCGTGCCACAGAATTCTCTTTATTGTAGCAGGACACTCCTCACCTCCCCTGCCCTCCCCCTCCCTCCAACAAGTACAGTACTATAATACACTAGAATCATTTGTTCCATGTCTCTCTGTTTGTCTTTGCCTTTCTGTGTGTGTAATTATTCTTATCAAAGCACAGTTGAAGTTAAAAGCTACAACATATTCCTGTATGACGACAGCATAATTAGAAACCGGTACCTCTCAAGATATTTTCTGGAAATACCTTTTTGTCATTGTTGTAGGAGCAGTTTTACCACATATTTCATTTTGAACTTACGAACCAAACCGACTCTTAATTCTTGTACAAGTGATACATCACACGAAACTTGTAATGTGCTATTAATTTAATCTCACAATCATTTATCATCCACAATGCTTGTCTGGCTTTTCTCTCCTTCTTTTTCTTCTTTTTTTTTTAAAATTTTTATCCGTTTGCCTTACATTTTTCTTGGCTGTGTGTGTTAACAGGGGCGGCTCAAGTTGCCAAAAGCAGGATCCCGGAGACAACTTTCTCACAGCATCCTGCAAGAGGCCTGCAAAGGTTGCCTGTTCATGGGCGCTGGTTCCAAGAAAGGCAATAGAAACTCATCGGAACTCTCAAATAACCACCCTCCTGGAGATCCTCAGAGGGATTTTGACACTTCTGGATCCTGGAAGGAGAATGATGGAGGCACCATGTTCTCAAACTCTGACTTTTCCAACAAGACACCATACGACCACACGTCTGAACAGCTGAGTGATCCAGATGAAGCCATGGATTCTTACCTGGCGGCCGGTGTTGTGGATCTGACGAATGAACCACCCGTTGGGGGTCACATTGAAAGTGTTGGGTCTCTTGAACTGCACGACTCGGTTTCCTCCGATGACAAATTGGAAGCTGTGGAGCTCAACGCAGATATTATTAATAATGGTTTCCATAGCAAGGCTTACCGAGAGATGATGTCTGAATCTTTAGATGAGGAGGACAGTGACCTGGAAGACCTTTCTGCACAGACTGAAAGAGACACAGATAGCATTAGCCTGCACGGTGTGGACACACTGAGCCAAAGGCATGGCAAAGCATTTGAAAGGTTACGGCATGGACACATGCCAGAATCGCACCTTGACATGCAGATAGTTTGCTCAGCACAACATGAAGCTAACCCTACAATGGTCAACGACTCGCACACATCTCCAACATGCTCATTAGTGGGTGTTTCAGATCCTGTATCCAAGAGTCCACAATATTCACTTTGCCTGCCTACCAACATTGACTCAGAGATTGACATCCCATTGACAGATCGAGTGCATGTGTCAGATGAGGAGCCTCGGCTGGAGCCAGATTTTGTCTATCGCAAGTACGTACAAAGCTTTTATGATGATGCAGTAGTGACTGATGATCCAGAGTGTGGAGTGGCCTCAGAAAACAACCGGCCATATGCGCCACTTCTTCGTGACTCACAACTTGTGGTCCGTGATGGGCAGGAGTCCCTTCTGGCTGGAGAAGCAGAACCAGCACAAGACAAAGTGCGCAGTGGCTGCAGCAATTCCCTTCCCAGTGCCAACAGCCCTGCTGTTGGTTCATCTCCCTCCTGGGCTTGTGGATCTCCCATGGAGAGCCAGCCATCGGCATCTGCTACTCGCCTACCTGCAGAAGTTCCTGAGTCAGAATCTGATTCAGCTGCAGCGGCAGGGGTTGTTTGTGGAGGCAAACGACGCAAAGGCTGGCCACCGAAGCTCACGGTTATTGATAGTGAGGCATACCGTGAAGTGACCGAGAGTGTCTTGCTCGAGCCGCCTATACTAACACCCGTTCACGAGGCCGAGGCCCGGCGTTGTAGCAATCGTGTGAAGCCTTTGGATCGGCAGGGGAAAACGGGTGACATGGACTCCGAGGCGAGCTGTTCCGTCAGCTTTGCTGAGGGCTGGCAAAAAGAAAAGGTTTTTAAGAGTAACTTCCCAGCAGTGCTTGATGAAAGCAACAAAAAGGGTGTCCTGTTTTCCAACAGAAAGGGGAAGCCCAGTAGAGCACCAGGAAGAAAGGGAAGGGCAAAATCTCTGCTCCTTGACCTCTGTGGCACCGACGTGGAGCGAAGCAAGCTGAAAAGGAGTCAAGCACGGGCAAATGCTTGCAGAAGCCCCAGCACTTTGTCCTCAAAATCCAGGTTTGACTGTGTATCAAAAACAAAGATTATGAGTGAAAGGGAAGTAATTTTGCAGCCGTGCAGTCCCCTGTCTCTAAATAGTCCGTTGTATTCCAATACGGAAAGCCTTACTGTACGCGTGCCTGTGAAGAGAGGTCCAGGACGTCCACGCAAGTTTCCACAAACGGACACCTGCAACCCTACTTCAACAAAGGCAATGCTAAGCAGGAAGCTGAAGGGACAGATGCGATCTGTAGACATGAGGAAGCTTTCGAGGCAAATGATGAATCCAAGCAAGGTGATGCCACAGGTCGGATACAGTGGACTCATAGAGGGCCAGAGTGAGCTGCTAGGTGAACTGTTGACTGACCGTACCATGCTAGTCAAAATAAACAAAATGAAGACATTAAAACGGAAAAAAATTCTGAACCATATACTGGGAAATGCAGGAAAGGGTCGTAGGGAAAAGGTAAAGGTCAACAAGAGGAGTTTGTCATTTTGCTCACTGATGAATTCTAAACAAGGTCAGCAAATCCACATCAGCAAAAGGGGGACTATTTATGTAGGGAAAAAAAGAGGGCGGAAGCCCAAATCAGAAACTCAGCCCTCACAAAAGGCTGTCAGGCAAGGTATTTTTCAGACATCTGCAGTACTTGGTTCTCAACACAATATGACGACTTTCCCTACATTTTCCCATTTCACTGATTCAGCACCGCTTCCTGTGTTCAGTCCCAGCATTAATGGTGACAGCGGGAGGGCTGACTCAACAGAAGTGCTCCAGAGCTATCGTTTTCCTTCCATTCCACGAAGGCCGATTGCTACAAAGGCTATGCTGAAACAAGGATCTCAACTGTGTGGCCTGAAGTTTACCCATTCTTCCACTGTAAGTGGCACAGCAGCTGGTTCTCCGTCTCGATTGTCCGAGGCCCTTCCATCTCCAGCCAGCGAGTCACACAGCGAAGAGGCAAGCCCAAGTGATAGCGGAATTGCCACAGATAACACCAGTGTTTCGGACCGTGCGGAGAAGTTGGGTGCACCCATGGGAAACCGACGTCTATCATTTGATCGTGGATCAGTAGCATCATCTTCAGAGGGGGCCACTCTAACATCATCGCCAGTTAGGAGTTCTATGTGCCGCCCTCTAGTTGATGATGAAGCGGCCATGCGCAAGCAAAGGCACAAGAAAAAGCGGCGGCTAGTGCCATTGCGACGGGGTCGGTGCCAAGACCCGGATCTCATAGCTGAGCTTGAAGAAGTCGTGTGTAAGCTTAGTGAGTGCCGTATTGCTGGTCGCAGTCGCCCACCTTCCCTCAAGAACCTACTGCCGAGTATCTTTCGCCTAAACTTTTCCAGTTTTTATCCACAGCTGCCCTACCTCTATGACCCAGCGCATTGCGTACGTGCTGCACTTGATCTAAAAACTAAGGGCAAGCGGTCAAAGACACCCAAAGGGCAAAGGCACACAGGTGGCCAACCAGCTTGCAGTCGATATCCTTTCACAAGTGAGGATTATTACAGCACATTTGGGCTTCGCTATGCCTCTTCCTCACTAGCTGTCAACTCGCTCAACTTTGGCTACTATAACCAGTATCCCTCACACCTGTACCATTCTTGGCCTTCACCCTCACTCCTTTTCCACCACCACAGTTCTTCCATGTATCCCATGAGTAGCTATGCACTGATGCAGAGTTCTGGTAAAAGTTTACACACTTCCATGAAAACTGCACCCCGACCTGAAGAACATGATGCCAGGCCTCTTTCAAAATCAGCATCAGGATTGCCCGGTGCCTCATGTGAACGTATCCACAAGGAAAAGCGGTCAGGGCAAAAACAAAGGCCAAAATTGAAAGGAAAAGTGATACAGGGTAACGGCATGGTTTCTGAAGCTAGCAACATGGATGGATGTTGGAGATGGGCCGGAACATCCTGGAATAAAAGCAAAAGCCTGCGACAGGATAGCTTGTTTGGACATCTTTCGGAAGGAGGTTGCTTGCAAGTTGCAGAATCGGAGTTGCTTCATCCTGCCACGACATCCGAAACGTCGAAGCAAGGCCCTTTTTCCAGCAACACGACAGATCACGAGAACCTGTTTCAGAGTGCTCTCAAAAGCAGCCGCCTGCAAGAGCGACCATGCTTTGGCCTCTGTGAGGCAGCAGGAGAAGACAGATCATGGAGGCAAGGAGGCTTTGCATCATCTTCATCTTGCTACTACAGTGCACCTACAAGCTGGAGCCATAGGAGCTATAAAGGGAAGAATACAATCCAAGGTGTGTGCAAATGTCAGTGTGGAACATCTTTGTCAAAATTATGGATGGGTGAGCATGGTTGTGAGCTGGGGGGGGGGGGGGGGTAGGATAAGTCGGGAAATGAGTTTGCTGCTGCTGCTGTCATGCCACAGAAGCCTAATGAAAGCTGATGCAACCCTCATTTTAACATTTTTCGTGATGATGCTCTTTGCCTACTTGAGTGCTATCACTGGATGAATACTTAATATAACTGAGTTGCCTTGTGATGCTTTTCATTTACAAACTGCTGCTACAGTTAAAATTTACATGATTTATGCACAGAAACATTCAGGAAAATCAACTCAAACTTGTTTTTTTTAGAAGTTTATTATTTTATTTTGGTTTATACTAAATTTATACTTGTGGAAAATAAAGAGGTTACAGAGGCAAAAAGTCACTGCAGTGAGAGTTGGGTCATACAAGAAAGTTAATGAACGAATTGGGGATGGAGATAGGTGGAGGGTGAGAGAAAAGAGGGAGGGACAGAGAATGAGGGAGGGACAGTGGAGAGAGAAAGAGAGCGGTGGAGGAAGGGAGAGAGAGAGAGGATTGGAAGGGAGGGAGAGAGAGAGGATGGGGAGGGGAGAGAGGAGATGGGAGGAGAGAGAGAGAAGAGGATGGGGAGGGAGGAGAGAGGAGAGGATGAGGAGGAGAGAGAGAGGGAGAGGGAAGGAGGAGAAGAGAGGGAGAGGAGAGGAGAGGAGGAGAGGGAGACGATGAGGAGGAGAAGAAGAGGATGAGGAGGGAGGAGAGAGAGGATAGGGAGAAGGGAAGGATGGGAGAGAGAGAGGATGTGGAGGAAGAGAGAGGGCATGGGGAGAGAGGGGGAAGAGGGAAGGGAGAGGGACACAGACAGGATGGAGAGGGGAAGAGAGGGAGAGGATGAAGAGGGGGTGATGGAGAGGGGGAGGGAGAGAGAGGGAGAGGATGGGGAGAGAGGGGATGTGGAGGAGAGACAGGATGGGGAGGGAGAGAGGATGGGAAGGAGAGAGAGAGGATGGGAGAGCGAGAGAAGAGAGAGAGAGACAGGATGGGGAGAAGATTGAGAGAGGATGGCGAGGGGGAGAGAGAGAGCGAGGGGAGAGAGAGGGGGAGAGGGAGAGGGACACAGACAGGATGGAGAGGGAAGAGAGAGAGGATAGGAGAGAGAGAGGGAGGATGGGAGAGAGGGATGTGGAGGGAGAGAGGGGCATGGGGAGAGAGGGAAGGGGAGAGGGAGAGGGACACAGACAGGATGGAGAGGGGAAGAGAGAGAGGATAGGGAGAGAGAGAGGAGAGGATGGGAGAGAGAGGATGTGGAGGAGAGAAGAAGGCATGGGGAGAGGGAGAGAGAGAAGAGACACAGACAGGATGGAGAGGGGAAGAGAGGGAGAGGATGAAGAGGGGAGGGGATGAGAGGGAAGAGAGGAGAGGATGAAGAGGGGGAGGGGATGGAGAGGGAGAGAGGGAGAGGATGAAGAGGGAGGGATGGAGACGGGAAGAGGGGAGAGGATGGGGAGGAGAGAGAGGATAGGATGGGGAGAGAGGGAGTGGAGGGAGAGACAGGATGGGAGGGAGAGAGAGGATGGGGAAGGAGAGGAGGGATGGGAGGGGAGGAGGGGGAGAGAGGATGGGGAGGGGCGAGAGAAAGAGAGAGAGAGACAGAATGGGGAGGGGTAAGAGAGAGAGAGGATGGAGGGAGATTGAGAGAGGTTGCGAGGGGGGGAGAAGAGAGAGAGAAGAGAGATAGATAGAGTGAGGAGAGAGAGGGATGGAGAGAGAGAGAGAGAGAGGAGGAGAGAGAGAGAGAGAGGGGATGGAGAGAGAGAGAGAGAGAGAGAGAGAGGATGGAGAGAGAGAGAGAGGGGGAGGAAGGAGAGAGAGAGAGAGAGAGAGAGAGGAGGAGAGAGAGAAGAGAGAGAAGAGAGGAGAGAGAGAGAGAGAGAGAGGAAGATAGAGGAAAAAGAGAGAGGAAAAAGAGAGGAGTGGAGAGAGAGAGAATACAAACCGACAAGAAAAGTCTGGTGATGGAAAATAAATGAAGAGAAAAATAATGTAGCACAAAGCTGAATAAATGGCTTTTGTGCTGTATTATGATCAAGAAATACATTTCTAGCTCCATATTTACTGTAGGAAAAGAACGGACCTGCTTTCGGTCATTAATATGCTTCCATAATTTATGGTGGGCCTGTCATTGTTGCTTGCATCAGCCTTCTGCTGTAGGCTTTGTGCTTTGATGCATTCATTTCCTTAAAGAAAATGACAGTAAGGCAATTGCGCAAAGGCAGGTTTGCCATCCGTTTTCAAAGCCGCATAATGGGGTGATTCAGTACGTGCTTGATAAATGATTCCACCGTACGCCGATGAAGATTTGTTCCCGCCCGTCATCCTGCTTGTCTATCATCTTTCATCCTGAGGGGCGCGTGTTTAAGAACCCTGGACCTCACGTCGGTCCTTTTGTGAGTACAGTGCCGATGCATCCGGCATAGCGATCATGACGGCAAGCTGGGATAACACTTTGAGCTTGCATGGTAGTTTGCTGCAATATTCAAAATGCCCTCTACTCCCCTCGAACCCACACTCCACTCATTCATCCTCCTCTCTTAAAATCCGCTGGGTTGTGCAACCTGCTCATGTATCGTCTTTGTTTTTATTCCAGCACATATCTTATCTTACCCTCCGTGGCATTGTTTGGACCTGCTAGAAATCCCTCGGGGAATCCTTCTGAAGGCCAATTTCTTTGATCTGAGAGTGACGTTGCCAGAATTGTTGTTGGTTGAATCACAATCACATCCGGAGTAAACGGCTGCCCAAGTTTGTTTGTTTTCTCCTTGAAGTTATCTCAGTTCTTACATCCAAGTGATTTTACAGCTTCTTTGATGGCTGCCACCAGCAAAATGCGGTGTCCAAAACGTGAAAGCATCTGAGGTATGGCTGCTTCAGACGTGGCACAAATTGGCGATGATCTGCATGCGGGGCTTTGAGCAACTATCGGATTGAAACATCTTTCATTTTTCAGTTTGGACTTCTTTAGCTTCTCGTGACCCAAACTGGAGTGAGTGATTTAGGGCAAACGCAGCGACGGAGTTGAACGTTGATTGAAAAGCTTTGTAGGCCGTTGCCATTCACAACCAAAGAGCCCTTGCCGCCGCCAGATTGCTATTAGATGATCCGGCCGCTAGATTGCCTCTCATTGCCTGATTGGGCCCATTTATTCCGTCTATCCACCGCCTGCCGGGCCTCGGCACGGCCAAATGATGCACACGTTATCGCAGCCGTCCACAAATAGAATTTTCCATCAAGTCGTATATGGACAGGGAGTTAAGAAGGCAAAGCCAAGCGGGCGGGCTTGGCTCCCGATCAATGAAGCAACCCTTCTGATGGCGATTTGGCGACGGCGTGTGCGCCGTCAAACAATGTCCTGAACTGTTGGGTGGTGAAATAGCAGGGAGGGTGGCAAAAAGCTTTTTACGACAAATATTGCTTTTTGGAAAAGCCTTTTTTTTTCTTCTTTTAGCTTTTCTTATTTTCTGGCATTAGTGATGGCTATCTGGTTTGTTGCCTATCCTTTGACAAAAGGCGTGGGTCTTTTTCTATAGTCTACGCTTTTCTCTCCTGGACTTCCTCTCCGTTAATCCAGTTTCTGTGCAGATCTCTGGCTCGATTGATGGTTCTCTTTAGTGAAGGTTTTTCAGATATTCCATCCAAAGGGGTCGCTAATCAACTCCGGTGTGATCGAACACATTTATCGCAGTCGGTTATTTGTGACTACCCCCTCTTTTCTTTTCTTCTTTTTCACCCGGCATTGTCCTTATTAGGTATGCAAGACGTTACCCCCTCCCTGTCAGCACCTCCCTCTTCCCTCCTCCCCTTTGTTACTCCTTTCTACTCCCAACCTCTTTTTTCTCCACCTTCTTCCACTCTCCCCAATGCTCTCTTCTCTCCACCTGTCTTCTGTTTATTTTATTTATATATTTTTTTTGGGGGGGGGGTTAGGAACGATATCTCGATAGAATACAAGAATAAAACGTTGTTAGGGGAGATCACTCGTTTGATCCACGATTGAAACAGTTTTACCAAAGACTACACCTCATGACTCCTTCTTACAAGAATGTTCAGAGGCCTCTTGGCAGCTATTTCCTGGGGGCCACCGGCCGTCTGGCGTGACGTGAACGTGACCTTCTAAGAAGGCCTCTCTTGACGACTATGCACTCGCACCGCTTGTGCTGCGATTGCAGAAAGCCTTGTCAGGACTCGTTACTGATAAGAACGTGACTCGGGAGCATTCAAACCTTTTTGAAGAAGGGCAGTAAAAGGTGCATTCAACGTTGGTGTCCTCTGCAAATGAAACTCCCCCCTGGAATCCTCCAAGAAGGAAAATCGGAAAATTTAAACCGCACATTTTAGAGAAAAAGATGAATACCCACCACATGATGCTATTTACTGTATTAATATTACACTATTTTTCCAATCACGTACTTGTTGGCATCACCTTACATCTTCCAACAACGTCTGTGGTTAAAAAGAGCATTTTTGTTTGAGTGCGTGGAGACAATTTGGATGAAATCGATTTACAAAGAAAAAGTTTTGCGTTCTGCTTCGCAGGTTAGTTCTCTCGAACTGCTTTGCATGCGAGAGCTTGTGTTTGTGTAAAGAGGTATAACGTGAAATGATGGCCTCATAATGCTGGGATTTTATTACACCGTGTGGTCGTGGAGGTGGGTGTCGATGCGGCATGGGTGCGGGTGGTCGTGCTTCTCATTTGCCTGACCTTTTCACCTTGCGGAAGATCAAGGTGATTCATCCTGATGAAAATCTTCTTTTTTTTGGCATCGTTGAGCGAGCATCATTTTCTCCGTTCCAGTTGTGCTTTTCGTGATGGCATGTTGCGAGTTCTTTATCTTGTAAAATCATTCGCTCGTTTACATTCCTATTCCATGTCTGATGGCCTCTTGCGACTTGTCCCTTTTTTGGTCCAGGATGTATTTTATGCATTTAGTTCCCCAAATGTGTGAGATATGAATGAGTACGATGCAGTTCAATATAGTTGTGCTGCACATAATGTCATCCAAAGCCACTTTCACATGAAAACAGCGAGTATGGAAGATTAATTTGAATTTACCAACTTGGTGTTACTTGTGCTCTTCAATTCAGTTCGAACATTGACCGCTTTTTTCTGTGTGCCTCTTTACCCTCACTTACAGATCTGGAGCCAGGCCTCGGAAAGCCAAAGTGCTGCTCGAGGCAAGCGGCTGACAGTCCACACAGTCATGCAAAGCTCTCTCGAAACTTGGATCAGATGTTGGGCACCAAGCGAAGCCTCGAGCATGTCAATAAGTTGCTCAAGGCAAGGAAGCTGCAACGTCGGGCACAGACCGGAAACAACATTGTAAAAAGGGGGCCGGGAAGACCTCGGAAGAACCCTGTACATGCTCATTGCCTCGTCGGAAGCTCCTCGGTGCAGATAACGTCACCCACAGAGGGACTTGGAGCACATTTCTCTCTGGAGTCTCAGAAGGCTGTGGCAACACTGCCTACTTCCAGAGAAGATCCAGAAGTGGTTCTTGAAAAGGAACCTTCTAAAGGACCTGAAGACACCATTACCGCCTCCATAGAGCGGGTGGTGCGGCGAGCCGGGCGAAAACCACGTGCTGAGCATCGTAAAGGCGTGAAAAGGAAAGCCGATGGCTGCAATGGAGGCACCCAGGAGGTCTCCTCCACGGGGTCAGCGAGAAGGATGAGGTAATCTCATTGTATACGATGACCCCTTTCACCAATTTGTATTGGGTTTGAAGAGGCGAATGTGATGGAAAGTTTAGGTGTCGTACAATGTACACTGACCGTGTGAGGATGAGGCTCAAACATGGTGTGAATAAATATGTGTAAGATTGTTCCCATCGTGTGCTGCCTTTTTGGCTGCT
>CM068962.1:66323327-66393893 GCA_035128595.1 Eptatretus atami
CAACACTAGCTTCTCCTCTGTTTTATCCACCCCCAGTCTGTTTTGGGCTTCCAAATTTTCTGCCTTCTTCTCCCATCCATGTCATGATCATGGAATACAGTTGCGGAGTGTAATGTTGCTTAGAGCTCGCCTGTCAGTGGCGTGCACACGCTTGCCTTCTGTTGTTTTTTAAAATTTTCCCTTGTAACAAACGACATCAGTCCTATACCACTTCTTTGTCATAGATGCATGTGGCGCAACTGAATTTCATTGTTATTTATAATTAAGAGTATTCTTTCCCTTTTCACCAAACACTGGACTCATTAGCCTTTGTACTCCAATCTCTAAAAATTGCAATATCTGGGTCTTATGATCCTTGGTTGTAGTAAATTCTTGGGTCACTATGACCTTATAACCAGCATTCATCCTTTCATCTATTCTATGGAAGAGAGAGATTTTTTGCTCATCCTGCCAAATATGCGCGATAGTCGTATCACATGTACAGTTAAGTGGCATGTTACGATAACAGTATCTATTGTAGAAGCTCTGGATCCATATAGAGGTCTCTTGTCTGATGATGTGACGTACAGCTCTGCTTTGTGTACCTGCTCTTGGTCAGATCGGAAGTACTAAGTCCTTATGTTGCCACCTTCAGCAAATGTGAATAGCAGAAGAATTAGAAGTTCCGTATCTCGGCTATCAGTGTGTTGACTGCAGCTGGGAATAGTTGCTTCGTTCTGCTGCTTTGCACTTATGTCGATTCTTGCTCCCTGTATGCGTTTTATTCACATGGTCACCCCTTTCCTTTAGCGGCTAATGATGTTTATTACCTAAGTTCCTGTCTTGTTGAACCATGCATAGAATACATTCATCTTTTTCCCCATTGAGTCAACGAGGACGAGTGTCACTTCTTGTTGACAGTTGAAGCCTGTCTTCGCTGGTCATGTATTGTTTATCTATTTTAGACTTTAATACAATGCGTGACAAGCTGAGTGACCGTCTTGTAGTTGTCGTGCCCTGGTTTTGTTTTTCTGTGTTGTCTGTTTGTGTTGAGAACTCTCTGCATCTAGAAGCACAGTAAAGTAATAAAAGACACTGTAACTGTTGACAGGCAGGTAGTTCATAGATGCGAGGGTTGAGTTTGGAGATTGTGAACCTCCGTTTCATGATGGAAAATGGAAATTTGCGAACCACGCTTTGCGAGTGATTAGCCTTTTTGTATATTACATCACGAGCCTAGTTTTAGCTTTGTTTTTTTCCCTCACGTCTTTACACATCCGAATATCTTCTCTGATTGAATTCGGCATAAGACACGGTAGCTATTTAGATTGCGCCTTATCGTGCACTCGCCGTTTAGCCTGTCCACTTTAACAGCTCGATGTTGCGGGAATATGCAAATGACATCCTGATGGGGGCCGAGCCATGCCCGGAAGAGAGAGATCTTTGCGTTCCCTGTATGTAGGTCTACTTTTTTCCTGTTTTTGTAACGACTTGTCATCGCAGTTGTTTTGAAAACAGTTTCTGTGCTCACTTGTGGTAGTTTACAGATGCGAGTTACAATGTCCCAACGCCCCGCTGGACGTCGGGCTTCTTTAATGGTGCTGGTCCTAGACCCACCAGCCCTTTTTATTGGAAATATACTGCACATCTATTGCATCTCTGCACAGACCAAACTGTCTTTTGGGGCGCATATGTGGTCTTTCGCCCTAGCGTTGTACACCTTGATAGAAGAATATCAAGGGTTCAAAAGTCCTTTGGGGTCGCGGCTAAAATGAGTGAAAGCTTGCAGCTGTCAACCGAGCTCCCACTGCGTGCGACAACACATAACGCCATGTCCGAACCCCGTTCAATACATTACGACTCCAATCACCGCATTCCTTCTCCATCGACCATGATTGTGATTTGTACCCTTGCCATCCCGTCAGATGGATCGTATCAAAGAATATAGCGCCGTTATGGTGAGAACATATATAAACGACAAAAGATAAAACAAACAGATTAGTTGACAACATTATTTCTGGGAAATATGCTACAAAGATAACGCTCGGTCGTATCCGAATTGATAATCTATCTCAGTAGACATGGCGACCAAAGATCGACCTACTCCCTAGACAACCAGTTTCTTCAAGCCTCTATGTCTCCACCCTCACTCCCAACTACGTTTTCAAAGTCATCTGTCTTCTGTAATAGTTTTGTCAAAAGTGTCATAGTTGACGAAAGGCTTCGAGATGCATAATTGTCCGCACTTTTGGTTGTGCTTCAGTCACTGCCCCAAAAGCTACACACACATTAAAATCCTACAAATTCCATTCGTCCGATGCCATCGATACCTTAGCCCGACTGTTCGTGTATATCTGACTCCGTCACATCCGTAAGCGCTTAGGAATCTCATGAGCTAGCTACCACAAACTGATATTTCGATCAGCATCTGTCACAGTACATCCTGATACTTGCCCTAAGACACCCTCTGAGACGTTCATACCGAGCGAACGGCCACAATCTGTGTATATCCTACAATGGCTAAGACGCCCGTGACCATACTGAAGCGCAGACTTGACAATCGCTCACTCGGTAAGTTTAAAGATGTTTAATGACTCATAAAACGAAGACGCTAATAAAGCAGAATTAATTTGAATAGCTACCATTGTATAGCGATTAACTTTTCCCTTTTGTGGTATTTTTGCATTATGTTCTCTTATTTGTTAGGTTTTAGCTCTGGTTTATCTGCATTATGTAAGCTGATTCTATCTGCAAACGTACACATGGCCCTCTGTATGTGCGGAGTGGCTATAGCCTCCTTCTTCCAGTCATAGGACGGACTGTTCCCCTTATTCGCGCCATATATTATTGTACCCTTTAAATTGGTATTTATCGAGACCGTGATCAACCTTATGCATTTTTGACAATTAGCGTGATAGGTTCATCATGTCTGGAACGTCAGATGGTAAGTTTGCAAATTTTTCTTTTGTTAAAAATCCTGATAGCGCATATATAGAAACAAAAACATTTTTTAACGGATTAGTGTAACGTTTACCTGTAGCCATGGCGGCGACAAGACAAAGAAAGTCATACCTGGAGTCGTCGGAGGTGTTGGATCTGGGTCGGTACGGATTGGTGATCTTGCTCCACGTCGACTTAGACGGAGAGGGTATCTGTATGGCTTCTTCTTAGTAACTATGTATCGAACCCAAAAACAATAGTGCGACCAGTCTTCTGCTGCTAGACACGTCACCAAATCGCAGGCACTTATGCATGTACTTTTTGGTCGTCGCGTCATTCGTTTGATGCACAAACATCACAGTTGATTAGCTATTTTGCTGGTCTCTGTATATGAATCCATAGGTAAACGGCCGTTCATCCCACTTGATTAAGTCTCATGAGCCCACACCCACCGAAGCCCTCATTGCGAGTTCCAGTCGATCTGCCCCACTAATATGAACATTAATAACACTGATTCGTCTGGTGAATAGACCGAAGTCTGGTGAATTTCGCTGTTTTACAATTCAATTTCCGGTACTTGCTATAACTGCCGCGCTTATGTGAGGGCTTTTAGATAAACTCATATCATAGTAAATGTTTTGGTTCTTACTGTTTCTTCTTGCCTATCTAGTGGTATTGTACAGATTTGGACATGGGCTGTGGGCCCCTCGCAACTAGTATTCATGCAGGTCGTTAAAGTGTGTTCCCTAGCGCTACTTAGTTTGAGCCTGACTGTGACCACTTGATTTCTCCAGCGAATGTGCAGAACAACGGAAACCTTCAATATTTCAAGAGCAAGATTGGTGCATGCCATCGGCCACACTGCGTCTGCTGTTGGATGAGGGATCAGGCGCGCGAGATATACATAAGATCTGATGGCAGTGTATAGTAAAGAATTTGTGTCAATAAACCGCGCAGAAGTCCCTACCCCCTGGTTTGAATGTAAAAACAATCCTGTGGAGCTAATAAGCATATCCTAGTGTACTTTTCAATAAGTCGAGTTATGATAGTCAGGCATCTTAGCAGACGGGAAGTGTAGATAATTATCTTCTTTAAGCCGCATTCCATTCATGAAACTTATATCGACTTGTTCTCAGAACAGTGACTTTTGCACGATGATAAAAGAACAAGGTGCAACTCCTTACAATTTCCGCGGTTGTTTTCTCCTGGGTGGATATCATATATTGCGAGCTACGACTCATATGTTTCATAAAATATTGCTAACTTTAAGTCGCTTTTTATTCATGTGTTACAAGAAAGAACAATATTAAATAAGTGGATACTTGAATAATTTGATATCGCTACAAAACTCGTTTGTTCACTTCCATTGTTGCGATTAAGAACTCTTACCGTTAGATACATATTATTACCTTACATACAGAAAGCGAAGTCGTGCAGCAAATTGTGTATTCGAAATGCTAGCGTCGAAGAGTCGAGCTGGGAGCCTCGCGTGCGAGGCCACAAACCACAATCATTGCCAATATAAATATAGATAGCATTACTTAGACATAAAGACATATACTTGTAGTCTCTCACAGCAGAATTCGAGCTCGTTGCACTCCCGTCGTCGACAACTCCACGTTATCGGTGCAGCTAATCAGACGATGACTTGATCGTTTTTTCACGTCTCTGTCTACTTGTATCCACTCGATGAGGAAGCTGTCTTCATACATTGCTTTTCTTTCCGCTAAGCCCATGAAGTAGAAATTAATTATCTTGTATCATACACCTAGTCATAGCCCACAACAATAGGTTTCACATAAATTCTTGCTCTCTCACATGACAATACTGTGCGGCGCTAACATTGTGTCGCTGGTTCAAATTTCGCATTTTCCATAGAGGTATACTGCACTGCATTTCTACCGGACGGCCCGTCAACTTGGCGGTCCTTAAGGCACGTGGGTGCGCGAGAGGGACCGGGCACCCACCTGGAGACGTGGATGTACGTCGAACCACATGTCCTGACCAATATACATGTTCTGTCGCTCTAAGTCGACCATAGTCCATGATCTTATCTCGGTGTGGCATCTTATCTTTGGTCTAATATTTCAACAGCTCACTGCGTCATCATAATGATCAAATATTATATCGCTCTTAATCATATAGACGATACAGCTGAAAAACAAACAACTGAATAATCACCGCAGCAGTGCCATGCAGAATTACGAGTGATTGTTCTCATCTAAAAAATTTAAACTGAAAAAGAATCCTCACACAATTCACGACTTGTGCCACAGACGGAACAAACTCACACCCACCGTAGAAACACGGATAACGTGTCCAATCTTAAAAATGAGATTAAGTATTACACTCTACGGGAATTACCTTCACACAAACACTACAACAAGCTCGAGAATCCAAGTGATCTTCCATTTGAGTCACAAATATGAAATCCTCGATTCTTACTACATTTATGTGCACAACGACATCTATTCGATTCGCCTAGAGCTACGTGATGCTCCATCTGAATAACTAATAGAATCAATCTCCTCATAAACGAATTACCTACAACAGGGGACTGATCGAGACTCCTATCCGCCCTAGAGGCTGTTCATCATCTAAGAGAATTAAAGTATAATGTACTAAATTGAACGATATAATATCTTTCGTTTACATTCCGACTTCTGACTATTATCCTTATACCTTGGTTCTACCACATCATGTGATAACGCCCAATTTCCGTGTTCTTCGGACCGGTTCGGAATCAGACGATGCACATAACGTAGATCCGATAAAAATTAAGTTTTATTGAAAGACTTGGCGGAGATTGAGTCTTTATTAAGAACTCAATTTGAAGTGAAATTGCAATACACCGATGCTGATATTTTAATGGTCATCCTCTCATCATGTTCTTCGACTCGATGCCTTCCTTTATATGCCCGGATCGTGCTATTCATCCCCCAATGACAAAATAACCGAACATACAAAAAAAATATCCAGAATATCAAAGAGACATCAAATACGGAAGCAAAAGGTCATAGCAAAACGACAACGGATTTCCAACAAATGGCACGCAGTATTGTGTTTGCTAGTTTGTTAGTTTACACTAAATTCGTTCTTTTCAGTTGCACGCGTATATAGTAATACTTATACAAAGATAAGAATAAAAACACCGGATCGTGTATATTACACTTTCGCACCAGCGTGTAAAAACTACAAAGCGGAACAAAGGTACGTAGCGCTAACGACACGGATCTCCCAAATAGCGCTATGGGAAATATGCAAGATAACCCCTTTACCGGTATGTGTGTGTTTTATTGTTTGCGCGTCAATTCTCTCACACTGCGCCAGACGTGGATCTTTATAGTTTTTTCTAGACGACTCACTGGCGCATTCGCTCATAAACTAGCCAGTAGTAACCCGCCTTAGGCGATCTTCGTTTCCTAAGCATGCTAACACTTCTTACTAGACACGCTGTCGATAAACCTATCAAATTAGAAGCACGGGTTGTTTATAGTGCGATATCTGCAACGGCTTCTGTTCTAGGCGAGAGGAAAGATTTAAGGTGAATACGGATCAACTACATATTCTGATCTATACGAAAAAATAATAAAACCCACTATAGTTGTGTGCATGATATAGGTACAACTACATTTAACTGCTTATAATTCAAAAACATTACTCACTTATGTAAAATAACTGTAGTGGACACGTAATATACTGTTATAAATATGGTGGTAATGTAAATACCCCCCCACTATAGATAGGTGCGCTACACGTATTAACACATTATTCCATTTTGAATGGTAATTTGCAGTTGCCACCACATACCACCATCTGCCTACACCTAAGATCCAATCTCGGCATATATACGATAAGAGAAGTATCGTCTGAGTACAGATATAATTTAACCGCTTAGACAGGCTACATGAACAATGGTGTTGTTACTGGCGCTTAGATGTACGTTCGACTGGATATATTTCTGTAAGTTCAGTGGTTAGATGCTAGTTAAGCTTCTCCTAGAAAAGCTGACCCATTTGTGTCGCTATAAGTGGAGCAAGTGCACCCTCATTCTTCATGTTCCACCACATCATTTGCGAGCTACGTGGTACTCGACTCTTTCAATTGACCGACCTGCTGTAGAAGGACTGACTATGTGGTTCTGTTGTCGTTACCATATGACTCTTGTGTAGTTAAATCTCACACGCAGGGCCCCAAACCGGACCTAACGAAACTACAAGACCGCTAGGCATCAGCACGCAAAGCAGACCACCTCCACTCCACCTCACTGCACACTCCGACACACGCAACACCCACAGCCTAGGTCACGCTACCAATTTACCTCCTTACAGAACAGTGCTAGCAATGGCCAGTCTCGCGAACTAGCCAGTCCCCCGACATGACACCAGCCACTGTCCATAAGCTCTTGTCAGCCTTGAGCGCGACCAACAATGATCCACCAACACGCTACCTGGAGATTTTAGAAATCGTACAGGCCTGTTGAAGCGTTTCTGAGGCTTTCTTTACTAATCTCGTCGGTTGATCAAACCCCGAAGACTTCTCTGTAGTAATCGACCACGTAGGTATGCAGTTAAGAGATATTTCTTATGAGTATGTAATTATTTAGGACTGGCTGAGTGACTACGTAGCTAGGAAGTGGCCACTACGTCAACATCTCACACCACTTGTCGTAGATATCAGCACCAGCCCAAATTCAGACACGAAGCACGCAGACGCGCCAGTAGCTCGCTCTCGGCCCAACACAACAGACGCCGAACGAAAAAACCTGCCAGCGATCGGCTGAGGTGACAAAGGATTTGTGCCGTAGTAGCTTCTCCTGGCGAGTAGCTCGTGAGGACTGGCGATTACTACACAACCCAGTGCTCTACCTTCACATCTTATCTCTCCAACAGCATCGGCGAGCTCAGCAGGCATTTCTCAGGAAGAATTCCACTCCCCATGAATTCACGTATGAGCTTGTTTGGTGAGCTTTTATTCCTGTCATATGCTGAAGTCAGCAGAAATTTTTAATATGTGGTATTACGAATATGTTTCACAGTCGAGACCAAGTTTTTGTAATTTTTAACAAACTTAGAAACATATGCTCCTACCAGGGGGGGGAAAGGGGGTTGGCATGGTGGTGGGTCATGCGGATCATGCAAGATGGCAGTGGGGTTCCTAGTTCTTTATTATTAGTCTTCTTTAAAAATGGCCACAATTTAGTTCCCACTTCTCGCAGGTTGGCCGTGCGAAGATGGCCCAAGTCTTTCACCAACAGCTGCCCAGGCCAGGCCTCACGTTCAACAAGGTAAAAGCAGAATTTGTTCTCGGCTCGTCTGCTCTTCACGAAAGGAACCGTGGGACTTTAATGTCACCAACTATTGACCAGCAGACGGTGGCACCCGTTTACTATAGAGCGCATCAAAGACGTGACAATCCCACTAGCTGTGAAACCACGCGGATACAGTTTATATGTAGCCAGTGGATTTCAAACCCAGGTTAGATAGCTGAGCGTTGAGTGGTGCACCTCTTGGCCATCCTACCAGCTGCCATCCTGTATTACATATTATTATCTCTGCCCTGGAAGGTGAAGAGGTTATGTTTTCACCCTTTCTGGTCTCTTTTGTTAAACCAGGATATCTCAAAAGTGTGGACGGACCCTGAATGAATTTTTTGGCAGTTGGGTGTGTGACAAGGACAACTGATTAGATTTTGGTGAATCTGGTCCAGTTATAGAATTGTTTAATGATTCTTCACCATTAGATAGATGGAGCAAAACTATATATAGCACGATATCTCAAAGTTATGGATGGATTCGGATGAAACTTGGTTGGGGGGACAGGTTGGGCTGTGTGACAAGGATGAATTGCATTGATTTTGGTGAGATCGAAATCGGATCTGGATACCGCGAATTATTAATATTCTGCTAGTGATTCTTCACCGTTGAGAGAATAGGGCCAAAAACGATATTATAACACGATATTTCAAAGTTATTGGGCCCGATCATGTTCTCGTGATAGCATTACTGGCGGAGTATGCGCTATGCCGAGTGCCTTCTAGTTATGTGCTATTTATTACCACACAAGTAATTGAGCATTTGATGCCAAAAATTACAATTGGCATACTTGTTGGTTGAGAAAACACGTGTGCAGAAAGAAAACGTTTGAGAAGTCAACCATGCTGGTAGGGTTTAGTGAAAGAGGAAGAGCAGATGGATAAACGGCTGCAACAAAGCTTGTCTCTGCCAAGCCTTCGGAAAGCAGTGCTAATGGGGACGTATTGAAAAGAAATTCATCATGAATGTCACCAAGAAGCTGACCACTGTTTATTAATAATCTTTACTTTCAGTAGTGTTGACAAACGTATTAGCCTATTACACCGCCCATTTGTGTCTACCAGGTCGCCTGTATGTTATGTTCCAATTTTGGTCTTCCAAATAATAGATCCTCATGTGGCGAGAGTATTTATATAGGGTCTGGGATGCACCTCGCATTAGCGAATGAAAGGGTTATGCATTTACGACAATAAGTAGTGATATGCAGAGTATAACGAGTAGCAGTATTTCTTTGTGTGGAGGAGCGACCACGAAAAGAACAGAAGCATATCGCTTAGGTTTCCAGTTCATCAATATATCTTGTGTTTCCCAACCTCAAATGCGGGGGAGATTCCGGAAAGAGTTGAGGGTTATCGTCGTGAGCCGTATCGATTAGTGTTGTTCGTTATTTTCCTATTAATCAGCAAGAAACAGGCGCGACTGTAGCTCTGGCTGTTGAACATTCTCTCGCGTGGAGCCGGAGTGTTCTGGGAGAACACCTGCAATTTCAGCAAATTCATCGCGTTTGCACTAGGGCTAGAAGTAAACCTAAATGAAATGCAGGATCCAATGGATGCTGGGATCTCACGAGCTGTACTAGGTGTGATGTGGCAGGCCGATAGGTGATGTGCCTTGCTGCTGAGTACGGATTAGGGGAGAGTAGCCCCAGAGCCTCTGCGAGCTGGATTAAAATTGCGAGGCGATCAGAGTACGAGATCTGGTCGAAACCTCGTGTGAGCAAGCGCGTGATGCATAAGCGCGAGGAGGCTCAAGAAACTCGTTCTTTAAATTCGGGATCTGAGTGGTGGCTCGTCGGTTTCTTCGTTTGACAGAGCATGAGTGATTGCATGAGACCGACAGCCGCTGTTCTCCTATTTTGTACTACCAACAATCACCTAGACTCAGCTAGGTGATAGTTTCAAAATCCACACTTTATGAACGAAAGATCATCCGCCTCTGGGTTTTCCCCTCGCTCGCATAGAAATGTCAGAGTTGCAGACAAAGGGCCCCAGTTAACTTTCCATAGTATACAAACACAACACTCAGAGTAGCCACCATTCTGGGTCAACAGTCTGTAGTCGACAAGCAGCAGCTAACTTGAATGCTTGGCAGAGCATGGCACATGACCACGCCAAAATGGCCTCCTCATTTTCTTGTTTAAAGGTCGTTCAGGATCAGTGACATTCATACTTCATTGTAGTCCCATGCAGACTGTGGACTTCTTATATTGTTCAGTCCATTCTGTATATGAAATAAATTTATAAAATGCAATTGATGGTATAGGTGTACACTATACAAGTTATGCCCCGCTTAACGAACGGGGTGTCAGTACGTACCTCTTATCACCACTATTATGCAACCTTGTTATGCAGAGCTCGTTTTCATGATTTCAAATTGGAAAGTTACACCGTTTCCTAACCATAAACGTGTCGGTCAAATTCTTAAAAGCAAAGTCCAACGATGCTTGATATAACGTGGTTTTATTGCAACTGACATTATTACTTTATTTACATACATATGTATTTATATACAGTACATATTAGAACATTATTACCTTAATAATTAGAGACAGTAACAATAATAAAGTTACTTTAGTGTAACACGTAACAAATAATCTTCCCCTTGTCCTCTGTGAGGCCAAGTTTCGTACAAAGCCGTACAGATAGAAAGGTTGAAAGTGAAAGTTGGTGCCGGAGATGGTATTTTTAACCCTTTTGTCTGAAAAATTTACGATGGAAATACGGGAAAAAAAGAAACGTTAACGAGTGGAGAGTGGAAAAAATTCGTATTTATCATTCGGCTCCTTCGTTTGTTTGCGATTGACATGTCCTCAGTGAAAGCATTAGTTGGGGCGACTTTGATTGACGGGGGATCCCTGGATTTATCCAACACTGTGACGGCCTTTATGAGGCCGCTGCCGTTGGCCATATACCACCTTTCCTGCTATTGCCGCATTCTGACCCTGTGGATGCAAGGGGCATGTAAGCACAGAAAAGCTGACCACTGGTTCCTAGTTACTACTTAAAACCAAAGTTATTACTATACCACTAATTCGCTCCACCAGAGCACGGCACAGTGCTTCTGTGAGACGGCAGCTGAAATTGTTATTTCAGGAAATATTCATCGTGCAATACCCCTTTTAAGGCCTTGTTGATGATTTTTAAGCACTGGCCCTCCTCAACATGCCATTCTCTGTATACAAGTAGACACCATCTACCTGAAGCACATGGTTGGGAATCAAGGGATGATCACACAAACGAGCGAGGCAAAGTTAGATGAAGGGACCCTTGCTGACAGAACGGAAGAGCTCTCATACAGGATCATCGTGACGGAGTGGCCGCTCAGTCCAACGATTATTCCCCACGACTGCTATTGTTTGGCCCTAGCTATGTTGAGACTGTGCACAATGAGTTTCACTAGACTCTTCAATGTCGCTCCATTATCTCTGACCCTCCTCCGCCCTAAATATCGTTATTGTCTTTGTTCCGACGTACTAACTGCTACCGTTGGATGCAGATTGGGCTCGAGTACCCTTGATAGCATGTCCGGCTTGAAGAGTAAGTCATTACACACTTAGTATGCATAACTAAAATCAGGTATTGTTCGCCCGTGTGCATGCTTCTGTCATCACCATCTGTACTTTTGTTTTAACCTTATCGGTTGTTCATAAACTTCCGGATTGACTTTTATGAGAATGGCTCTTGATTCATCTTCCTTTTATTTGTTCATACTTTCCGTACACCACAGAAATGAATTGTCTCGCAATATATGCGGAGATTTCCGCAATTTTTGATGCATGCTAGTCTGTTACAAACGTTCTGTTTTTTGTCTGTCATGCATCTCTCTACGACTTGTGTGGACAATAAACTCTTGTGCCTGTGCCTGCGTCCTTCGGTGGCGGAAATAAATGTGCAGTATTTTCTGGTCCCATTTTGTCAGACCTTCTCGGTCATTTCCTCTTTTTACGCTTTAGCCTACCTATTTCATTTAAATTTAGACAGACCCTCCCTCATCTTCGTGCTGCTTTTCCACGTTTTTAAAGGGTTCGTAGTGGGGACTCAATCTTTTATAGCTCGTCCCTCAGTTTAGTGCACAAAATTGCTCAAATGAATCCGGTCAGGTGAGATCGCTCAGATGATAGAATGCACGCGCTCTGGATTACAGCTGCTGTGTCGAAAAGGACACCCTAGATACACAGTGGCGCCGGCTGACAAGTCACGTCAAACCGTTCCACAATGCTACTCGGTACGTGTCCCTTGGGGATTCTACCTTGTCGCGGCGGTGCGATGCAAATACCCCACCGCCACCGGAAGTCTCTAGTATCCCATCTCTCTCGCGCCTGGCAGCCATTTGGTCAATACTCTGCGCCAGATGCGTGGAAAAATTTATGCCTGAATCATATCTCTGCCATCTAATTTTCTTACCTAGACTTGCTGGCTATTATTATATAGATTGTATCCCTAACAGTGTGTTCCAGCTATTGCAAGGGTGTACCCAGATGTGCAGATGTTTATAGAATGGGCGGTCGAAAAGGTCCGAGCCCAACCGCGATTCACTGGACTGCACCCCCTGAGTCAGTTACCGAGTTCTGCGATGCGAGCGGACGCTTCGACTGACTTATTAATTGCGTCTGTGTCATCTGTGCCGATCGCGATAGTGTGGCACAGTTCTGCAATTCTGCAGGAGATGTCAAGGATATCGATCTGGACGATACGACAGCCATAACAGGTGGTGTATCCGATTATTCGCCACTAGCGCACATAAAATGCGTTGACCCTGCAATCCGAGCTGTTAATTTCCGTTCCTCTCAACTATCCTTGAATTGTTTATTTTCCTCAATTACTAATACTAATATTATGGGGCTAAGAATTACACCTGTGCGTGTCCGCCAAGAAACTATGCACCTTTCCGGTACGAGTTGCCAACCTAATACATTACCACCAAGAATGAATAGTGATTTACGCTTTGGTAGTCACTCCACACATCTGAGTATCATTAGGTATACTGGTACTCGATACATTCCACACTAATATTACAAGCTCATCTCATTGATGCATTCTCACTTATATAGTTTTTAACCATTAGACCACTTACTTTACATCTAATTATTAGAGGTATTATACCCGCTGCACACTATAATACTACCTCTCATGATGCTCTCTTCATAATACCAAAATTCATATTATCAGTTGTTCTTTGTCACACTCCCAAACTGTCCACCATAAGTATTTGCTGATAATATCTTCCATAATATCATATTTTGATTGACCTGATTACCTTTCACGCACAGACAAAAAACCACACGCAAGGCATAGCAGGCATAGCAGGACTTGCAGACTGTCCCAACACTACATCAACATGCTTCCAAGGTTTTCGGATTGCTGACCGCGATCTGTCCTCGAACCCCCATATCAGTGCACAAAATCAAGTTCTTGTACAGTACCTCTCTCTAGAGGAATAACTCCTGCCCCTACATGTTGAGGTAGCGCGAGTTCTGACAGCATTTTAGTGGTGCTGCTAATAGACTTCAGCGCATACTAGTCCACATTTCGAATAACAATTACCTCCATCCCGCGCAGAGAGACTTAGTGGGGTCGACGCCCAAACACGTCCCGTGTGTTATTGACTTTCCACCCATCTGTAAGTCGCAAATAGCGGGTTACTGCGCGGGTAAATTTTCACCCCATCTCTAGCCGCTATAGTTCCTTTGTCGATAGCGAGCAGAGTGATTCTCGAGATAAGGAAGTTCTAGCTGAGAACACCAACTTAGTAATGCGGTTGCGTTCACGTTTGTCGTCTAAAGGATCCGGTGACCGAATGACGGGGGTAAATGGTATCGACCGCTAATTCTCTCCTAGTGTGACACGGATGCAGTGGATTCCACTACTCCGACTTATCACCGGGATAATTTTGTTAATGTATAAACGATTCTCTCCCCACCTTATGATAAGAATCTGAACAATAGACAGACATATAGCACATCTAGCACGTATAAGTCTCGGAGAAAAAAAAGTTTGTAGGGAGACGCAATCGACGAAAACCTTGTGTTTGACACTCTGTTCAGGAGAGTCGTAGCTCAAGTTTATCTGCAATCAAGGCACACCCGTTTTTTTATGTAGCAAGCCGATCCAAGAGGTGACGGCAAGTGACAATATATTTTCAGCAAAGTGGAAGAAGCTCATGGCGACCCATTATGAAGAACGGAAGACCCATAAAATACAAACTATATTATTGTCACTAAGTTCACCTTCTAAATAACGGTTATTGAATGGGTTATGACTAAACCTTAGACATTGTGATTGAGGCGATGCTGAGGCGCCAGCGAGACAAGACAAATCAACACGTCCAAGACAGATGCTTAAAGGGTTGAAAGGTCATCGGGCCCGTCGACAAAGACCTCGGCGCTGTACAGTGGGATTTATGAGCAAAGAACTGTGATAACGCGGCACCTTTTGTTTATCAGGCCTGAGCCGAGGGTATGCGTCGCGCGCGGTGACCGTAGTTATACTTAAAACAAAGTTATTACTTTAACCAACTAATCGCATCACCAGCCAGATCCCTACATTGGCACAGAGACTTCGTAGTTGAGGCAGCGGCTCATGATCGAAGCATTCTCTATCTCCTCACAAGGATGATTGCTCATCGGTAATAGCCCCTTTTAGAGTCGCTTTGCGGCTGCAGTTCTGTGAAAAAGTCCAGGTGCTTCCTACCAGGCAACCCTTCAGTTGCCTGCACGCTTACGTCTGTCAGCCCTCTAGCTTCCATCGAGTTTGTGGCTTTCACTTGGTCTCTGCACACCACACGTGAGAGCAAGCACAGGAGGCAGCACAGATATCAGGTTCGACATGACTTCTCTCAGCTGCATTCAAAACCAGTGGAAATTATGCTGCAAAGGTGGTTTCAACCAAAAGCACAATGTATCACAGTCCTAAGACAAACCACTAAGTCTGTAAGCCGTAATACGTACCGAGTCGTGCAACCTGGACCTTACACCAAACACTGTCCTCAACACAGAGTATTACCACGAGCGCAGGTGATATACTATACTCCACCGAAAGTCAGTGCAACATATGTTGATCCAAGATGTAGATATCTTTACGGCGAGTGAATAGCCTCACCGGCGAGAAAAAATCGAATAATAGATGAATTTTCAGAAAGGGAAAGTACCGGTCGCACGTACACCATAGTCAAGCAAGCCCGATTCGCGAGAGCAGAAACTGAGTCGCTGGGTGCCCTAGCACGACTGTGCTCTATGAGTCCTCTGCCCTACTTAAGTTCCATTGAGGTTTCAGGCCGCGTTGGTGCTTCACCACTGCATCGCCATTCTCACGCCACCATTTTTATCGGGACCTTGCCCCCTGTCTCTGTTCAACTTGTTTTTCGGATGAGAAGGCTTCTAATCAGATATAAAGAAGACGCGGATTTGAACCACTAATGTACCATTCGTCGTGCTCTGAGCTACAGTGCCGTGCCACCGATCCGTCGTTCTCGACCCAAACTATCGACAAGCAGCGGCGTCTCGCAAATCGGCGTCCTCGCACTGTCTCAGCTCAGGGGCACACCGCGGCCACCCATCTATGGAAAGCTGAAAACTGAATGGCCAGTGTGTAAAGACAAACAAATCCAAACATGGCCAAACTACCGACTCAACCAAACGACTTATGTGTATTGCCGGTGGCGTGTCCCGCTCTTTACCCTGTCTCGCCTCCTTATTGAACTACTCCTCCGCGCTCGATGCGAATTGGGCTCACTTTCATCTTTAGTGTAATGCCAAGAACTTGGTGGAGAAGTCTACGATGGTGCGACTCTGGCGAGCATTCCCCGTACTTTCAATCCAGAAAGGCCAATTAATGATTAGAGAATAGCGATATATGTACCAAGCCAATGAACCAATTGCATACAATACATCCCTGATAAATAGTACATTAAGCAGCCCAAATAATCTGTTCCCAGAGTTTCATAAGAAATACGTGCGAGCCATTGGTATTAAGAGGAATTGTGACAATGCATGCCAGCGAAAGTGGGGAAGCCATTCTCCTTACCTTATTTAATTCGACATACGAATCGGCATCAGTTAGAGATCCCAATATTACTCTGAAAGGAAGTCAATGACTCAACTTTGAGATCAGGTGACCCTAGTACAATCATACCTTCAAGCAGATGCTGATAACTTCGGTGAGATCCAATCGTCATGGTGTGCATGTTCTTTGAGCTGCAGCTGATTATTTTTTTGACACATTCATGCTACGTGTCGTATACCAACGACAAGCTTAAAAACCCACATCGAGTGGAACTCACTGTCGATGATAGTTTATATGTGAGGCACTTGCAGTGTCATCTCGGAGTGCACCAGTAAACGAGTGGGATAGAATATTGTCTTCTTATTCGTGCGAGTAGATTCAAGAAAAGCTTACATAACTCGTGAGACTGAAAGTATCTTTCTAACCTGTATGTGATATCTCTAGAAAATTGTTACTATGACCTATAGGCGACATGCCAATCGTGAGTTGCAGGACATTCCTGAGAGACTCGACAATTATACAGCGAACTGTCCCAAAAATAATATAAGCGCACAGCTTCGGATGGAGTAAACTGACTAATGCACAACCCATCCCGTCTTACAACTTTGCACGAGGTTTCCACCACACAACGAGCGTCTAAAGTATGATAACTACATTTGCCGCAGCACTAAAAGGGATCTCACACCAGAAACTATGCCCGCAGAGTAGCGCTCAAAAAATTTCGCAGTTCTTAATGTACGTCATTACCTTCGCCACATATAACCTATAGTGCATGATATATGTTTCACGCATTTCACTACTAGTTTACTCTTGGCCTGTCAGGAGTCTAATTAGACTCATGTCGTCGAGAAAATGATTGCAGACGAGCGAGTCTGTCCTCAGCATCGTCCAGTGACTATGACTGCACGAACTGATGTATAACTTCATGGCAGTGATAACCGATCCGGAAACGCTCGGATGCCCGACTCTCTCAGACAGCATTATTCCTAGAACCATCGCTCCGATCGATACACCTATTGAGCGAGTCGGGAGCGCACAACAAGAAAGACCGTGCACGGGCGTACACTAAATATGGCCAGTATCGTCATCATGCGTTCAGTAGACAGAGCTAATCTGTGTGTACGGATATTCGCAGTACGAGTAGAACATAGTATTGGACGCTGGGCACACAGCTTCGGGTGCGTTTGGCTGCAGGCGCTGCATGAATATAATACTTATTGTCCTCGTGCATCCTGACAAGTACGCGAGCGATCTGACGCAGCAAACAAATGTACAAGCGGTGCACGGGCCGCCAATGCGGTCCCGTGATGCGGCTGCCTACAGGGCAGTCCCTGCAGCACGCATGACGATCTGACGCAGCAAACAAACGTTGCACGGGCCGCCAATGCGGTCCCGTGATGCGGCTGCCTACAGGGCTGGAGTCCTCAAGGCAGGTTCTGGGCTCTGTTCTGTCTGATTTCATCAATGATCCTCTCCGATCTGGAAAATCCTCTTTTCTCTTTGTTGATGACTCCCCCTCTGCCGTACCATCGGTCCTCCCTCAGACCAGCAAGCAGCAGCTTTTTTCGCTCAACTGCAGATTCTGGGTAAAAATCAGCAAACCTGATGTCACCTAGCACAGCGTTAAGATGACCACGCGGTAGCGTATCTTTCGGAAATCCATGGGTACAAAATATCGTACACAGACACTCGTCAGTGTGTCTCTTGCGGCAAAAGGGACCGATTGCAATATCGAAGACCGGGGGCACAAATGGAACGGCGGCGCAGGCCATGGGGCCCCACACGCGCAAGGCAGGCAGGCAAGGAATGGCAAGGCCGTGTAGAAACACCGCAAATGAATCGGCCGCCACGGGCCTTGCCAGCAACAACTATCCAGCACATGTTATCTATAAGCAATGGCCTCTGGAAGGGAAGTCAGCATGGCCTCTAAGCTATCACTGGAGAGTCCCATGAAGTGTAGCGTAGAGTGAATCTTTCCTTGCACAGGGCTTGGAGCAAACAAGGCGGCCAAGATATATCATCGTCTAAGCCAGCTCTGGCTCGCCTTGAAAAATCAAGGACGACTTGGGCGAGCTGGAGATCCGTCGGCCTCGGGGCTTGCGTGGCCTCGGCAAGGACGAGGCTGGGACTATCCTCTTACCCTGTCTGCGCCTCCCAACTACGACGTTTTGAGCTGATCACGTCTCATATCGCTACCATATTTCCACCTGACCACCCATTACTAATAGTCTGTTTAACGAGACCTACAAGCTCTATATTAGCCGACGCTAACACTCTTTTGCTCTCACTTCCCTCTATAACCCCTCCGTCGCGTGAATAGCGCGGCTTTCACTCCGGTCTCCCACCTCTTAGTTCTCTCAACGCTGATCGTCCTCCTAAGGCCCTACTCTGCTCGCCACGACTTGATTCCTTCTGAGGGAGATGAAGGAGAGCTAGTCGTCTCGCTGTCAGAGGATACACTTGTAAACATCTCAAGAATGGCTCCCTAAATCTCTTACGCGATCGTTAAAATCGCAAGAAGTTGGGTCAGCGCACAAGCTGTAAGTGGAGGGACTTCGTCGACGGTGCCGGCAACGGGGAAGCGCAGGCTCTCAAGTCGGTCCGCGTATATCTATTTCATTTGTCGCTCCTCTATAAACTACCCCGGGGCTTTTCAACACGCGCCTCTCGCTAACCTATCGGTTCCATCACCAGAGTCCTCCTGTCGCGCGTGCTATTGGCTCCGCTCCCCTCGATCACAGATTGTATTGTGTGCTGCCTACCATATTTGCAATCTTTGCCATGCCGCGTACCCTCACACGGTCTCATGGCTGGGACCAGTGGGATCCTCCCTTAGCAGGCAGGAATCTACTTGGCTCTAAATGCCATACTATTCAAAACAAAGCGCACGAATCATGCTCACCTTCACTCCCGGGACTAACACTGCCTCCGAGCCTACCCAGCTCCCTAAAACTTTCACTCTCTTTTTTCCCGGCCGATATGCGCGACATCTACCACTCCTCAGTACGGTTACTCCCCTCGAAACGTCAGTGGCGTGTTGCGCCCGGGCCTTTCCGAGGTCGCACGTGCCCAGTACACTACCCGTGGCTTGGCGCCCGGCCGCATCATGCGGCCACCCGTGCCACTACGCTACACCCCCTGGGGTTGGCTACCTCGTCAGACGGCCTCCATTCTTCCCTCCAGGCCTTCAAAACAGCTGTCACACACCTCTATCTCCCCATCAATCCTCGTCTTTTCCATCCCGTTAGTGCACCCTAAACGCACCTCCTTCAAATTCCCCTGCTTTCTTTCTGAAAGTCTGTATGTCCATATATGACTCGCCCCGGTGCCCGTGGGGTCCCGGACCCGCACCTCATTCAGCCCTCCCCTTCGATACAGATCCCACATGTGCTCTGTTCTCCGCAGCCCCTACAGTCTCAGTGTCCTTCATCCACACACCTAGGGCTCCTGCCGCCCTCTTGTATCATGCCCCCCTTAAGAACTTGGTGCGATTCTGTGTGAGGGTCTCATGACATTCCTCTCACACGAGCCAATCCAGACCAAAACGGCCGTTATCTACACATATTTAGAGAATACAAATTTAACACAATAAACACCCACAAACTAGTCTCACATTACATACTGACCAATGGGGACCCGGGGTCCTGAGAGAGATAGGAACGTACTCCAATTACCTAACTCCATCACACCAACGTCAGTTCTATTCGAGAGATAGAATGCTGGTAGCAATAACTCCACCAATATGCGAGTCTCGCAGATATAACATACGGCCGCTGGCTCATCTACGTCACACTCTGTGGGTTCATTCATTTCCTCACTCGAAAAACTCACATCAGAGTAGATTCCACTGGCCGAGTTAGCAATGAATGCATCCTTCACGGTGAGATCACTCGCCCTCAGTCGAGCTCTCTATTACGCATCCCTGATACATCGAGGACCTCGTACGTCACATTAAATACGAGTAGCACAAGCTCCTTTTAACACGTACTAGCTGAGCTAGAGCGCCCCGAGTAGACTGAACGATCTTAGTCTCACTAGACTACAAGTCTGCTAACCCTGTCTAAACAAGTCTCCATACTTGACCATCCCTAAAGGTAATCGAACTTCTTAACCCTAATCCATTCACGGCCCATGAGGACTTATCTGCCCATGGGCCGGTCTATGCACAACTCATAATCATGACGTCCTATCCCCCTAATCGTGGTATCTGTGCCGGACAGGGGGGTTTGCCATCCACTCTAGGACACAGCTACAGAACTCTTGGGGAAAGGGTAACCATCAGAGCGATCGCCGAATGCTAGCGTAAATCAGATAGGTGTGTACCGCAAGCGAGACTTGCTTTTTTTTCCTTTATGCTGCATCAATCAACTTCAAGCTGACGGGCAACTTTCAAGCATGCTGCGCTCACTTTTGCGGAGACACGTATGGAGCGTCTTTATAGCGCCACTCGCCTCCCTTTTGCGTGTAGGACGGGAAACCATCCGGAGAGGAGGCCAGATTACACATAACCTACTTACGCGTTCTGCTAGGAACTTCCGACCATACCCAGCATGGTCCTGCGTGCAGCCGCAATCGGGACGTCATCCCTCCGTATACCGGCCGCTCACAGAGAGTGCTGCAATATGAGTCCAAACCTTGGCTCAGATGACAACAGAAAAAGGTGAACTCAAGCCTCCAGCCTCTCTTAGTGGGTCAGAGGTGGATTGACACCTCACGACACCCACCGCGAACACCTGGGTCTCTGCTCGTAGGCGACGCAGCTTCACACACACCTACCTGTCGGAGGAGATTAACCTCCACCGAGGAACCTCAAATCCGCGATATTGGTGGCAGCCTACCTCTGCACTGTACCCATTCCAGGCACAGGTATCGTGCAAACACAATCATAACATCACGTTACGGCATAAGACTTGGACCTGAAGTTCGCATGAGAAACAGCGGGCACACAAGTAAGGCAAAGGAGCAGGAGCATCGCCTGCAGGTTGCCTGAGCCCGATGAAACTTTAAATAACAATTGCATCGGATACACAAGTAACCCGCGGCTGCTTTGTATTGTGGCACACTGCGTTAGTGCTCGTTACTGTGGTCTCTGCATATGGCGATATGCACTAGAAGCGTTACTTCTGCATCGCGTTAGAGCCAGCAAGTATATGTTCACAACAGACCTGTCCACCGTATCCGTAAAGCAGTTAGTAGTGTCGGCAGTCTCCATTTTCGAGCGATGAGCATCGCTAGAACTACTGTTGACAGCTGTTCAGATACGCTGTCACAACATGGAACACCTATTCGCAGGACTCCTCCACTCGCTGAAGTCGGAAGTCAGCGGTTTTTTCGTTCTATATCACTCGCACACAGTCTCTCATTGTTTATATCCTGTCATCTCATCTTATACCATCATCACTAGCGTAATGCTCTAACTCTCGGTCATCTAAAGTTTAGTCTGGAACGCACCACGTTGATCTGCGCGGTATATAACATGATAATTCCTGGGGGCAGAGCGCCCTTGGTCACTCGCACACCGTGGTCCCAGCTGGGGGGGGTATGGACCATATCTTTTTTCCTCTTTTGTAATTTAGGTTGTCACTTTTCTTCACTCACTATCTGGTAATTGTAACAGCTCACATCACAGGTGTTTGCATATGTCTACTATCATTGCAAAGTCTTGGTTCGCCGGGAGAGTCACGACGCACTTGGCAGGTGGAATGCAACTCCCACTCGCCTCAACTCGCAAGGCGAGGCCTTTTCTAAAGGAAGCGAGGGCGCTGGGGTCCAGATCGAACACCAGTGGTCGTTTTTTACGCACACATATCGCGGAACCTGTATATAACTTTTTGACGAATGACTTAAGTGGCTCAGCAAAACATTAAGCCACCCACTTGAGCACTGAATGCAGTAGCATTGGGCTCCACGACATCCGCGAGTGGTTGGCAACTCGTGAACATGCAATTCGACACCAACAGTCGGGGTAAAATCGCGGACAGCTAGACACATCTCTGCGATCACTCACCGAGCTTCCCAGACTCCAACCAACGCTGGGCTCGAGCGGCCACAAAGCTTCCATCCCGCCACCAACAGCAAGGTGTTTTTCCCGGACGCCTTATCACGCCTCTGATAATTTGTAATTCGGAGTGCACTCGTCGTCAAACTGGTCAGCAGTACTGACCCCGGGATTGGTATCACATCTTAAGCAACGAGGTAAATTAGAACAACCTTATGGAAAGAACTTCTGGAAATAGGCTGGTACGAGATAAGAATGCTTCCGCGTTATACTATCTCAGGGGGCATATATTCATCCATGACATCCCAGCAAACGCAGCCTCCTGAACCGGAGGATTATCGAACCAATCCAACTCAACTGCTCTTCGCACCGTCCTCCGCACCCCGAAGAACGTATTCAATACGCAATCGTAGCTTTTGCTAACCGATTTTGTTTACTACAGTACATCACTACCCATTCGAATTGGGTGTACGAGTAGGTAGGCTTGTCCGCTTAAGTAGCGCATTGTCCGTCCTTTGTCGTGCGCCAATCCATCACACCTGTACGCCCGGTCCTACACGACCAAATATAGCATCCACCCTACATACAATCCCGATTTACCTCTCGATGCAGTCGCCATTACTTGAACCTTAAGACTTGTGCTTCTCGGTCTGATCAATCGATCCGTAGCCAGTACAGTAGCGTATCGTCAGTGCTCTCTGAACGTCACAACGAATTTGCTCGTAGTCCGTGATTTACCTGATCCTGTGGTCACCGTGCATCGCATGGGACGGCCACACTTTCGTCGGCTCATCGATATTTCATACCAGACTTCTCCGCCAACCTGCAACGAAGCGCAGGATCATCTGGTCCGACACGCTTCACTGGTAAAGTTTAAAATTTTTCAGGAAATACTTATCAGACTTACAAACACGCGTCCATTGCGGGGCAAAGCAAAGGAATTCGAATTTGAACTAACTCCCCCATAATTCTAGAGTATTCGAACTTCCATTATTATTTTTGCTTTTATCAGGCATCTTGGCGTGCCGCCCAATTTGTAAGTTTTATTGAGTGCGTGCACTTGTCCTTACGCTCGTATTCCACTCTCCTCAGCTAATTTGCACCATTACTTGCCACATTGCCAAGAGGGGTCATCACGAGGGCTACCTTGTATTGTTTTGGACTCGACGCCGAGATGTGTAATCATTTCCTCTTTCCTTCATCCAGTTAGGATCGCAGTGTTTCTCAACTGTTCGCATATATATTTCATTCAGTCCTCTCTAAATTGTGAGTTATCGAATGTCCTAATTTCCTATGACACTACGGCCGTATGAGGTATGTTTGTTCAAGTTTACAGTTAGGGTTAATTTGTAATTCTCTATAATAATCCTGTATATACCATGATCTCGTAATAACATTTTTATAGCTCTCGGGAATGTGTAACAGTCCTACTCTATGCTCTGAGTCGAACAGAAACGAAGCATCTGGGATCGTCGAGGCGTCTTGGTTTGTGGTATGCGTCCGATCAATGCGTGTCGAAATCATCTCCTCCTCAACGGCAAAATGACTGAACCGTATGTTGGTATGTTGTGTATAATCGAGTTTGCCACCAAATAATGCGCAGTTTTCGGTGCGTCACCGGAAATATGCAGGTCTGTCACTGAGAGTGTCTTTGGGAATGCGTAGTTGGGACTGCAGAGGACGCGGGGTAGCGAGGAACGTGTTCACAACAGCTCGGTAGTATTTCGCTACGGTGTCTCATGAATGCTGTAACCTTCATGCAGTTGACGGTTAAGTGTATGACCGTGGCGAGCCCCTCTCGCCCGATCAGGCATTGTCGGGTTTCTGGGTCGCTTGATTTATTTGACTGATGGGCGATCGTGTGGAGAGACGCAAGACGGTGAGCAATTATGTTGTATTATATCGATATTCTCGACTATCCGTCGTGATATGGTACGGATTTCCACTGGAAATACATAGGTAGTTCTAACATCTCTTATAATCTTATTATAATTCTGTCTGTCTTCTTCTCTGGCTATCTTGAAGACAATGTCCATACCTTATGTGTTCTCGGAGTCAGGTTCCCAACGCGAGGTTGGGTTGGTGAGCTGCGATAAGTCTAGTAGGGTCTCACACACCCCGAACCGAATTCCTTTAGATTTTAGTGGAGGCGTGAATGGTATGTGGCCATCTCCGACATTTGTCACGGAATCCGTGAGATGATGAAAACGAATGATAGAGGCGCCGACACATGGAGGCGAGTTGGCGCGGGCACTGCGTCGCTTTGTTGGATATGGGAGTCAGGGATATACAGAAATCGATGGACTGTAATAGTAAATTGTAAATACCGCGTCCTCTAAGAAGTCCTCGAAACACTTGGTTTGAGCATGTAAGTACACACATACTATTGAAGTCAGAGATGGTAAACAGTCACAGGTAGGTGGTGAGAGTATTAAAGGACATCACAACGGCCACAGGCCCCAGAGAGCGCATGAATGCATAGAATTCTTCTTCACAGTATCGCCTTCTCTAAATTCGAGGGAAGTAAAACAGTCCCTTTCTTGCAATGCACAAACTCGAACAGTGAACAATGGTCCGTCAATACATGCGGACAGTGTGCGGATCGACTATTCAAAAAGTGCAGGTACACTTCACACGTTTACAACGTCTAATAAATAGGCAACTGAGTTGGCATTTTCAATCTGTGAACACCCAATAAAAAGGAGCCTTGAAGATTACTTGATTGCTACAACTGTATAACATTTGTTATTATTGTGATAAGCCCACCTTTATATATAACAGAAGGATGAATCGTGGAGTGGCATAGCAGTAAGACAGGGACACACTAGCAAAGAATTGATAGACTAGCGGATAAGAAGAATACGCAGTATGGTCATGCTATCAGATAGGGAAGAGGACGCCTGAATGCAGAACGGAATACCGCGAAATGAACAGGAGGGACTAGGGTTTAAAAAGAATGACTCATCTTCGAGCGTTCGTATTAGTATACAGCCAAGCAAGCTCTGAATGGGGGGGCGCATATCTTCTTCGCTAGTTTTTTTTTTTTCGCAGGTCAAGAAGCAATAAAAATGTCAAATTACGACTGTATCACAATCATATCATATATTATAACAGGTCATTACTACATTAGCGCAATATATGTGAGAGAGAGACTCCACCTAGAATATGAGTTAAATCTACGCTAGGGAATTAGTCAAAGGCAGTCTCGCGCCCAAATGATCGAGGGATTCGGAGAGCTAATAGTCCGCAGTGACCTATCTTAGGACACGACTGATGGGACGCGGCAAGCGGGTGCGGTGAGACCCGTAGCCAGAGGGTACCATTTGCGCGTCCGTCTTGAGTGCACGAAGTGTGGCGGCGGGTGTCGGGGCGAGGGGTCGCGAGAACGCAGGTACCCCGGAGAGCGGTGACAGAGCACGTAGAGCTAGGAGCGGTTAGTCTCCGCTTGTATAGTGCGGGGGCACAGTTTCACGATAACTGAGGTACGTACCCATGCAAGAGAAAAAAGCAGCGCACGGCTGTAATTAATATTCAAGCCTTGCACACTACTTACTTCGAGATGCGGCTCCGTCCCAACAGACTACGATCTCCACCGAGACATGGCGCCCCGTCGTACACAACTATGACATGACCTGAGAAGACAAACAAAAGATACTCACATTCACCCAAGCTTAAGGAGACAGGAGAAGCAACAAGTACAAAACTCGCAACCCACCGGGGTGTGGAGAGAAGTAAGAGACAAGATTGATATATTAGCGCAACCAAATAGCACGTGAGCCTTGTCGCTACCAGAGCGAACAATACACCACCGCTAAACAGGACATCTCATCCTGCAAATATAATAAAAATGTCGCTCAAGACTCTTATCTTGCCACAGCGACATCGCTAATACACCGCTAGAAGGATCTCACTGAAAACAGAAAATCCTCAACATTACCCTCGTTCATTCAGACAAACTCACACCTCACCTTCCGAGAGAGCTAGACCATGGCTCCAAAAGAGAGTGAACTACTTCACCCTCGACGCTAGTAATACATCTCTTCTGTAACCTAGCCATTCCGACTATCTGACTTCTTAGCTATATACTCATCACATAGAGACTGCGTAAGAGCCCTGCGTTCTACATTGCCAGGGCTTATCCTTCGGCCTGGATTCGGATCAGCGATCAATAACGTAAATCACGACTCAACCCAATTACTTGGATGGAAGAAGTGCGCGGGCTAGAAAAAAGACGAACTATCCACTATAATAAATCAGTGGACGCTGACAACTGCCATCATGCGAAGTGTGCGATATATATTACTCCTTCTTTTAGGGTCGTCCCTGTCAATGTCTCCGTTATCCGATGGGATTCTATCTCTCTGGACAATGCGCCATGAAGGCTCCGCTCCATTGAAACAAACGGAAACAAATAGAAAATATGAAAATCGGTCAAGAATCAAAAGATAAAGCAAAAAGCAGAGGACAAGCAAAAAGTGGCTCACAAATAGGGTGCGAGGCACACCGCGTGAAACAACGGAATTCACATTGGAGGAGGATAATTTGCGTGTTTCTGTTAGTCTTACTATTCGGGCGTCAATAGTCTTATCATGACAGCAGCGCATCTAAGTTTAATATCCTCGGATAACAATGTGATCGTAAGAACCTATATACACTCGTGTTAGCGCGAATTTGTTCCTACAGCTCAGTAACCAATAGTTCATCATTATATTGACTAATATATACATACATACATACTAGCTAGTATAAAAACAATATCCAGGATAAGCAAAAAGTGATCATATTAGAGTTAACATGGATAGTAGATCCAAAATAGCAGTGTATTGTATATATGAGTTTGTTTGTTATGTTACTATTCTCTACACGGCAACGTTATTAAAGTTTATGTAAAGCTCAACTATATTAGAGTATCGCTTATATATATTAGTTACGGGAGGAAATTAACACAGTAAGCACACAGAGTAATTCAGCGTTCCCCGAAGATACGTTACGCTGTTCAAAGTGGAGAAGTTTGTTCCAAGCATGCAACACGTTCCTTCTGACGCGATCGCTACCTTTATTGGGCGGTGTTATAGGCAACTGACGGCTCTGTCGAGGCAAAAAAAACAATTTAATCAAAACCACAAAGTTTGTGTGCATGAAAGTGGACAACATACAACTGCTTATAATTAAAACATCTCACTGTACTGTAAAAGTGTGGAACGAATCTGTAAATGGTGGAGACTTGTAATACCCTCCCCCTGGGGTGGCGCTACACGATACAACATTTAAGCATTGAGAATTGCGTGCCCCCCCTCCAAAATTGCGCCCACCAAGACCACCGGCAAAGATAAAAACATGCTGATACCATAATTAATTGGGGAATGCTGGTGGTCCGTATGGCAGCTTAGCGCCGGGGCTAGCTATCATTCTCTTGAAGCTTGACTGTGTCGCTGATCAGGTGCCCCTCTACCAGTCCACACAATGGAAACTGGTATCAAATTCATGTGTGTTCCTATACACACGACACCCTCTGAGAGATTGAAGGCATATCAAGGATCACTCATCTGTGGTGTAGAAGCTCTAGAGTGCGTGCATTTTGAGGTATTGGTATCTGTTCTATCGCTATATCTGAAACATTTCCTCCGAACCGACGGGTCTATAGAAACTCAACGCGCGACCTAACGAATCTCACCAAAGCCCTCGCGCCCCACACCACGCCACATTCCACCCCTCCGCAACACGCCAACATTTCCTCACCACCTTAACCAACCACTAGCACAACATCTCTTATACGAGCTCCAACACCAGAGCTCGGCGAATGAGCCAACACCTGCACCGTAATGTAGCAAAGTCTCTCTGAATGCAATCTACCCAATCAAGCAACAAACAAGTCTCCCTCAACCGTTCGTCCACACGACGCGCCAGTAATACTTGTCGAGGCTCGTAGTCGAAACAGGCATTACAGTAGAGGAACGAGCCGGGGTCCCGTTCTCATATGTAACGAGGGATAAGCGGGGACTGCTTCCTGCAGTCTGTTTTGGGTCGTTGTATGTACTAGTAGAACTTGTGACGCTTACCATAACCCATTTTTTCAACCTCTGGATATTAAAATATAATATATTTACAGATCTGAGGATCGTAGGGAGCTGCCACACTCACATCTCACAACGATCGCCGTTTGTTCCGGCGCGACATGACAAGGGAGCGAGAATACAACTTCGAGAACTGCACAAAACTAGGAGCTGATTAGAAAGAGAAGGGAGAAAGCACAGCAGGAACGAGTGACAGCTGGTGCCATAGGCTGATTAGAGAGGCAAAGAGCATGCCCCCCGTTACCTCCATAAAAGGCGGGGCTGAGCCGCGGAGTGAGTGGGGTACGTCCTGGTTCGTGGTCCAGTGAGGAGAGGATTCGTCTGGAGTTTGAGTTCGTTCGGTACTGGGTACTCTGGGGACGCGCGAAGTGGAGCTCCAGCACAGTCCAGCACAGTGGAAAGCCTACAGGTGCGTCGGAGTTTGGTTACAGTTTGGAGGCATCCCGGCAGCAGAATAGCCAGCCAGCTGCATAAGACAGGGGCTCGCGATGGTTCTTCCGCGAGGACCGCATTCGGGCACGGTCCGACGATTTCCGCCCTCTCCCATGAAGAAGCCGTAGAGGCTTGTTGGTGAAGGTGCATGTTTATCCTTTCAATGCTGCAATGGTGCGAAGTCGCTAAGGAAGAGAATTTTAAATATAATCTTGAATGTAGAGCTATAGGCACGCGAGAGTCAGTTTCACTCGCTCTCTGCGGCGTCGTGAGCTACGCACATGGTTCGTATGGTACAATTTTGACACAAATACGGGAAAGCGATGACCTGCTGCGCACCCTACAAGGCGGCGGGAGGGAAAGGCGCCTTGCGGCTGGTAGCGAGGGCTCTGCGGAAGTCATGGCACGATGGCCGAGTGTGGGTTGTGCTATACGACGTATACCTTTATTATTAGTCTTCTTTTAATGGCCACAATTATTCCTCGAGGGCACCACGGTTCCTCGTCAGGTTCTGGCCGTGCGACACGAGTCACCAAGATTAAGGCGCCGAGCAGGTAACTTCTCACGCAACAGGTCTACTTGCCGGCAGGCGGACGGAGGTTACACTACCTGGCGCGTAAGGTACCAACAACGCTCCGCGGAGCAGGATTTGTCATTCTAAAGGCGACTCGGGCTCCTGTCTCCTCACAAAGGACACCCAGTCGAGTACTTTTCTTTTACTGGGGCTTTTATTCGAACTATTATGCAGCAGGCATGCGCGGCACCTAGTCTAATAAGTAGAATTTATAAGTGTAATAATAACATAGACCACGTTAACAAGTGCTCGATCTACAAGGGGAGTACCTTGTTCAGCTCCGGCTCTCTTGTCTCATGTGCCAACCCACGGATCCTCTACAGTTTTATGTAGCCAAGTTGACAGATTCACACAATGTGTCTATGCAATTTATGACGCTCAGATAAGCGCATTTATAGAGTAGTGAGTTGCTCACTTGTTTGTATGGCATATATTCCTACCAGCTTGTCTTTGTGCCATTGCGCCTTGTTATTCCTTACAATTATAGTAGTATGCCGTAATCTGGCCGATCTGGATAATAGCTGGTTATTAGTGTAATGTGTGGTACTGATTTATAATCACATCACTATGACGGTCATTGGTGTTTGTGAACAGGAATCTCAAAAAGTTGTGGACGGACCTGATGAAATTTTGTGGGCAGATTGGGTGCGGACAAGGACGAACTGATTAGAATTTTGGTGAAATCTGGATCCAGTTACTAGATTTTTAAGTGATTCTTCCCATTGAGAAGATGGGAGACGAGAGAGCTAATATATAGTGCGACATCGAAATATCCTACAAAACCAAGTAGCTGGATGGATTCGGAGGTGAAACTTGGTATGGACGACGGTTGGGTGTAAGTGATCAAGGAATGAATGATTTGATTTGGCTGAAGCATACAGAGGCTACATATCCGGATTTGGATAGCGGGATTTAGTGTACATCTGTCTAGTATTCTTCACCGTTGAAGATAGGAGCAAAAACGATGATATAAAACGATATTTTCACAAAAATGTATTGGGGCCCGTCCCTGAATAATGGGGTTGTCTACAATCTCCGCGATCTGAGTGACATTTACGTGGTGTCGGTGGTGCGATGGCAAACTGCCTAGGTAAAGTGATTCTGAGAGTCATATATTCTTTATGATGATCGGATCAACACGCGAGCCAAGGTTAGCATTTGGAGGCGGACTCTGAAGTGGCGCTATAATATAATCACGGTGTGGTGTGAAAAAATAAAATTCTCGGTTTAGAGAAAATGCGAATCTGTTGCTGCAGGAAAGAGGAGAGAGTTTTGGAGAAGTCAACATCCCGGACTCGGTGAGAGTCGCTGAGAGTGTAGATTGAAGAAGGGAGCCAGATGGGAGTAAAACGCGCAAACATTGGAAGCTGTCTCGTGCGCAGGAGCTTCGGAAAGCAGTCGCATAATGGGGCAGAAGGTTTGGTAAGAGAAATAGTGGTATGATGAAATGCTACCCTGCGAGACGCGAGGTCGTAGAACACCACCATGGATATATATAATAATAATCTCTATACTTTCAGTAAGGATGTTAGTTGGAACACTGTATTATTAGCCTAATACACCACCTACCATCTTTGATAAATGATGTTATCGTTTATATTGTCCAAATTTTACAACTATCAAATGGTCTCAGGCGATGCATTATTATCATTATATATTCGTCAATGTATCATCCATGCATACATTAGGAATGGGATGATTATGCATTGAATAAATAATAAAGTTATCATGACATATAACTATAACTACACATTTCATTATATACACAACAACAATAAATAGACCTAGTTTCTACAGTCATCATAATTATTCCCAAAAGGAGTATACATCTCTTATTTTATCTATTTTTTATTTTAATTACAAGCAAATAAACAGTACCGGCGACTGTGTCTGCTTAGTGTAATTACGTATCGCTATTGTCATACATAGGATTCTTAATGGAAACACGCAAATGTCGGCTGAATTGCAGAGACATGTGCAACGCGCCACGCAAGAAGTTAATATTCGCTAGAACAGGATATAGATTGCCATTATTCTACATTTGGAGGAGATTGAGCGACGCTGAGTAAGAGAGGTGCGTGAAATAATGAATGAACATGTATCTAACATTTATTCAAGCAAATTACGAGTGGATATCAAGCGTCTTAAAGATGGGCTGCTGTTGCGATGCTTCTACAAAGGGCGCATCCGCATCGTGGATCTGATGCAGCCTTTCCTGCAAAGAGAGGGGTGAGACGAGGTCGCAAAAGCACACAGCTGCACTGCGCATAGGAGTGGCACTATAACAACTGTCAGGCAACAGTAGCTCGAGTAAAATCATTTCTCAAAACTACTCTATGGAATGGCAACAAGGTGAATGAGAATGCGTAGGGACGGTTCAATTCTGAATGGGGAATGTTATTATCGTAAGTGCCGACTTCATTCATGGGTATTGATTCATCATCGTGTCATCAGAGCGAAGCTGCAGTGATGATAAACCAAAGAGTAGTCTGAATTCTGGGTTAGGTGTAACAAGATACTTGTGAGTGAAGCTATCAGCTCGGTGGATTGGTAACCAAGCTTTATGAGAGACAATGGGTTACCGCCGGCCTCGATCGGACATCTGGATCAAAATCTCCAGGCGTAATCTTCAGCTATTTTCTTAGTGGAATAAGATATTCTAAATCAACATTCGACTGCACGATTGCTCATAGAACAACTTCACACACTTAGGAGAAAGTATGCAAAGCTCCTATCATGCTGAAAGATGCAATACGAAGTACTGGCAAATCATAGTAGGCCTCCCTGTCGCAATTAAGCATGTAGGTTTAGAGCCAGGAGGTAGTATCAGTACAAGAAGGTTTCCTGAGTGACAGATGACCATTCATTACATCTCTCATTCTAGTAGCACGCATAAAGAAGGAGAGGTGTCGCACACTCATTATACCGCTCTCAAAGTTCCATTAGCTGTAATATGGTGTGAACCACCACATAATAATCTGTTATCAATCCATGGCTAATTAGATTTTATTACACTCTATTTCTCAACGGTTTACAATTGCTTGAAGCTCCACCTTCCGTCTAACCAGTAAGGGGTATCGCGATACGAATTTGTCTCTGTCATTTATCATCGTACACTTTAGCGCCGTAAATTTAGCGCTGCTCAGTTATAAGTTCACAGAAGCTTAACGCAACTCTCGTTGTCAAGTCATCAAATCGTCAAAACATATAGGAATAGATATAATAATAACATTGTATTCCCGTAAAATTCAATATAACATGACAGTGGACAGTTTACTAAAACAATATAATAGAGCTTCCTATAAGAAGCGACTATCGTGACCAGCACGAAAAAAAAATGAAATCGGACGATGGTTTTAGTTGCAACTGACATTATTATTTCTTTACATACATATTATTTATATTACATACAATTTAGGTAGACTCATCTTTATGATTCACCTAATCATGATAATGAAGATCAGTAACAACCTTCATCAATATTAATAGTTCCTTAAGTTAGGTGGAATGTATAAGTAACAATATTAGACTTGAGTAATCAAATTTCGTACAAAGCGTGTATGTACAAGTATAGAAGGTTGAAGTAGAATGTTAGTTCGATCTAGTAGCTAGGAGATTGGGATATATTTTTCACCTACTTGTTTTTTTTGCTTATTAGAAATAATAAATTTAACGCAGTAGGAAGTTATTATCTAAAAATCAGTGGAAAAAAATAAAAACGTAAACTGAGTTGGATAGATGAGACAAATATCATTCGTTAATTAATCATCGGTCTTTCTCATATCGTTGTATGCGATTGAATGTCCTCAGTGAAGCTATTAAGTTGGGCGACCTTTGCTATAAGAAGACGGGGGCAATTATTACCTCAGGATTTCTACAACACTAGGTATAGTATAGACGGCTCTATCTATATATGAAGTGACCTCTCGTAGCCTTTAAGGTCACATTAACGCTAGACCGTTCCTGTACATCAGAATGGAGCACCGGCCCGCAAAATCATTAGCACAGGAGCCTCCGTTTGAATGTTTAACGTGATCTCTAGACAGCGGGACTAGTTAGATTAACTGTCTACAGGACTAGCTGCACACACGAAGTTCACGGCATACGTACTGAGGCTCGTGTATCTTGACGAGTGAAAACAAAAGCTGTATGGTTGACCGTGCTATAGACCGTCTCAATTAATTGGATCGCGATGGGGTCAAGTCGCATCACATACACTCGCGCAAACAGTTCTTTCTTGGCAACTACGGCAAGTGAATAATTGTGTATAGGTAAAACTACGAAGTGGAGATTATTTTTCGGCTGAAACCAATTAGGAGTATCGGTGCGGCACACCCAGGTTACGTAAACGGTTGTCTATTGAATGAATGTGTGAATTTTGTGAAGCTACTGCGGCCCTAATCATAATTTCTAATAAGCCATTAGAGAGAGCTGAAGTGAAGAGAGTGAGAGAGACAGACAGACAAGAACGAGTGGAAGGAACAAGCCACGCCAATTACGACGACAGCAGACAGACAGAGAGGATGAGAGAGAGCGCGACGAGAGAGAGAGAACGAGAGAGAGAGAGAAAGCGAGACTTAGAGAGCACAGGAGTTTTGGGGAGAATGCAAGTAGGTATAATGATAGAGGATAGGAGTCAACAACTAAAATCAATGAATATTACAGATTTGGAACAGTACAAGGTGTGTAAACGATGTATCAGAGCGGGGGAGCTCTTCATACACAGCAGGGAGGCTGGCCCAGCACGAGAACTCCAACCGTACTGTCTTGAAGTGTCTAATATGTTCTAAGGACTATGAGGAGATTATCCGATATTCAGCTCTTGTATGCTTCATTTCGACAAGTCATTCCCTGCTCCTCGCCAGAGTAGTTCTATTAATTCAGTGAGATAACGACAGTGTATGAAAGTTTGGTATGCACAGGTTGTCGTATCGTGGTCAGCATGCGGATGGCACACTTTAAAATCTGGGAAAGACATTCGCCTCTCTGTGAAAGATCATTCCAGTACTCGTTGTAACAGGAGCAGGGGTGAATTGCTCGTTGGCCATAGGCACTTTCTACCACAACTCACACTCGACGGATAGCATGTTCGATTTGAATTTAATCCGGCATGTAAAATATTATGTTAATGTGTGGCATTAGAAGGATTAAGCTGGGCGTTCTGCCACATACTAACACTTTCTTAACTTTATACACATGCAGGATACTTATGACAGAAGAGAGGATGAAGCTGATAAGAATATTGAATTGGCATTTCATGCTGTCTGACAACGTTTTGCTTCAGCTTCTCTCTCCAGACAAACTCTGTCTGCAACTCTTGTATGTCGGTGGGTAGAGTCAGCACTGTTATTGTCCTGCATTAAACAAGCCTAGGTAAATACACGATTCTTAACCCTAGTTGAAGTTTAAACACACAATAGGCGAATTATAGAAACGTACGTTGGATCCTTTCTACACTCGAGCTCGAGAGAGTAATCCTTAGAAGGAGACGATTATCACATCTGATTTAATCATATAAGTCTATTAGCTAGCATTGCAATGATCCTAATTTACGCACACAAAACTCGTCATATGGGAGTACTCAGTGGATGTCGAGCTGATAGATACATTGCTAAGCGTAAGGGCGAAGGGATCAAGAGGAACATAAACTAACCAATGGCTCTCTCGATAACAGTTCTAAACTCACTTGTAACATTACTCTGTCATCTAGAGCGATATCATTTAGCGCGATCAGAATCACCAGACGCAAGGAGGAGGAAGAAAGGTAGCAGATATCTTGACATGCTTGTATCAAGCATGGGGCATACACATTTGTCACTACTCCTGACCCTCGACCTACTCTGAAATTCATCGCCAGCCTCTGATAGTTGAGTGGGTGGACTCAAATGCTTCTTCTTGAGAGATATATTATTATACACTACTTCTGTCTTCTGAGAATTATTCTCTCTTACGTATTGGATGTTTTAACAGATTCCCAAACCTTAACTGTCCTATGATTGGGTGAGCTATTTGAATGGGGTTGTAGCTAACAACATAGTCGGACTGTATTAATAAAGAGATCTGACTCGTGTTACCAAAAGCTCTCATATATGCGCGCGCTAACATGACATGTCTTGAACGATAAAAGACTCGACTAATGTTTTGCGATCCTCTCTTTTTCACTACCATCGCCGATACTTTTTTAGTAAGAGATGCTTGTTGTGTCTCTGAGAGGCAAGAATAATCTACTCTTTGCACACCATAATTCATGCTCTTATTTTGACAGGTGACACATCGAGTAAGGGATAGACACTTATGATTAACAGTGTGATCTCGATTTATAGCGTGCACATCGAGGAATATGAAAGAGAGATGGTACGTTCCGCACCAGTATCACTAGGTACCATTTTTCTCTTATGAAGGATCACTGATCATGCATCATTGTATTATCCTATGCCTTTTTTCCCTTGTCGAAACAATAATACGATGACATCATCACGTAATGATGGGCGCATAAGAGGAATCCTTTGGTAGTCGACAAGACCACTGGATAAGCTCAAGTGAGTGACGCGCTAATCGCGTATCAGCTAACTGTTGCCCAGTACACACGTAATTCAAATCTCAAGAGATGGCCCTATCTATCTCTATCCTGAATTCAGATTCTTCTTACATCTCGCTATTTGTGCATCTCCCACTGATAGGTTCGCATCTTCTCTACATTTTTCTCACTCACTCTAACTTATACTCTCCTATCATTCGCGGTACTCTGTCACGTTTCTCACTCTTATTCATCTCTGTTGTCTGTCTTGTCCGTCATGTTGTACTGGTCTGTACTTCTACATCCTGCTACATGTCGTACTTTCGGCACTATCTTCTCCTCTCCTGCTTCATCCATCCTCTAATTTATTAAAAACATAACATTTGGTCAACTCAATTGTACAAAGTATCTTCCTCTCTATAAATACATCAGTCAAAGTTTACTTCTGAGTGTGCGTTGTGCTATCTTCGTTCACACCATTTCGCAAAACCCATCTGTGTTTTTCAACATTTATGTAAGCTAAAAACTGTGCGAATGCTGACACCTGTTCGCCAACACTCCAATCTCCTAATGGACGCAGTCTGGCTCTATCAGACTAGACTGTGTCTCAACCATCCAATCCGAAAGGCTTCAGTCTGGTGACTTGTAGTGAACTAGTCACTACTTCTACATGAGACAAACAACAGAAATATAAACATTCAATACGGCAAGAGCACGCCTAATGATAAGATCTTTCGGGCGGCAATGTTCATGACATTACATACCAACTATAGACTTCGGGCTATTTTTGGCTATATTGCTCGCAATTAAATATATATCCAATTCAAGGATAGTACATTAGTGAATAAATTCTGTATCACATCTGTAGAATATCAGCAGTCCATCTGTGGTATGGGTGGTGGATTAGCACTATTACTGTGCTGCAATCATTAAGTGGTATTTACATAGTAAATTAGCATAATACCTATATCCTAATGCAGTCTATTTATAAGAAGTGATTAATGTGTGCGAGCCAACTCTTTTGTTTAACTTAGATATCCGCAAACATCGTAAATATGGTGAAGTGGTGATTATTGTATTAGATATTCACCACACTTTTTTGTCTCGTTTGTGTTGTTATAACTAAGGATTATATCTCAAAAAGATATTGTGGACAAAGATTTAGAAATGAATATATTTTTGTGGATACAGGTCTCGAGTGTGTAATTGACAAGGACGACTTATAGATAAGGATTTATGATGAGACTGCGGATTCACAGATCTCAGACGGGTAACGGTCATCAAAAAAGTTTTAAAGGCTGAGCTCTCTGATTTCTGAGCTTTTTTGGAGAGTATCAGTATCTGTTGTCTAAGGAAGTCATGGTTAAGTAAACGTTACAGTCCATGTAGAGGATAAGATTACAAAAATAGTTTCGGTGTGAGAACTTTGAATTATCTGTTGGACGAAATTTTGGGTACTATGGTCAGGTGCTTGTGGCGTGGCGGAGTTTGGAAGAAGCTATCTGATCTGTACAATTTGCACTCATTTGGTGCGATTCAATGTAGGCTACAAGAGATCACACGAGGTACTTTATACAAAAGTGGACTACTGGGTTCTCGGACATAACATATTAGAGAAGCAAAAGGTGAGAACGAGGGTAAATTTACTGGAGAGAAGTTTATAAATCCATATAAATAGTGTGGCAAATATACGCAAAAAGTTACTTTGATATCGCGTATGTGAGGGACAAATATGCTCACTGAGAGTGGAATGAATGTGTGACTTACAGAATGTCGACGACTCTGAGACTTATTGGTTGAGGTCCGGAACCTTCGCTGCTATGGACTCACGTGAGACCATGTCCAGGAATCAGGAGACGGTAATTTTACTAATGGCTAAATCGAGTGCGAAGCTCTGGCCAGACCTCAAGGTTTATAGTGAGTCGGCGTATTGATACGTCAGTGGCTGATGTAAATAATCACTTCCAAATTAAAATGGAATCGTGTACTCTATAGGAGCTCGACTTAACGAGTGGTGCGGCCATCTCACAAGAACTCACAACATTAAGACACGTTGGCTCTAGTTCCTTTGGGTGTGCGCTACATGAAAGGCTTGAGTGTAATAATTGCGTTGATAACCTCGTACCATTCTCAGGAAAGTTATTATAAGTCAAATCTCACTAGACAAAATGACCCCTTTGTTGAAGAGACTTTGCATTAGACTGACGTATTGAAGCTAAGCTGACGTAGTTGGCATGGCGTAAGCTCAAGTCTGTGACTCTGCGCCTCTGTACTAGGCCAGCTACTGCCAATTGCGCATAGTACTGAGCTAGGTCTTTGACGGAAGGCTCCTTTTGAGGAATTGAAGCAAGTTAAACAAGCTCTATAGAAGGAAGGACAACAGATCGTGTACGATTATATATATTGATATAGTACAATTCAAGAAGGTTATATGTGGAAATTAAAATGGCTATAAGTATAGTGTAAATTGTTATTCAGTCTACTCTCTCACATTATATACAAGTTGCTAATACAAATAATATAATAAGGAGCGAAGCCGAAGAATCTGTCTAAAACCAATTATCTCCAGAGACATGTAAAAATTCGGTTGCACTGCACTATATGTCGACTCACCGACATCGTCAATCAATTTAATTGATGTTACTATCAATGTTAATTTAACCTGTAGGTAGATTAAGTCGAGAATTTCAAAAAATCAGAATGATTAAGATAGAATTCTTCAAAGAGGATGATTAGTGAATCTGATGACGCACAATTACATAGGCAGCGTTTGGTATATATATTATATACTAGATAGAATAGCTGATCGGGTCATGAGGTATGTCCCGAGATCACGAATATTACGAGTCATTTTACTTAGAATCTTAGTGCAGTATGAGTGTTCAGAAAAGTATGGTTATGTATCTATATGCTGTACAAAAAATATTATGTATTGTACTGAACTTTTAACCTGCAATGTATTGTTAATTATAATTTTATGATGAGGTAATATTAAGAAACGATGAAATGGTCATAATATCGTTGTATCAGTATAGTTTGCTTTGTGGTTATCACCGCAGGGCAAATGCGGGCGAACGCTTTTAGTACTTCGCCCGGGCCCCCACGATGGCTCGGCACGCCAACAATTGCTACCAAAGCCCGAATCCGTGGCACTACTATCGCGGCTTTCGATCAACGCGAAGGTTCCGTCACAGTGCGTTAGCCTGATGGGTCACTTCTTCATTGTTATATCAACCACACCGTAAATCAACTTTTCTGTCACGCGCGACATGGAGTTGTGATCGCAACATAGTAAATGTCGCTGTACTCGAAAGAATGTCGGGGAGCGAACAGAAAATTACCAAAGAGGGAGCCATTTAACCTCGACGGGAACCCGGTATAGGAACGATCAGCTGTTTAGTTCAGTGCTATATGCCCGGCTCTCCTGCGATTTCCGATCAGGAGCGCGCTGTTTACTGTTAGTACGCCATTCTGCTAGTCCCGCTGGAGAACTTCGTTGGGATTAAATGGACCTTTATATATTAGGAGACGCTAGGCATCTGAATTCGAACGTGGAGTGTGCAGCGAACTAGTCATCGAGGGAGGAAGGCACGACAACACGGCAATGTACTCTGAATATGCTTCATAATACAATGAATCTCTCTAATGAATAATGAACAATTGCACAAATTGCAGTATCACTAGAAATGTACCACAGCCAGGGGTTATCGAGGAGGTGTGGAGAGGAACGTGTGTGACAATAAGATAACAGAGAAAAGACCCTAACATGCTACGATGTGATGCTCATAATATATATTATGATGCTCTCCTACATTAAGCATATTACTATTAACTAATAATAGAGAATGGAGAGCGCATATCATGTACAATTATCCTAGTGACAGCAACCCATGACAGCAAATACAAGAAAGCAAACTTCGGCCGAGTAGCAAGCGGCTCGTTAGTGTTTTGGTCTTAAAATGCAGTCGGAGCTGTATGGAGAACCGTAAGGAGTCCGCGAGAACACATGTCAATTGCAGGAAGTATTATTGAACATGAGCATGATACACCCTGATATCAACAGATGATGTGTGGATGCACTCGCTTGTGGGTTGTAAAGCTCGAGGTCGTCGTCAACAGGCACGCCTGTCGATGTGGGTGCCATGTTTCTCGGGAGGGCGGTTCTGTGCTTTAGCCAGCTTGTGCTAGGCCTGGCTCCGAACACAGATCGCAGTAAAATCATCAAAGCCGTAAGGCGAGACTCATCGGGACAGGACTATTGTGGCCATTGATGATCAGATAGTCAGTCAAGAGTCGGGGAAAATGATCTGGGCTTGCCATCTGTCTTTTTTTATGTACAACTTTAATGAGCTCACTCATTAAAAGAGTCAGTCATACTCAGTACGTACGCAAACACAGGTTTAATGTTATCCGTTTTGATAGCTGGTGGTCTATAGATAATGCACATCGTATCGGAGACGAGTATGCTAACTGCAACTAGCTAGGGCTGGCATGGCCGCAGTCTGCAATTAATAGACTATACTGCGAAACGTGAATGGTGACACCATCGTGAAATCCCCACGGTTCCCAAACAAAAGCAAGAAGTTCGCAACTATCCAGCAAAACGCGTTCGACCAGCGAAATGAGCACCTTGCAATGGACAAACTTGATGTGCTCGAACTTGGTATGAGCTCCCATTCCCGCAAACGCAACTCAGAATGTACAAGCAGGATGTAACGATGTTTCCTTCTCTACCTGCGATTCACGAACCCTGAGTTTATTTTTCTGTGTCATTCGATACGCCGCGACTTACCTCATCAAACGCTTGTGGACGACGCCTCGTTAAGGCCCCTGCTTGTTTATGGACGAGGGGGGGGATAGGATACTGTGCATCTTAGATTATCTTCTAGGTGAAAGACTCCCTGAGATCCCCCGGATGGTCCCGACTCTAGTGATTTTAATAATGTTGTTATGATCCTTTGCAACCTTTGAAATGCTCGGGGCCATAAACACGTAGATGCAGAACTAAAGCGCAGGTATGGATTTGCGTAGCGTCAAAAAAAGCTCAGGCCTGCTGGCACTCCAAGCGAGGGAGGGGGATACACGCGTTTTGGTTCGGGACGGATGAGTGCTCTTGTGGGCGAGGCGATCGTAATGGTCTCACTTGGATGGAGAAGTAGCCGGACGTCTGCCTGGATGAGAAACGGAATGAGATGATCGTCTCATGATATAGTTATCTGTATATAAGGAGACTGTGTTTGTTTGCTTTTTCTAGAACTCGTGGTGGAGAGGAGTTATGTTGGGGGGCCTTAGATCAAGCAAAGAGAGAGATTAAGGTGAGATGTTGGCAGTTGTGTTAAGGGGTGAAGGAATGTTTGGCCAGGTATAGTTGCGCAGATGTTGTTGAGGAAATATATGGGCGAGATTAGGTTGGAGTGAAGAGGGTGTAGGGAATGCATGGTTGGCAGTTATTACTGTTAAGTGGTGAATTTTTTGTCATTAATGTTTTTTTTGCATAATTTTTTGTCTTTACGTTTTTGTGGTTTTTTTGTTATCCTTTTTGGGTTCAGTTTTGTTTTGAGTTGTGGTCTTATCAATATTTGTATAACTACCTTTTACCGTCTGCATTTGGGTGTTTATGAATGATCATATTATTCATTGCCACATGTGGTCTTTTCTTTATTTTTTTCTTTTGAGTGTCTTTTTTCTTTATGTTTCTCTGTTTTTTTGACTCCTCCTCTCGTGGTCTGTATTGAAACCGAGAGTGGATATGTATGGATCACTGATTATTCGTGTGCTTCCACATTAAAATTATTATGCTAAGAAATCGTTACATACGTATCCAATACTCATAAGTATGCTACATAAAATGTTTAAAAGCATTCCCAGAATTGCATTTTTTGGTATTTGACCTTTGATCTTGCCCCAGGGGGGTGGGCCTGGAAGAATGATCCAACGTGTAATCTATTATATGTACATCATCGGTGGCGAACAAATCCTGTACTAGTAGCTGACACAATTAACTCGACGTCATATTATGAACTGAGATTCCTGTCCCGGCAAGGAACTGAATGTGTTCTGTGATTTCCACAGCACGTAACAATTATTAGTAGTAAATAAGCGTGTGGACAGAGAGATCAGACGACAGACAAGACATAACGGAGCCGATTACAATATAAAACTGGGAGGGGGTGAGATAGGTGGGTGGAATGTGTGTATAGATGTAACTACTCATTCCTAAAGCCTTGACAAATTTTGTCATGTAATATATATGTGAGCACGGTGACTAATAATCAAATTTCAATTTTTAAGGCAAGGAAAACATCACAACAATTGCTTGTCATGTGGCATTCTTGGCATTGTTTCATATATTTGGGAGTTACTGGGCACAATAATGATGCAGTGCACAAGCAAGTTGGATAATGATTAGTAAAATAGAATTATGCAGCAATCAAAAATTATGACGGGACTGATGTTGAGAGTAGCATTCCTGGACGGATGTAAATATCACAAACCGTTCGTGTATATGCTCTAGATCTGTATAGGTTTTCGGAGTAAGTCCCCTGAGTGCTCGACTGGTCAACTAAAGTTCATCCCGCAAGCGTTGCCTATCTCTGAAAAGAGTGAATCTACATTTCCCTTCGTGTCAGTCTTGTCTACGCCGTGGCGCCGATCACCTCCTTGTAAGTATAGGTGTCAGTCCTTTTCTTCCTCCCCTCGAACATCTAACCTAAAGTATTAGGTGGGTAGTGTGGACACACTGTGTAGGTACAGATTGTGAGCGCTCCTACTGACGAATAATACGCTATCTGGGGTCGCGGCGAGTTCATAAGAGAGGTGGTCAGAACCACGCAGTCTGGCATAAAAATGGAAGGATGAGAAAAAGCCACGTGTCTACTCTAACTCAGGTTGTAGTGATTTGTAGAGGATCTCTACCTCACTTACATAACACGCCTTCTCTAAATAGTATAGTCTATTCTTACAGGGACTTAGAGTGTTAGATGAGTAAGCGACGCGCACTCCCAGCTGAGTACGCTTCGCTTGAGTGTGGTAGTGAGTGTACATGAGAAGAGAGACGAGGGCCGACTACGAGAGTTGAGAAAACGCCCTTTTCGAGAACTTCTCGAAGGGAGGTGGAGCACTCGACCTCATGAGCGTGAACACGCGGCTGTGTGCGAATCTCACGACGCCGACGGGCGTAGGTAAAACTCGCCAGCTCGCTATACTGGAATGTGCGTCGACAGCGAGGACGGACGGAGTCTCACATCACTTAGTGTCTTCGCTAGTGGGGTTCATTGGCGGTGTTTGTTCCTGCGCTGTGTTTCTGTGTCGTGGTGGTTCCAGTGTTCTTTGCTGTTCTTTCTGTTGTTCCTGCGTGGTCGTTTGGGTTCCGGTTGTCTCGCTCCACTTTGGGTCTGTCTGAGCGGGCATCGCACTAGTTATGGATTGGCGGGAGACGCGGACGGGCACGCGCGTCGTACAGCCCACTGTCCCCAGTGATGTGTGTTGGTGCGGACCTGCGATCGTTCGGAAAGATGTAAGGATGGTGCCCGCTGATCGGAGAGGCTATGAACTCGGCGGAGCCACTAGCTAGAGGAGCAAGGCGCTGGAAAAGAAACATCTCTGACGGCCAAACACTTTCGGTGAGCGGGGACGCTGACTTCCGTGTGTAGGAGTGGCGTGACCCGCTCCCAGCGATATGCTAGAGGAGAAGTTATAGGACAAGGCGTCGTCTGGCGAGAAAATCGAATCTGCATCATCGCCATTCGAGCACAGTGACGCGCTGGATATGGCTGAAACTAGTTTCTGCATTCCCATAACCACTAGGATTGCGCAAGTGCATACCTGCTCAAGAGTACAGCGAGCAAACGTGAATGTGGTATCTTGAAACACCGTGCACACATACAAGTATCGAATGTGGCGAGGGGTGACCCTATACTTTAGAACCTTTTTCTGTATTGAAATGATCTGGTGGCTGACAACAAGGCAAGCTTGTGTGCTGCCTAGCGACAGCATATAACTGAACTGACGCAAGGATGGAGTGAATTATCTTATCAATTTCATCCCATACTATACTGGATTTTGTTACGAGCTGCCATTCCTATTTTTTGTACACGTTCGCGACTCGCTAGAATTAAGATGTCATCGCCATGGCGTTTTTCATGATCGATTAATAATATACGTCTAGTAGTGTTCAAGTATGTATTTGTAGAGAATACTTCACTGTAGATGCACAAGCGTAATTTCCGCAGGTAGGTCCCGAAGCTCAGTCGTTCATATGGATCGTGACCAATCTAGTGTCGATGTGTCGTAGGTGAATTATATCTTTTTCACGTCTGGCATCCGATTGTATAAAACACACCGGGTCAAGGAGAGTTCACTTCGAGTGTCCCGGCGTGGTCGGCGATAATACGGGCTGTGAACCATTCTGCTGTTAGGTAAGTGTTAGTGATAAGCTGTATTATCGAGTCTTCGTCTAATTGTGGAATAGATGCTACCAGTGACACCTCGACCGTGTTCTACGGCTACGGCCACACATCCGCTCAAGCATCTCCTTCACCCACCTTATCCTCCGCCACAGACTCAGGGCACAACGGTAGGCGCTGCTTGATAACAGCGTTACTCTTTCACACCCACACACCCGCCGAGAACATCGTGTCTCACCATGCACGTGCCGATAGGGCGGCTTCGTGAGCCATCGTCGTGTTTTTTCAGCGAATCGAACGAGTCCCAACGCCGGCCCGAAATCATCTCAGCCACCAATTCTCAACAGCGCCGGGCCGAACGCATCTACTCAATCCACCATCTTTACTTACTGGTGTCTCGGGAGCTGGAGATTCAACATCCATCCCACGCCGTCCCCAATTACACTCACTCAACTATAACCGGAATCTGTTCTAGCGGCAGCGAATCCGTGAGCACAGCACTCCCTCTGCATATCCCACCAAGCACCCGACGCACTGTGACGATTGATATTCGAGAATATCTCTGTCACCAACGACATTGATAACAAAAGCAGAACACACAACGCAGCTCACAACAAACGAGAGATGAGGAGCATCTTCGAGCACAGTTGGACGATGTTAATAGGAGATCTTTACATGACACGGCGGCATGAAAAGTTGCGCGCAGACGATGCTTCAAAACAAACAGGTCTAATATGGCGAGTTTTGCCTGAACTCGGCGCAGATCTACCAAACGATGAACCCAAGAACCCGCACGAAAAGGGGTCGAGAGCGCCGGCCCGTTGCGGGGGTGGCGAAGCCGACAGGGCGTGTTGTGACACCACAACTCCCCTCCTCCGGCGAAGACCTTACTATACACCACAAGCGCCGCGTCGGTCGGGATCGACGCCCGATACATCGGGAATCGGACTGCACCACGAGGTTTAGCGATGGAGTTGTAAGTATGGTATGGGACTATGATGGAAGACATGATGTGAGTTTGGGTGAGTCAATTGAAAGCGTACTCGAGTTATGAGAATACATGGCGCAATAGGAAAGTTCAACACACAAGTGAATCGATAGATTTGGTAACGATAAAGGTAGATTGACGATCGCAGAATGAAGTTTGGGAAGAGCAATCGAAATGCGTTGTGAGGGAGTCGCAATAACGAGAATGAAAACGGAAATTCCAGCAATGGCATACAGGGTTGAACAGGGATGAAGACAGATGCGAGAAGGAAGAATTCGAGAAAAAGCACCTGCGAGGTGGCGCGGAGTACAGGCAAATAGGCCGAGGCTGGGCAGGCCATGCAGAGGGCAATTGGCGGGATGGAAACGCGGGCAGCGCTGAGGAGCTGAATTTTGAGTCCGGGCCTTACAAGTGCGTGCGGAGTAAGCGAAACGAGTGTAAGAGGAGCGTAACAACGGCCGCTGTAGTCGCCCGAATTCGGCATGGCAGAGTGATAAGTCGGGAACAGGATCTCTGAGTTGAGCGCACGCAGTGTTGGGCGAGAAGCGGTAAAGGTGACGGAGAAGTGACGGTGACACCGAGGAGCAAGTATAACGGCGGGCTTGCAGTGAGCGTGTCACTCGGGAACCGTATTCGAAGACGGCCAGACAATGACATGTTAGTTTGACACTCAAGGGAGGTAATGGGGATGAGGTATGAGTTGGCAAGACACGGAGATAGAGATGAGAATTGGTACGCGCGGTTAAAGCGAGAGCAACACACACACGAAGGTAGTGGAGGCATAATGGGGCGAGAGATGATGTCTTGGGAGACGCCAGCGTGCAAGCAGCCGAGTAGACACCTTCACTTCGGGAAGCGAAGGGGGTGAGACATGATGCCCCATATGAGGCGATTCACAAGGAACACTAGGCGGTCGCGCCGCGTCATGAAGGGCGCATGCAGAGGTATAAAGAGGGCGGCTGCTCGCTTGTGCTGACAGTGCATGTCGGAGCTGAGCGTGCGGCTTACATCATGAGACAGGACACCGACCGGTATCATTTAGAGGCGCTAATTCCCGGTGACTTATAGCCGGTAGCGCCAGGGTTCGCGTATACATGCAGTTTGCTGGGTGTTGTTTGGACAATGCGCAAAGTGCTGTTGCGCAGAGTGAGCGCAAAATGCGTGCTGTCGTCATGACACGCAATAGCCGAAAGTGGGTAGAAATGGATGTTAGATGGTGCATAGTGACGACCGCTGTTGTAGGTAAGAAAAACACATGTGTGAGAAAGAAGTCCCCGGTGGTGGAGGTGTGTTGGTTTACGTCGAGGGAGGCCGAAGTGGTGTGCCTCCTTCGCTCCCACGTCACTCCCGTGCTGTGGGATGACACACATGTGTTGAGATGAGCAATTGCCTTGCGTTGTGTCAGAGGTATGTAAGATGTATCCCCAGTGTGCACAGTAGTGAATATGGTAGCGATGTACTACCGTAGGACGGCGTGTCGTCCCGTTCTGGAATTGAACATGCCACGAGTTGGTGTGTTTGAGGAACTGACTATGTTAGTCGTGGTCTAGAGGTATGAAATGGAGGGCTTCGGCTAATATGACGCGTACGATACTAGGATGCACGACGGAGCGTGGTCCGGAGATAGGACAGTGTGCTCTCACATGGGTGTGTGAGCGTCGTAAACACCGCATAAGGTGTGCGTGGGTGGACATAGTGGCAAAACCGGAAGGACGAGGGCTTGTCATTAAGATGGAGACGGCAGAACGTGCGTTCCGATGCTGAGGGACGGTCTAGCTTGTCTAGTATTGGGGAGAACAAATTGCCCTGCGGGTTCTTGCTTCTAGCTTGGCGAAGATCGTAGCAGCGCGTAGCATCCGGGAGCCAATGTTCGGGTAGAGTCGACCATCGAGGCCGCACTGGCGTAGCGCATGGGAGCTTTGCGGGCGGAGAGAAGTTGCGCGTTCGCGGCAATATCTGTGGCGAGGCGGTGCGATGATAGCCCGACCCGCGCACTGTGAAGACTAAGGGGTATGCTTTGACGTCGTGGAATTTGGCGAACTGGGTTCCACGCGAGCGTGTGTGTGAAGCTCGACGAGCAGAGCACGTGTTCCGCTAGAGTCGTTTGAAGCACTCAGATTTGCCATACGACGCGAGGCTTGTTTTTTCTTGGGAATGCGCAAGTGACGTCATGGCCACGCATGGTCGGAATCCGGGCTAGGGAGGGGATTCGCAAATCCTGCCGGATGGGTCGGCGGGTCCACACTCGAGGGGCGAGGCCAACACGCGGCCATGAGCATCTCGAAAGGAGTAGCGGCGAGGGTGCTGAGTTGCGCGCCGCTGGTGGTGACGCCAGATAACAGAGGGACGAAAATAAACCACAGACAAATGGTGTCTCAGGGCTTAGTCGCGGGATGTAACAAACTATCGAGAATTCCTCTAGGCCTAGAAGGTGCGAAAATATAACCCCGCGAATGCCGCGGCACAGGGAATTTCAAGGGACTGTAGTCATAAGGGGGCGAAACGCAGGATTGCCGTACCAGTATAAATTACGTAGCAGCCGTGGCTGAACAATGTTGTCATGATGCATAAGATATCGATGGGCCGTGGCAATAAAATAGGGCAGCTGTAAGGAGGAGGAAGTGGCAGATGTGCAGAGAGGTAGTTGTAAGATGTGCTATCGGAACAACAAAACAGGGATTTTTGGAGACAAATCGAGCAAGGAAGAGGATCGAAAATGGGAGTGAGGATTGAGGTGGCTCTTAAGAATTCGCTTCCAGCCCGTCGCTCGCTTCTACACTTAGAGCTGAACGATTTGCTTGCGTATCTGGTGAAATAAAATAAAGAGGTTCCAGACACGCTCAGAGGGAAATTGTAACTGGAAGCCGGTGTGGTCAGGTTAGGGCCGTATGCTACAGCCCCATGTTAGAAGGAACTGCGGGTTCACGCGTTAGATTTTATGGTGATTGGTGAGGGAGAAGTGGAAAGTATTGTAATCTCCAAGCTGAACACTTGAGCAATACAGTGGTTGAGGGTGTTAGCCGTCGACGTGCCAGAGGGCCTGTCGGGGTCAGTGGGCAGGCCGAATGCGTGCCAAGCATCGCCATTTGAGTCTCCTCGATCGTTGCCGGCCGTGATTGGGGGGAGCGGCAAGCGACGTTCCCACCCGACAACAGGACGGGAAACCCTGGCGTTAAGAATTCAAACTAAGTTGAGTTTGATCGGGATTCAAGTCTGTCCAGAAACACCCCAAGCACTGCGGGTAGGTTGCGTTTTTTGTCAACAGCTTACGTCGCGAAATGATAGAGCTACGCAGCCATAACTTCTTGTGAGCGTGGTTCGCCAATGGAGCCGGCGTTACAGGGAACGATGCCGATTGTCGGGGATGTGGAGAAGCCTAAGTTAAGTGCGGCTGCAGCGAACGACTGAAGGTAATATCGCCTGGTCGGGTCGCCGATTTATACCTCAACGGACGCAGCTGCACCGGAGAAGCGAGCGTGCGTTGCCGCGATATAGCTGGAGCTCGTCAAGTCCGGCTTCATGGCGAGTCTGGCGCGAGGCGTTTAATGGACTAGGTTCGCCGCATGAGCGCGCAGAGGGCCGCGGGCGTCGGCCACACAGACGAGCATACGTGGGTTAGTTGTTTAATCAGGGCGGTCATCAGTAGCGAGCCACCGCTCACGGATTTTAAACACGAAAGCGCAAGTGGAAGGGCAGTCAATGGAGGGAGGGACGCAGGAGGGAGAGGTGACATCGAAGAAAGGAACATTTATTTGCAACGGCAAGGGATGCAGTGAAGGGGGAGGGGGACAGAGACACGAGGAAGAAAACGCCTAACCAAAGAAAAAAAAGCGGTATCATTTATACGCTAGAGAGGCACTTAATCAGTTTCTACTTGGTAGTACAAGGGTGCCACGAGCTTTCGAGGCAAAAAACGCGAAAGTCAAATAGAGACCTGGGGCTGCGTAGCCTTTGATGTTCCTGCGAGGCTGGGATACCGAGAGCGCCGCGAGGGCGCGGGCGAGGTTACGGGGGTGTTGTCGCCCTTGAGGCGACTTCGATGGTCTGTTTGGCGGGCGGAGCCCTGCGCGCGTAGGTGTCTCGTCGTCGCAAGGGCAGCTTGTTGTAACGGGGGTTGGTGGGCGAGGGGCCTACGCGATGCGGTGGTCGATCGGGGGCGGGCGACGATGCCGTTCAGAGGAGCGAACGGGGCCTGGGCGTGCGGCTTTTAGAGTTGATGCCGTTAAGGAGGCGATAATTCCTGAAGCGCCGGTCGAGGCCGACCGGGCTCGGAGGGCGTCGGGACCGTTACGTAGCTTGCTGGCAGGACTTCTCTGGGGGGCGAACTCGACGTGCCTCCACCGACCAACAACGGACCAACAACTTGGTGGCGGTGGGCTGGCTCCAGAGAGCGAACAAGGAGTCAACTCTCTGAACCATCGAGCAACTTCTCGGCGTCGAAGCGCGCGTTGTTTATAGGCCGGGAGGGGTTGAGCGGTAGGCTTCGCCACCGCGAAGGGCGTGTGCCCCTTTGAGCGTCTTGAGTGCGGAGAGTCTCGCCGTCAACCCGCGGTGTTGAAATCACTCTCCCAACGCCGGCTGTGTTTAGAAAGTCCGTTTGCGGCCGCGGGCGAGGATGCATCGTGTTGGTTTGTGGAGATGTTTGTGTTGTTGAGGATGTTGTTGTTGGTGAAAAAGAATGGCGGCGTCCGTGGAGAATGCTGGTGAGGAAGATTGTTTTGGCGGTTAGGGAGGAGGGTGGGAGATGTGGCGGTTGGTGGAGAACGGTGGGAGGAGGGAGGTTGGCGGGTGGGGGGGAGACAGGTGGGTTGAGATGGGCGGTTGGGGGTTGTTGGTGAAAGATGGGCGGGAGCCGTGGAGAGAGATTGCTGGGAGGAGATATTTGGGCGGTTGTGGGAGAAAGGTGGCTGAGGAGAATGTTGGGGTGTGGAGAGGTGGGTGAGGGAGGAGTGTTGGCGGTTGTGGAAGGGTGGTGAGGAGATGAGTTGTTTAGAAATAAAAGATAGAAAGGAGAGACGAGGCTACCGTCAAAGGGTTCACAGCGGCGGAGAGCATAAGATCCGTTATAGCAGGGGTGGGAAAATCTGACCTGGACACCACAGCTTATGACATACGCTTCGGGACCTGAATGGGGTGAGGTGATTCAACAACGTAAAACATATGATATCGATGCGAATCAGTGAGACCTGGCATCTAATTAGAGTCCAACGTGTACGAGAGAAAATGGATGGGGCGTGCGGAAAATCCAGTGTGGGAAGAAATGAGGAAGGCATCGGTAAGATTGCTGCAGGACCAGGCCTGGGCCTGTTGGGCAGTTAAAAGAGTTTATGGTGCCGTTCATTGTTTTTTCTTGTGATTTAAGTCCATCGCTTTGTGTTTTGGGAGCAGGGCATTTTCCAATATGTTATAGCGAGGAACCTAGGGTTCAGGTGTCACCATGGATCTGCGCGGAGGCAATCAACTTCCCAGGTCAAAGACGGTAGTTTTCTTCTAACTCGGGAGTCTATAAGCCCATATGCCTGTAGAGGCCAGGCGTCATCCCCTCGCGTAGATCATTAGAAGGTCAGGGAGCCAGGGGAAGTGTCTCTGGGGAATCTTCTTCAGGAGTGCGCAGTGTTTGAGATATGGCCCCGTGCGCGTGAAATGTTTGCATGAGAATGGCAGCAAGGGATAGGACGCTTCCCCATCGCAAGATAGTGAGATGCGCCACTGTCGCGCCACAATGAACCATTGAGACAGTGTGAGGGCACGGAGGAGCAAGAGACTGCCGCACGAGGTCAAGCCCAAATTTAATGTGGTTGCCAGGTAACCTACCACGAAGGGGCGGACGGGAGAGCCATGCGGACATGCAATAGCAACACCACGGCAATCAACGTACACACACACACACACTATTCACATCAACAAGAGCCGAAAGCACGACACCCACACCCTGTTGAGCCCCGGAGGAGGTACGCCCATAGAGGCATTGATGAATGTATTAGGAGCCATGAGGAATGAAGAGTGTTATAGCTTCGGGTCTGCGACGACCTACGCCAATACCCTTACATGTGCTCGATCTGCTCGAGACGGCGAGTGTGAGCTCGCTCAGTGTCTTCTATTGCCATGCCACCGCCCTCAGTTTTTTGGAGGTGCAAATTTATATATGTAGCATGTCTTCTTTTGGTGTGTGTGTGGATTTAATCAAACTGTTTGAATACGTATTCTATTTTTTATGCAGATCTGGTTACACTGTTTTTAGATCCGAACCAAGGATCTATTAATCTCGCACATGAAGGAATCTCTCACAACGAGGCTAGAGAGCACAATTGTCCTCCCTGACAATTTGAGGTGAGTTCCTCGATGGGGAGGACCTGATATCTAGGGAGACCGATTGGGAGCGAACGCAGAACATATGCGAGATTGAACTTTCGAGTTGAGGGCCTGGTGTGTGTTGTCGACAAGTCGTGAGTATCTTCCACCCTTATCACGAGGGCATTATAAGAAAGGAGGGTGAATATTAAGGTGTTGACACGACAATATGTTGGTTTTTTGCAGGTATTGAATAAATACTTAACGAACTGTGCTTGTGACTGCATCATTATTTAGTGTCAAGAATCAGTATGACATAGCCAGGAATTCGCCGGGATGGTGGTATTGTTTTTCCTTGCCTTAAAAAGCTGAATTCGTTGAAGTACCATATAAAAGAGAAACAGAAAAATGGGTTGGTGGGGTTAAACGGCGCGCCGCGCCTCTCACCGAAAATTCTGTAAATAGTGTTGAAATCGTCTCCGTTTGTGCAAGGTGGCTGATCTGGACTTGTACTCTCACACTAAATCCATCACGTATTACATGACTCCTAAATTGGTGTGGCGCCAGTAAAAATTTTCACCAGAAAACTTTGTGAGTTTTGGATCCAATCACAAATGTGTAACCGGGAAGGTGTTGGGAGGTAAGATAAGTGATTCTTAGCACCGCAGACACTGCAGCTGAGGGACAAGATGGAAGAGGGTCAAATTAGCCGAAAAATATTGGGCGCAGGATTCTGAGAGGACTGTATCTCTGAAGACAGTGTTTTAAGTAAGTCCGAACACGCGTCGAAGACTGCGAAAGATGGTTACATCAGCGAACACGAGGATGCAATGTTGAACTATTCACTTTAGTTCCAGTTGACCCACGTGTTGGGCGAAGGACTACAGGAGAGAGACACAAACCTCAGTATCAGCGGGCACCTGTCGCGCGGTAAGATGCTTGCGTGAGTGCGCTGCTTACTGTGAGCACTTTGCATCCTCATGGTACTGTACTCGTCTTGTTGCTGCTTATCGCGAGGGCTTGCGTGTCGTGCCACTTTTCAGATCTCGCGACTGTTTTTGGTGCCATTCGCTGACTGGACGCCAGGGTCAGAGAAAAACCAACAGTTTTTCGACCATGAGACTTGTGTCAGCTAAAGAGAGGACGCTTAACTGCAAAATATCCCACTACTGTAAGCCGCTGCTGATTGATCCAGTGAGTTTACATTATTGCAGGCGCCTGACTTCCAATTACTGCAAATAGCCTTGATGCACTGATACGTACTCGTTTAGTTCATGGCCAATCTCTCAATTGGTGAATGAATACTTAAAAAAATATTAGAGATCCACCGTCTTCTCCTGGTTTATTTGCGCTCGCACCCCATCCTCGTGATGAAATCTTCACCTATGTGTGCCCAGGAATCGTCGCGCATACTGCAAGGGACTTGCCCTGTAGGTACCCCAATCACGGAAGCATTGGCGGCCGGCAACGTTGAATTGCTGCGTCAGATAACCCAGCGTCGCAGCAGGGACTGCCCTGGAGGCCGCCGCAATCACGGGCACCGCATGGCGAGCCCGTGCAACATTTGTTTGCTGCGTCAGATCGCTCTGCGTAGCTGTCAGGATGCACGAGGACAATAAGTATTATATTCATGCAGCGCCTGCAGCCAAACGCACCCGAAGCTGTGTGCCCAGCGTCCAATACTATGTTCTACTCGTACTGCGAATATCCGTACACACAGATTAGCTCTGTCTACTGAACGCATGATGACGATACTGGCCATATTTAGTGTACGCCCGTGCACGGTCTTTCTTGTTGTGCGCTCCCGACTCGCTCAATAGGTGTATCGATCGGAGCGATGGTTCTAGGAATAATGCTGTCTGAGAGAGTCGGGCATCCGAGCGTTTCCGGATCGGTTATCACTGCCATGAAGTTATACATCAGTTCGTGCAGTCATAGTCACTGGACGATGCTGAGGACAGACTCGCTCGTCTGCAATCATTTTCTCGACGACATGAGTCTAATTAGACTCCTGACAGGCCAAGAGTAAACTAGTAGTGAAATGCGTGAAACATATATCATGCACTATAGGTTATATGTGGCGAAGGTAATGACGTACATTAAGAACTGCGAAATTTTTTGAGCGCTACTCTGCGGGCATAGTTTCTGGTGTGAGATCCCTTTTAGTGCTGCGGCAAATGTAGTTATCATACTTTAGACGCTCGTTGTGTGGTGGAAACCTCGTGCAAAGTTGTAAGACGGGATGGGTTGTGCATTAGTCAGTTTACTCCATCCGAAGCTGTGCGCTTATATTATTTTTGGGACAGTTCGCTGTATAATTGTCGAGTCTCTCAGGAATGTCCTGCAACTCACGATTGGCATGTCGCCTATAGGTCATAGTAACAATTTTCTAGAGATATCACATACAGGTTAGAAAGATACTTTCAGTCTCACGAGTTATGTAAGCTTTTCTTGAATCTACTCGCACGAATAAGAAGACAATATTCTATCCCACTCGTTTACTGGTGCACTCCGAGATGACACTGCAAGTGCCTCACATATAAACTATCATCGACAGTGAGTTCCACTCGATGTGGGTTTTTAAGCTTGTCGTTGGTATACGACACGTAGCATGAATGTGTCAAAAAAATAATCAGCTGCAGCTCAAAGAACATGCACACCATGACGATTGGATCTCACCGAAGTTATCAGCATCTGCTTGAAGGTATGATTGTACTAGGGTCACCTGATCTCAAAGTTGAGTCATTGACTTCCTTTCAGAGTAATATTGGGATCTCTAACTGATGCCGATTCGTATGTCGAATTAAATAAGGTAAGGAGAATGGCTTCCCCACTTTCGCTGGCATGCATTGTCACAATTCCTCTTAATACCAATGGCTCGCACGTATTTCTTATGAAACTCTGGGAACAGATTATTTGGGCTGCTTAATGTACTATTTATCAGGGATGTATTGTATGCAATTGGTTCATTGGCTTGGTACATATATCGCTATTCTCTAATCATTAATTGGCCTTTCTGGATTGAAAGTACGGGGAATGCTCGCCAGAGTCGCACCATCGTAGACTTCTCCACCAAGTTCTTGGCATTACACTAAAGATGAAAGTGAGCCCAATTCGCATCGAGCGCGGAGGAGTAGTTCAATAAGGAGGCGAGACAGGGTAAAGAGCGGGACACGCCACCGGCAATACACATAAGTCGTTTGGTTGAGTCGGTAGTTTGGCCATGTTTGGATTTGTTTGTCTTTACACACTGGCCATTCAGTTTTCAGCTTTCCATAGATGGGTGGCCGCGGTGTGCCCCTGAGCTGAGACAGTGCGAGGACGCCGATTTGCGAGACGCCGCTGCTTGTCGATAGTTTGGGTCGAGAACGACGGATCGGTGGCACGGCACTGTAGCTCAGAGCACGACGAATGGTACATTAGTGGTTCAAATCCGCGTCTTCTTTATATCTGATTAGAAGCCTTCTCATCCGAAAAACAAGTTGAACAGAGACAGGGGGCAAGGTCCCGATAAAAATGGTGGCGTGAGAATGGCGATGCAGTGGTGAAGCACCAACGCGGCCTGAAACCTCAATGGAACTTAAGTAGGGCAGAGGACTCATAGAGCACAGTCGTGCTAGGGCACCCAGCGACTCAGTTTCTGCTCTCGCGAATCGGGCTTGCTTGACTATGGTGTACGTGCGACCGGTACTTTCCCTTTCTGAAAATTCATCTATTATTCGATTTTTTCTCGCCGGTGAGGCTATTCACTCGCCGTAAAGATATCTACATCTTGGATCAACATATGTTGCACTGACTTTCGGTGGAGTATAGTATATCACCTGCGCTCGTGGTAATACTCTGTGTTGAGGACAGTGTTTGGTGTAAGGTCCAGGTTGCACGACTCGGTACGTATTACGGCTTACAGACTTAGTGGTTTGTCTTAGGACTGTGATACATTGTGCTTTTGGTTGAAACCACCTTTGCAGCATAATTTCCACTGGTTTTGAATGCAGCTGAGAGAAGTCATGTCGAACCTGATATCTGTGCTGCCTCCTGTGCTTGCTCTCACGTGTGGTGTGCAGAGACCAAGTGAAAGCCACAAACTCGATGGAAGCTAGAGGGCTGACAGACGTAAGCGTGCAGGCAACTGAAGGGTTGCCTGGTAGGAAGCACCTGGACTTTTTCACAGAACTGCAGCCGCAAAGCGACTCTAAAAGGGGCTATTACCGATGAGCAATCATCCTTGTGAGGAGATAGAGAATGCTTCGATCATGAGCCGCTGCCTCAACTACGAAGTCTCTGTGCCAATGTAGGGATCTGGCTGGTGATGCGATTAGTTGGTTAAAGTAATAACTTTGTTTTAAGTATAACTACGGTCACCGCGCGCGACGCATACCCTCGGCTCAGGCCTGATAAACAAAAGGTGCCGCGTTATCACAGTTCTTTGCTCATAAATCCCACTGTACAGCGCCGAGGTCTTTGTCGACGGGCCCGATGACCTTTCAACCCTTTAAGCATCTGTCTTGGACGTGTTGATTTGTCTTGTCTCGCTGGCGCCTCAGCATCGCCTCAATCACAATGTCTAAGGTTTAGTCATAACCCATTCAATAACCGTTATTTAGAAGGTGAACTTAGTGACAATAATATAGTTTGTATTTTATGGGTCTTCCGTTCTTCATAATGGGTCGCCATGAGCTTCTTCCACTTTGCTGAAAATATATTGTCACTTGCCGTCACCTCTTGGATCGGCTTGCTACATAAAAAAACGGGTGTGCCTTGATTGCAGATAAACTTGAGCTACGACTCTCCTGAACAGAGTGTCAAACACAAGGTTTTCGTCGATTGCGTCTCCCTACAAACTTTTTTTTCTCCGAGACTTATACGTGCTAGATGTGCTATATGTCTGTCTATTGTTCAGATTCTTATCATAAGGTGGGGAGAGAATCGTTTATACATTAACAAAATTATCCCGGTGATAAGTCGGAGTAGTGGAATCCACTGCATCCGTGTCACACTAGGAGAGAATTAGCGGTCGATACCATTTACCCCCGTCATTCGGTCACCGGATCCTTTAGACGACAAACGTGAACGCAACCGCATTACTAAGTTGGTGTTCTCAGCTAGAACTTCCTTATCTCGAGAATCACTCTGCTCGCTATCGACAAAGGAACTATAGCGGCTAGAGATGGGGTGAAAATTTACCCGCGCAGTAACCCGCTATTTGCGACTTACAGATGGGTGGAAAGTCAATAACACACGGGACGTGTTTGGGCGTCGACCCCACTAAGTCTCTCTGCGCGGGATGGAGGTAATTGTTATTCGAAATGTGGACTAGTATGCGCTGAAGTCTATTAGCAGCACCACTAAAATGCTGTCAGAACTCGCGCTACCTCAACATGTAGGGGCAGGAGTTATTCCTCTAGAGAGAGGTACTGTACAAGAACTTGATTTTGTGCACTGATATGGGGGTTCGAGGACAGATCGCGGTCAGCAATCCGAAAACCTTGGAAGCATGTTGATGTAGTGTTGGGACAGTCTGCAAGTCCTGCTATGCCTGCTATGCCTTGCGTGTGGTTTTTTGTCTGTGCGTGAAAGGTAATCAGGTCAATCAAAATATGATATTATGGAAGATATTATCAGCAAATACTTATGGTGGACAGTTTGGGAGTGTGACAAAGAACAACTGATAATATGAATTTTGGTATTATGAAGAGAGCATCATGAGAGGTAGTATTATAGTGTGCAGCGGGTATAATACCTCTAATAATTAGATGTAAAGTAAGTGGTCTAATGGTTAAAAACTATATAAGTGAGAATGCATCAATGAGATGAGCTTGTAATATTAGTGTGGAATGTATCGAGTACCAGTATACCTAATGATACTCAGATGTGTGGAGTGACTACCAAAGCGTAAATCACTATTCATTCTTGGTGGTAATGTATTAGGTTGGCAACTCGTACCGGAAAGGTGCATAGTTTCTTGGCGGACACGCACAGGTGTAATTCTTAGCCCCATAATATTAGTATTAGTAATTGAGGAAAATAAACAATTCAAGGATAGTTGAGAGGAACGGAAATTAACAGCTCGGATTGCAGGGTCAACGCATTTTATGTGCGCTAGTGGCGAATAATCGGATACACCACCTGTTATGGCTGTCGTATCGTCCAGATCGATATCCTTGACATCTCCTGCAGAATTGCAGAACTGTGCCACACTATCGCGATCGGCACAGATGACACAGACGCAATTAATAAGTCAGTCGAAGCGTCCGCTCGCATCGCAGAACTCGGTAACTGACTCAGGGGGTGCAGTCCAGTGAATCGCGGTTGGGCTCGGACCTTTTCGACCGCCCATTCTATAAACATCTGCACATCTGGGTACACCCTTGCAATAGCTGGAACACACTGTTAGGGATACAATCTATATAATAATAGCCAGCAAGTCTAGGTAAGAAAATTAGATGGCAGAGATATGATTCAGGCATAAATTTTTCCACGCATCTGGCGCAGAGTATTGACCAAATGGCTGCCAGGCGCGAGAGAGATGGGATACTAGAGACTTCCGGTGGCGGTGGGGTATTTGCATCGCACCGCCGCGACAAGGTAGAATCCCCAAGGGACACGTACCGAGTAGCATTGTGGAACGGTTTGACGTGACTTGTCAGCCGGCGCCACTGTGTATCTAGGGTGTCCTTTTCGACACAGCAGCTGTAATCCAGAGCGCGTGCATTCTATCATCTGAGCGATCTCACCTGACCGGATTCATTTGAGCAATTTTGTGCACTAAACTGAGGGACGAGCTATAAAAGATTGAGTCCCCACTACGAACCCTTTAAAAACGTGGAAAAGCAGCACGAAGATGAGGGAGGGTCTGTCTAAATTTAAATGAAATAGGTAGGCTAAAGCGTAAAAAGAGGAAATGACCGAGAAGGTCTGACAAAATGGGACCAGAAAATACTGCACATTTATTTCCGCCACCGAAGGACGCAGGCACAGGCACAAGAGTTTATTGTCCACACAAGTCGTAGAGAGATGCATGACAGACAAAAAACAGAACGTTTGTAACAGACTAGCATGCATCAAAAATTGCGGAAATCTCCGCATATATTGCGAGACAATTCATTTCTGTGGTGTACGGAAAGTATGAACAAATAAAAGGAAGATGAATCAAGAGCCATTCTCATAAAAGTCAATCCGGAAGTTTATGAACAACCGATAAGGTTAAAACAAAAGTACAGATGGTGATGACAGAAGCATGCACACGGGCGAACAATACCTGATTTTAGTTATGCATACTAAGTGTGTAATGACTTACTCTTCAAGCCGGACATGCTATCAAGGGTACTCGAGCCCAATCTGCATCCAACGGTAGCAGTTAGTACGTCGGAACAAAGACAATAACGATATTTAGGGCGGAGGAGGGTCAGAGATAATGGAGCGACATTGAAGAGTCTAGTGAAACTCATTGTGCACAGTCTCAACATAGCTAGGGCCAAACAATAGCAGTCGTGGGGAATAATCGTTGGACTGAGCGGCCACTCCGTCACGATGATCCTGTATGAGAGCTCTTCCGTTCTGTCAGCAAGGGTCCCTTCATCTAACTTTGCCTCGCTCGTTTGTGTGATCATCCCTTGATTCCCAACCATGTGCTTCAGGTAGATGGTGTCTACTTGTATACAGAGAATGGCATGTTGAGGAGGGCCAGTGCTTAAAAATCATCAACAAGGCCTTAAAAGGGGTATTGCACGATGAATATTTCCTGAAATAACAATTTCAGCTGCCGTCTCACAGAAGCACTGTGCCGTGCTCTGGTGGAGCGAATTAGTGGTATAGTAATAACTTTGGTTTTAAGTAGTAACTAGGAACCAGTGGTCAGCTTTTCTGTGCTTACATGCCCCTTGCATCCACAGGGTCAGAATGCGGCAATAGCAGGAAAGGTGGTATATGGCCAACGGCAGCGGCCTCATAAAGGCCGTCACAGTGTTGGATAAATCCAGGGATCCCCCGTCAATCAAAGTCGCCCCAACTAATGCTTTCACTGAGGACATGTCAATCGCAAACAAACGAAGGAGCCGAATGATAAATACGAATTTTTTCCACTCTCCACTCGTTAACGTTTCTTTTTTTCCCGTATTTCCATCGTAAATTTTTCAGACAAAAGGGTTAAAAATACCATCTCCGGCACCAACTTTCACTTTCAACCTTTCTATCTGTACGGCTTTGTACGAAACTTGGCCTCACAGAGGACAAGGGGAAGATTATTTGTTACGTGTTACACTAAAGTAACTTTATTATTGTTACTGTCTCTAATTATTAAGGTAATAATGTTCTAATATGTACTGTATATAAATACATATGTATGTAAATAAAGTAATAATGTCAGTTGCAATAAAACCACGTTATATCAAGCATCGTTGGACTTTGCTTTTAAGAATTTGACCGACACGTTTATGGTTAGGAAACGGTGTAACTTTCCAATTTGAAATCATGAAAACGAGCTCTGCATAACAAGGTTGCATAATAGTGGTGATAAGAGGTACGTACTGACACCCCGTTCGTTAAGCGGGGCATAACTTGTATAGTGTACACCTATACCATCAATTGCATTTTATAAATTTATTTCATATACAGAATGGACTGAACAATATAAGAAGTCCACAGTCTGCATGGGACTACAATGAAGTATGAATGTCACTGATCCTGAACGACCTTTAAACAAGAAAATGAGGAGGCCATTTTGGCGTGGTCATGTGCCATGCTCTGCCAAGCATTCAAGTTAGCTGCTGCTTGTCGACTACAGACTGTTGACCCAGAATGGTGGCTACTCTGAGTGTTGTGTTTGTATACTATGGAAAGTTAACTGGGGCCCTTTGTCTGCAACTCTGACATTTCTATGCGAGCGAGGGGAAAACCCAGAGGCGGATGATCTTTCGTTCATAAAGTGTGGATTTTGAAACTATCACCTAGCTGAGTCTAGGTGATTGTTGGTAGTACAAAATAGGAGAACAGCGGCTGTCGGTCTCATGCAATCACTCATGCTCTGTCAAACGAAGAAACCGACGAGCCACCACTCAGATCCCGAATTTAAAGAACGAGTTTCTTGAGCCTCCTCGCGCTTATGCATCACGCGCTTGCTCACACGAGGTTTCGACCAGATCTCGTACTCTGATCGCCTCGCAATTTTAATCCAGCTCGCAGAGGCTCTGGGGCTACTCTCCCCTAATCCGTACTCAGCAGCAAGGCACATCACCTATCGGCCTGCCACATCACACCTAGTACAGCTCGTGAGATCCCAGCATCCATTGGATCCTGCATTTCATTTAGGTTTACTTCTAGCCCTAGTGCAAACGCGATGAATTTGCTGAAATTGCAGGTGTTCTCCCAGAACACTCCGGCTCCACGCGAGAGAATGTTCAACAGCCAGAGCTACAGTCGCGCCTGTTTCTTGCTGATTAATAGGAAAATAACGAACAACACTAATCGATACGGCTCACGACGATAACCCTCAACTCTTTCCGGAATCTCCCCCGCATTTGAGGTTGGGAAACACAAGATATATTGATGAACTGGAAACCTAAGCGATATGCTTCTGTTCTTTTCGTGGTCGCTCCTCCACACAAAGAAATACTGCTACTCGTTATACTCTGCATATCACTACTTATTGTCGTAAATGCATAACCCTTTCATTCGCTAATGCGAGGTGCATCCCAGACCCTATATAAATACTCTCGCCACATGAGGATCTATTATTTGGAAGACCAAAATTGGAACATAACATACAGGCGACCTGGTAGACACAAATGGGCGGTGTAATAGGCTAATACGTTTGTCAACACTACTGAAAGTAAAGATTATTAATAAACAGTGGTCAGCTTCTTGGTGACATTCATGATGAATTTCTTTTCAATACGTCCCCATTAGCACTGCTTTCCGAAGGCTTGGCAGAGACAAGCTTTGTTGCAGCCGTTTATCCATCTGCTCTTCCTCTTTCACTAAACCCTACCAGCATGGTTGACTTCTCAAACGTTTTCTTTCTGCACACGTGTTTTCTCAACCAACAAGTATGCCAATTGTAATTTTTGGCATCAAATGCTCAATTACTTGTGTGGTAATAAATAGCACATAACTAGAAGGCACTCGGCATAGCGCATACTCCGCCAGTAATGCTATCACGAGAACATGATCGGGCCCAATAACTTTGAAATATCGTGTTATAATATCGTTTTTGGCCCTATTCTCTCAACGGTGAAGAATCACTAGCAGAATATTAATAATTCGCGGTATCCAGATCCGATTTCGATCTCACCAAAATCAATGCAATTCATCCTTGTCACACAGCCCAACCTGTCCCCCCAACCAAGTTTCATCCGAATCCATCCATAACTTTGAGATATCGTGCTATATATAGTTTTGCTCCATCTATCTAATGGTGAAGAATCATTAAACAATTCTATAACTGGACCAGATTCACCAAAATCTAATCAGTTGTCCTTGTCACACACCCAACTGCCAAAAAATTCATTCAGGGTCCGTCCACACTTTTGAGATATCCTGGTTTAACAAAAGAGACCAGAAAGGGTGAAAACATAACCTCTTCACCTTCCAGGGCAGAGATAATAATATGTAATACAGGATGGCAGCTGGTAGGATGGCCAAGAGGTGCACCACTCAACGCTCAGCTATCTAACCTGGGTTTGAATCTCACTTGGCTACAAAACTGTAATCCGGTGGGTTTCACAGCGGGGTGACGTCTCTTGGATGGCTTTTAACGGGTGTCCCCGTCTGCTGGCAAAGTTGGTAGACGTTAAAGATCCCACGGTATCCTTTGTGAAGAGCAGACGAGCCGAGAACAAATTCTGCTTTTACCTTGTTGAACGTGAGGCCTGGCCTGGGCAGCTGTTGGTGAAAGACTTGGGCCATCTTCGCACGGCCAACCTGCGAGAAGTGGGAACTAAATTGTGGCCATTTTTAAAGAAGACTAATAATAAAGAACTAGGAACCCCACTGCCATCTTGCATGATCCGCATGACCCACCACCATGCCAACCCCCTTTCCCCCCCCTGGTAGGAGCATATGTTTCTAAGTTTGTTAAAAATTACAAAAACTTGGTCTCGACTGTGAAACATATTCGTAATACCACATATTAAAAATTTCTGCTGACTTCAGCATATGACAGGAATAAAAGCTCACCAAACAAGCTCATACGTGAATTCATGGGGAGTGGAATTCTTCCTGAGAAATGCCTGCTGAGCTCGCCGATGCTGTTGGAGAGATAAGATGTGAAGGTAGAGCACTGGGTTGTGTAGTAATCGCCAGTCCTCACGAGCTACTCGCCAGGAGAAGCTACTACGGCACAAATCCTTTGTCACCTCAGCCGATCGCTGGCAGGTTTTTTCGTTCGGCGTCTGTTGTGTTGGGCCGAGAGCGAGCTACTGGCGCGTCTGCGTGCTTCGTGTCTGAATTTGGGCTGGTGCTGATATCTACGACAAGTGGTGTGAGATGTTGACGTAGTGGCCACTTCCTAGCTACGTAGTCACTCAGCCAGTCCTAAATAATTACATACTCATAAGAAATATCTCTTAACTGCATACCTACGTGGTCGATTACTACAGAGAAGTCTTCGGGGTTTGATCAACCGACGAGATTAGTAAAGAAAGCCTCAGAAACGCTTCAACAGGCCTGTACGATTTCTAAAATCTCCAGGTAGCGTGTTGGTGGATCATTGTTGGTCGCGCTCAAGGCTGACAAGAGCTTATGGACAGTGGCTGGTGTCATGTCGGGGGACTGGCTAGTTCGCGAGACTGGCCATTGCTAGCACTGTTCTGTAAGGAGGTAAATTGGTAGCGTGACCTAGGCTGTGGGTGTTGCGTGTGTCGGAGTGTGCAGTGAGGTGGAGTGGAGGTGGTCTGCTTTGCGTGCTGATGCCTAGCGGTCTTGTAGTTTCGTTAGGTCCGGTTTGGGGCCCTGCGTGTGAGATTTAACTACACAAGAGTCATATGGTAACGACAACAGAACCACATAGTCAGTCCTTCTACAGCAGGTCGGTCAATTGAAAGAGTCGAGTACCACGTAGCTCGCAAATGATGTGGTGGAACATGAAGAATGAGGGTGCACTTGCTCCACTTATAGCGACACAAATGGGTCAGCTTTTCTAGGAGAAGCTTAACTAGCATCTAACCACTGAACTTACAGAAATATATCCAGTCGAACGTACATCTAAGCGCCAGTAACAACACCATTGTTCATGTAGCCTGTCTAAGCGGTTAAATTATATCTGTACTCAGACGATACTTCTCTTATCGTATATATGCCGAGATTGGATCTTAGGTGTAGGCAGATGGTGGTATGTGGTGGCAACTGCAAATTACCATTCAAAATGGAATAATGTGTTAATACGTGTAGCGCACCTATCTATAGTGGGGGGGTATTTACATTACCACCATATTTATAACAGTATATTACGTGTCCACTACAGTTATTTTACATAAGTGAGTAATGTTTTTGAATTATAAGCAGTTAAATGTAGTTGTACCTATATCATGCACACAACTATAGTGGGTTTTATTATTTTTTCGTATAGATCAGAATATGTAGTTGATCCGTATTCACCTTAAATCTTTCCTCTCGCCTAGAACAGAAGCCGTTGCAGATATCGCACTATAAACAACCCGTGCTTCTAATTTGATAGGTTTATCGACAGCGTGTCTAGTAAGAAGTGTTAGCATGCTTAGGAAACGAAGATCGCCTAAGGCGGGTTACTACTGGCTAGTTTATGAGCGAATGCGCCAGTGAGTCGTCTAGAAAAAACTATAAAGATCCACGTCTGGCGCAGTGTGAGAGAATTGACGCGCAAACAATAAAACACACACATACCGGTAAAGGGGTTATCTTGCATATTTCCCATAGCGCTATTTGGGAGATCCGTGTCGTTAGCGCTACGTACCTTTGTTCCGCTTTGTAGTTTTTACACGCTGGTGCGAAAGTGTAATATACACGATCCGGTGTTTTTATTCTTATCTTTGTATAAGTATTACTATATACGCGTGCAACTGAAAAGAACGAATTTAGTGTAAACTAACAAACTAGCAAACACAATACTGCGTGCCATTTGTTGGAAATCCGTTGTCGTTTTGCTATGACCTTTTGCTTCCGTATTTGATGTCTCTTTGATATTCTGGATATTTTTTTTGTATGTTCGGTTATTTTGTCATTGGGGGATGAATAGCACGATCCGGGCATATAAAGGAAGGCATCGAGTCGAAGAACATGATGAGAGGATGACCATTAAAATATCAGCATCGGTGTATTGCAATTTCACTTCAAATTGAGTTCTTAATAAAGACTCAATCTCCGCCAAGTCTTTCAATAAAACTTAATTTTTATCGGATCTACGTTATGTGCATCGTCTGATTCCGAACCGGTCCGAAGAACACGGAAATTGGGCGTTATCACATGATGTGGTAGAACCAAGGTATAAGGATAATAGTCAGAAGTCGGAATGTAAACGAAAGATATTATATCGTTCAATTTAGTACATTATACTTTAATTCTCTTAGATGATGAACAGCCTCTAGGGCGGATAGGAGTCTCGATCAGTCCCCTGTTGTAGGTAATTCGTTTATGAGGAGATTGATTCTATTAGTTATTCAGATGGAGCATCACGTAGCTCTAGGCGAATCGAATAGATGTCGTTGTGCACATAAATGTAGTAAGAATCGAGGATTTCATATTTGTGACTCAAATGGAAGATCACTTGGATTCTCGAGCTTGTTGTAGTGTTTGTGTGAAGGTAATTCCCGTAGAGTGTAATACTTAATCTCATTTTTAAGATTGGACACGTTATCCGTGTTTCTACGGTGGGTGTGAGTTTGTTCCGTCTGTGGCACAAGTCGTGAATTGTGTGAGGATTCTTTTTCAGTTTAAATTTTTTAGATGAGAACAATCACTCGTAATTCTGCATGGCACTGCTGCGGTGATTATTCAGTTGTTTGTTTTTCAGCTGTATCGTCTATATGATTAAGAGCGATATAATATTTGATCATTATGATGACGCAGTGAGCTGTTGAAATATTAGACCAAAGATAAGATGCCACACCGAGATAAGATCATGGACTATGGTCGACTTAGAGCGACAGAACATGTATATTGGTCAGGACATGTGGTTCGACGTACATCCACGTCTCCAGGTGGGTGCCCGGTCCCTCTCGCGCACCCACGTGCCTTAAGGACCGCCAAGTTGACGGGCCGTCCGGTAGAAATGCAGTGCAGTATACCTCTATGGAAAATGCGAAATTTGAACCAGCGACACAATGTTAGCGCCGCACAGTATTGTCATGTGAGAGAGCAAGAATTTATGTGAAACCTATTGTTGTGGGCTATGACTAGGTGTATGATACAAGATAATTAATTTCTACTTCATGGGCTTAGCGGAAAGAAAAGCAATGTATGAAGACAGCTTCCTCATCGAGTGGATACAAGTAGACAGAGACGTGAAAAAACGATCAAGTCATCGTCTGATTAGCTGCACCGATAACGTGGAGTTGTCGACGACGGGAGTGCAACGAGCTCGAATTCTGCTGTGAGAGACTACAAGTATATGTCTTTATGTCTAAGTAATGCTATCTATATTTATATTGGCAATGATTGTGGTTTGTGGCCTCGCACGCGAGGCTCCCAGCTCGACTCTTCGACGCTAGCATTTCGAATACACAATTTGCTGCACGACTTCGCTTTCTGTATGTAAGGTAATAATATGTATCTAACGGTAAGAGTTCTTAATCGCAACAATGGAAGTGAACAAACGAGTTTTGTAGCGATATCAAATTATTCAAGTATCCACTTATTTAATATTGTTCTTTCTTGTAACACATGAATAAAAAGCGACTTAAAGTTAGCAATATTTTATGAAACATATGAGTCGTAGCTCGCAATATATGATATCCACCCAGGAGAAAACAACCGCGGAAATTGTAAGGAGTTGCACCTTGTTCTTTTATCATCGTGCAAAAGTCACTGTTCTGAGAACAAGTCGATATAAGTTTCATGAATGGAATGCGGCTTAAAGAAGATAATTATCTACACTTCCCGTCTGCTAAGATGCCTGACTATCATAACTCGACTTATTGAAAAGTACACTAGGATATGCTTATTAGCTCCACAGGATTGTTTTTACATTCAAACCAGGGGGTAGGGACTTCTGCGCGGTTTATTGACACAAATTCTTTACTATACACTGCCATCAGATCTTATGTATATCTCGCGCGCCTGATCCCTCATCCAACAGCAGACGCAGTGTGGCCGATGGCATGCACCAATCTTGCTCTTGAAATATTGAAGGTTTCCGTTGTTCTGCACATTCGCTGGAGAAATCAAGTGGTCACAGTCAGGCTCAAACTAAGTAGCGCTAGGGAACACACTTTAACGACCTGCATGAATACTAGTTGCGAGGGGCCCACAGCCCATGTCCAAATCTGTACAATACCACTAGATAGGCAAGAAGAAACAGTAAGAACCAAAACATTTACTATGATATGAGTTTATCTAAAAGCCCTCACATAAGCGCGGCAGTTATAGCAAGTACCGGAAATTGAATTGTAAAACAGCGAAATTCACCAGACTTCGGTCTATTCACCAGACGAATCAGTGTTATTAATGTTCATATTAGTGGGGCAGATCGACTGGAACTCGCAATGAGGGCTTCGGTGGGTGTGGGCTCATGAGACTTAATCAAGTGGGATGAACGGCCGTTTACCTATGGATTCATATACAGAGACCAGCAAAATAGCTAATCAACTGTGATGTTTGTGCATCAAACGAATGACGCGACGACCAAAAAGTACATGCATAAGTGCCTGCGATTTGGTGACGTGTCTAGCAGCAGAAGACTGGTCGCACTATTGTTTTTGGGTTCGATACATAGTTACTAAGAAGAAGCCATACAGATACCCTCTCCGTCTAAGTCGACGTGGAGCAAGATCACCAATCCGTACCGACCCAGATCCAACACCTCCGACGACTCCAGGTATGACTTTCTTTGTCTTGTCGCCGCCATGGCTACAGGTAAACGTTACACTAATCCGTTAAAAAATGTTTTTGTTTCTATATATGCGCTATCAGGATTTTTAACAAAAGAAAAATTTGCAAACTTACCATCTGACGTTCCAGACATGATGAACCTATCACGCTAATTGTCAAAAATGCATAAGGTTGATCACGGTCTCGATAAATACCAATTTAAAGGGTACAATAATATATGGCGCGAATAAGGGGAACAGTCCGTCCTATGACTGGAAGAAGGAGGCTATAGCCACTCCGCACATACAGAGGGCCATGTGTACGTTTGCAGATAGAATCAGCTTACATAATGCAGATAAACCAGAGCTAAAACCTAACAAATAAGAGAACATAATGCAAAAATACCACAAAAGGGAAAAGTTAATCGCTATACAATGGTAGCTATTCAAATTAATTCTGCTTTATTAGCGTCTTCGTTTTATGAGTCATTAAACATCTTTAAACTTACCGAGTGAGCGATTGTCAAGTCTGCGCTTCAGTATGGTCACGGGCGTCTTAGCCATTGTAGGATATACACAGATTGTGGCCGTTCGCTCGGTATGAACGTCTCAGAGGGTGTCTTAGGGCAAGTATCAGGATGTACTGTGACAGATGCTGATCGAAATATCAGTTTGTGGTAGCTAGCTCATGAGATTCCTAAGCGCTTACGGATGTGACGGAGTCAGATATACACGAACAGTCGGGCTAAGGTATCGATGGCATCGGACGAATGGAATTTGTAGGATTTTAATGTGTGTGTAGCTTTTGGGGCAGTGACTGAAGCACAACCAAAAGTGCGGACAATTATGCATCTCGAAGCCTTTCGTCAACTATGACACTTTTGACAAAACTATTACAGAAGACAGATGACTTTGAAAACGTAGTTGGGAGTGAGGGTGGAGACATAGAGGCTTGAAGAAACTGGTTGTCTAGGGAGTAGGTCGATCTTTGGTCGCCATGTCTACTGAGATAGATTATCAATTCGGATACGACCGAGCGTTATCTTTGTAGCATATTTCCCAGAAATAATGTTGTCAACTAATCTGTTTGTTTTATCTTTTGTCGTTTATATATGTTCTCACCATAACGGCGCTATATTCTTTGATACGATCCATCTGACGGGATGGCAAGGGTACAAATCACAATCATGGTCGATGGAGAAGGAATGCGGTGATTGGAGTCGTAATGTATTGAACGGGGTTCGGACATGGCGTTATGTGTTGTCGCACGCAGTGGGAGCTCGGTTGACAGCTGCAAGCTTTCACTCATTTTAGCCGCGACCCCAAAGGACTTTTGAACCCTTGATATTCTTCTATCAAGGTGTACAACGCTAGGGCGAAAGACCACATATGCGCCCCAAAAGACAGTTTGGTCTGTGCAGAGATGCAATAGATGTGCAGTATATTTCCAATAAAAAGGGCTGGTGGGTCTAGGACCAGCACCATTAAAGAAGCCCGACGTCCAGCGGGGCGTTGGGACATTGTAACTCGCATCTGTAAACTACCACAAGTGAGCACAGAAACTGTTTTCAAAACAACTGCGATGACAAGTCGTTACAAAAACAGGAAAAAAGTAGACCTACATACAGGGAACGCAAAGATCTCTCTCTTCCGGGCATGGCTCGGCCCCCATCAGGATGTCATTTGCATATTCCCGCAACATCGAGCTGTTAAAGTGGACAGGCTAAACGGCGAGTGCACGATAAGGCGCAATCTAAATAGCTACCGTGTCTTATGCCGAATTCAATCAGAGAAGATATTCGGATGTGTAAAGACGTGAGGGAAAAAAACAAAGCTAAAACTAGGCTCGTGATGTAATATACAAAAAGGCTAATCACTCGCAAAGCGTGGTTCGCAAATTTCCATTTTCCATCATGAAACGGAGGTTCACAATCTCCAAACTCAACCCTCGCATCTATGAACTACCTGCCTGTCAACAGTTACAGTGTCTTTTATTACTTTACTGTGCTTCTAGATGCAGAGAGTTCTCAACACAAACAGACAACACAGAAAAACAAAACCAGGGCACGACAACTACAAGACGGTCACTCAGCTTGTCACGCATTGTATTAAAGTCTAAAATAGATAAACAATACATGACCAGCGAAGACAGGCTTCAACTGTCAACAAGAAGTGACACTCGTCCTCGTTGACTCAATGGGGAAAAAGATGAATGTATTCTATGCATGGTTCAACAAGACAGGAACTTAGGTAATAAACATCATTAGCCGCTAAAGGAAAGGGGTGACCATGTGAATAAAACGCATACAGGGAGCAAGAATCGACATAAGTGCAAAGCAGCAGAACGAAGCAACTATTCCCAGCTGCAGTCAACACACTGATAGCCGAGATACGGAACTTCTAATTCTTCTGCTATTCACATTTGCTGAAGGTGGCAACATAAGGACTTAGTACTTCCGATCTGACCAAGAGCAGGTACACAAAGCAGAGCTGTACGTCACATCATCAGACAAGAGACCTCTATATGGATCCAGAGCTTCTACAATAGATACTGTTATCGTAACATGCCACTTAACTGTACATGTGATACGACTATCGCGCATATTTGGCAGGATGAGCAAAAAATCTCTCTCTTCCATAGAATAGATGAAAGGATGAATGCTGGTTATAAGGTCATAGTGACCCAAGAATTTACTACAACCAAGGATCATAAGACCCAGATATTGCAATTTTTAGAGATTGGAGTACAAAGGCTAATGAGTCCAGTGTTTGGTGAAAAGGGAAAGAATACTCTTAATTATAAATAACAATGAAATTCAGTTGCGCCACATGCATCTATGACAAAGAAGTGGTATAGGACTGATGTCGTTTGTTACAAGGGAAAATTTTAAAAAACAACAGAAGGCAAGCGTGTGCACGCCACTGACAGGCGAGCTCTAAGCAACATTACACTCCGCAACTGTATTCCATGATCATGACATGGATGGGAGAAGAAGGCAGAAAATTTGGAAGCCCAAAACAGACTGGGGGTGGATAAAACAGAGGAGAAGCTAGTGTTG
>CM068962.1:66393918-66406615 GCA_035128595.1 Eptatretus atami
ACAGCGACCAAAAAAAATGCCACAAATTCTCACATTATACACTCTCCAGCCTTTTGCCTAGAGATCCTGCCTGACCCTCAAGCCCCAGGCCCACGAAACGCAACATTTCCGGGTGCTTATTTCACACATTTTTCATGGCGGGAGGACCCCCCAGACCTCCCTCAACGGACTCACGCGCGCCCTTCGGCCATCTTCCAACCTTTATCGAGCGTGAGTACGAGATCGAACGATTGACGACAATGAGGTTAGTGAATATTGAAAACCGCCCAGCGGGCGGCAGCTGCACTACAATGGTAGGCTGTATTTCGTCAAGCTGATCCGCCCCCCCCCTTCAATTAAGGCCCGCCCTTGTGTTATTTGTATAAAATTTATTCCCTATGAGAGCTATCAGTCCATAGTCACTGCGCGACCTGGCAGACACTCATTAGCGTACTACTTACACAGCCCTTAAGATCATAAAATACGCGAACAGCGTGGTTACACAAAGATGACACAGCAACAGAGGTCACAGCACAGGCACGCACGAACTATCAGCACAAACAGCTGTAGTAGCTATTCACTGCCGAGGCACACCGAGAAAGAATAGTGTATTATTGCCAAATAATCTTAAATTTTTAACTTTGTCCCACCATCGCAGCTTACCCAAGGAGCGTTCGTCACGTATCTCTCTACTTCTATACCATTTCTCCTGTCCCTGCTATTTCAGATGCCTAATGTGTTACTGCTATCGGGTGTCCCACCATGATGTCCGTGCTGTGTTCGTGCTTGTCTGGCATATCATTCGATGTTCCACCAGTGAGGAGAGTGTGGTATTACCGCTCAAATTGCCAGTGTACATTCTGCTGATGGCGGTAGAATGGTCTTAGTTTGACGCACGCGTTGTTTTTCCGTTTAATCGTGGGATGGCACCCTCTCTAATCTTGCGGAAACCCAACAATGATCCATAATCCATCTCTGTTGTGTTCTAAAACATTTATGCTAACTACATTTTGTAATGTTTCCGAGCACAAAGAGCGGCGACAAGTTATCCGGTCGGATCCACACTTCAGATATATTTTGACAAACCCGTTTAGCTCAATTTCTCGGGTAAAACATTTTAGAGTCTCTTCAGCCACAATTGCCCGTTAGTAGCATAATATCTCCATGCTCGAGTTTATATTATGATATTGCATTTAATTCCCCAACTAAGGACATCATTCAAAAGGAATATTGTCAGTATTATGCAATCAAACAAATATTTCCCTCATCTTCTTGCATACACCAAAATGAATAATAGTAAAACCAGTCGACAAGCTATGAAAAAGGCGCTGAGTTCTGGTGACATTCACATTGGTACCTGACGTGAAAGAGCAAAACTCAAGAAAGAAGTATAGCGTCTACAGATTTAATACTTTCTTATATCACACAGAAAATCTATACTCTCCACTTAAATCGCAAATCAAAAAAGACACCATACGTCTTAGTTCATGGTATCAAGGCATAGATAGCTTGACGTGGTGGGATCCGAAATGAAGAAAACTCGTTTTCCCTAATTACCACCCAGAGATAAAATTATAATCACTGCTATGAAAACTAAAGGCCCCAACATGCTTATTTATCATCATTATTACCTGAGAAAAAAAATCATCAAATTGTATCTCACCAAAACAAAATATCACATCTAACGAAATCGATAAGAGAATCTTAATCTGTTGCCTTATGATGAAAGCACACCTGCCTCCCGTGATCAAGTGTTGCGCTCACGACCCCGAAGAAGGAGACCCTTGCCACCATCTACATTGGAGCTCCAACAGCGAGCTCTCCAAACCATCATGATTAAGAGCAGTATGGAGGCAAGAGCTGACCCAAAACGCCGAGCTGTGACTTTGATCATGGCTGGACAAGCTGCATCTCCAACCCCATGAATCTCTCCACAAGAATGAATCAACCAAAATAAAGAAAACTTTCAACAGAGGGAGTAGTTATTGTAGAGCGAATAGTTTAAATGCATCTATCTGCTCTTTAAAGAGAAATATTGCCTAACTAATCTAGAGAGAAAACGAATTTTCCAGCCTATGATCAACAGACATACCAAAAGAAAATTTTAATTTTTATACACAGCAATTTACATTGTTTTATCCAGACATAAATATTATAACCGCGTATATGTAATTATAACAATAAACCCCCAACTAATTCGCTATCGGCTGGCGAGATTTCAGATAAATATGCCCGCGAATGTCGAATCCACTTAATGTCGGACATTTCATGGGAAGAGGCAAGGATCATATACGATCCTGGCGGGCCTGGTGGGTTGTGATTCTACTCACATGAACAATCATTTTATATCGTTTATACGAACATAACTAATGCCCTATCGAAACAGTTTCAGTACAATCTTGAAATAATTTCACAAAAATCTTAAGAAACATTAACAAGCATTTGTGTACCATTCTGTCTAAGTTCGTATTAAGCAACACCGTAATTTGATTTGATGACATGACGACAGAGGGGGAGAGGCATGAGGAAGTAAGATGGAGTTTAGAAGAATCCATAAACCCCTGAAGAGATGCATAGGTGCTCAGAGTTCGTGCACAGAAGGAGATGCAGTGAGGCGCTGAGATATGCAGGGAGGTTAGATAGCAGGCGAAGGCAGTGGGAGGAAAAAGAAGAACCCACCACCCCCCCCCACCCCCGGACCACTGCACATTGAATTAGCTGGCACGAGTTGTGTTAGAGTAGAGGAGGGGGGTAGCAAAAACGATGGGGGGGAGTTTGCATTTGAGTGATGCCGCAATAGAGCATACCCAGTGATGGCCGTGAGCGGTGACTTGGAAGGGGGTCAGAAACGGGAGACAACACGGGTCTGTGTCTGTATGGGCTAACTAATCAGGAACTGGGGAAATTTTGGAAGTACCTTCTAGCGATTTTGACGTTGTTAGTGCCCGAATTATCTGGATGAAGAGCTGTTCGTAATCTCTTTCGCACCTATCCAAGGTTCTCTGTGATGCCCTTTTGATGAACCAGCTTAGTTTCTCTTTGTTATCCGTACTTTTTATTTGTCGCCGGATAAACTTTCACCAAGGCCAAGACATTTATGATGGCCAGTGGTTCGCATGAGGGGCGGATGGCGATATTGTGGCGATCCAGAGCTTTGTGATGTCTATACCGTCCAAAAACTGTTGGTCACTAAGTCGCACGTCAAGTTTGACCACAGGGCTGTAGATGCAGAGCAGGCACATTGAGCTAATACCTGAACGAAATTACGAATAGGCGAGCATTATCTCGCCGGGCTAGCGCCGGCTAGGTTTTGTTCACCATCAAAGAAATATAGTAGGGCCTGCATGACAACAGGAAAAAAAAAAAGATATAAAGATAAGAGACTAACCTCTATTCCGCACAGCAGCTCCGCATCGACTTTCGACAGACATGCAGTGCCAAAGCCCAACGAATACCTGCCATCCAATTGTAACGGTTTCTGGAACGCCACATTATGAAACACAGTTGTTAGGGAATTGCAGCAACTGCATTGAACAAGAAACAGTTTATAATAGATAAAAAGATTCGTCTTTCTTCGCTTTAAACCAGTATTTGGCCCGAGTCACAGTTTGCGCCTACGAGCTCGGCTGTATAAGAAGGTAGAGAATCAAGCCGTTTAACGTGCTCGGGGGAGGCGCCAGTACATCCATGTTTGCATGGTACAGGTAGCTGGGTGCAGTTATCGTCATGCCCGTTGAAATAACTATAACAATACACGATAACCAAGACATATACCGTTTTTAGACAGTCCGTGATGTTAGCCAGACGGGTTGCGGGGGGGGGGGGGTGATACACATGGAGCCAACACCACACACACTACAACACACCACACACACACACACCACGCAGCGACACACCCAGGAGTTAACGTCGGCAAACTTCTTTCTTTCCATGAAGGGGACTGCAGCGAAAAACATATAACATCACAGACAAACAAATACTAGAGTTGTGAACGAGATCATGGACAAATGTGTGAGGGATGAGCATTACAGTGCACTCCAGGATAGCTTGGGCTCTTATAGCATCCTATATTTGCATCTACGAATGCCAGTAAATCTACCCGCGGCCGTTTCTCGGAAGACCAGGACCGGATGCCACCTACCCACTTTACAGGAGCTCTTTCGTTGATGAGCCGGCATCACCTCCAATTTATTCTTCTGCCCATTGAAACGCTTCACTCATGTTTCCCGAAAGATGGCCGCCACACCTTTACCACATAGGACGAACTGCCGGTCAAGTGTGGCGACAACCCAGTAACAGTAATTCGCCCCCACACAGTTTAACACGAGTCCAGTGTTCCACTTATGGCCATAGATCTGGCGGTTAACGAGAAGGCACGGGCCGCCTTGACCAGGTGATAAGGTTTGCGGAACGTTACCACTCGCTCCCAATGACAACCTTATCAACTCTCATTAACTTGCGGCTGAATCGAAAGATATGGGGGATCTCCCCAGCCGAATGTAGTATGTCGCGGGGCACGAGAGAATGGATTTTGGCTCAGACGAGGACAGGTTAAGGGTGGTAGATTAACTGCCCAGGCTTATCTTTAGGCGACAATGCGGTATCAAGGAAGAAAGGACAACACAAGACAGGGGAAACATCAACAAGGAAATGAGAAGAAAAGAAAGAAACGCGCAAAGAACGGGCATGCCGGAGGCAGGTCAGGATGAAGTCAAATCAAGCGAAGTGTTCAATTCAACAAAGAAAGAAGGCAACAAGCAGGAGAAAAAAGGACAAAGACCATCGAGGTGACGGAATCACGGACGCATCCAACATAACAATGAAAGCACGCAGGAACTAGAGGATGGACACAGCAATCGTCAAGGGCAGTGAGAAAAGAAATCAGGCGCGACTGGTCAAAGGGACACAGAGGCAAGCGAGGATCGTGCGCGACTTAATGAGAATGAACAGCGAGAAGATAAGGATGGAGATCGAGAGACCTGGGGCCTTCGGCATTCGTCGCCAGCCCGCACTGGGCGACTTTCCTGCCCGCACAGAATCTACGGCCTCCATCCATATTGATGCATGCATACAATGCATAGAATTGTTCCACGTGCACTCGCCAGCGCCTCAAGAATCCCAAGAAGCTACTACCAATGTATATTCGCGGGGCACACCAGACTACGATCCTCGACTGACGTGCTATGTTTTAACCTACTCGTACACCAGCAGTACGGATTCCCAAATGTAGCTTAACGGGCTATCCAACCCACCGGGTCCCGATCTGGCGCTTCCTCTAACATGCAATGAGTGTGTGCCGCGACGTCACAAAATCAGCGGGACCACCTACCCAGGGCGGGAGTGCTGCTCAAGGGTAATACCATTGTCGGATTTTCGACTCGCCTAGGTCAAAGTATATACCCAACCAGCAAACAGAGAGCGCACAACCAGCAGTGAAGTGACCGCCCGGCCGGGTGGAGAGGCGACATGTGGGGTGGAGCCCAAACAGACGGCAGCCAAAGTCCAGCGGCAGCCTACCTATCAGTGCGTCGCAGGTGCGCAGGACCTCCAACCGACAAGCCGCGAGTCAGTGCGCTCGCGCTACAGCAGAAACAAGAGGCAACTCCCAATAACACCTACGCGGCGGGCTCTAGTGACGACGCCAGGTGTCGCACGCTTGGCTTGCTTCTGTCAGTGGTGACTCTATGAACAGCACCCACGTCATGTATGTATTTTTTGCTCCTTTTCTCTTGAAATGTATTGTCATTTCTGACTCCCCTCAGCCTTCTTCTGTGTCTGTCTTCTACGAACAAATCCGCACACAAGGAACGCTGCACAAAACGTTCAACGGTAATTAGTCACCTTTCGCTTGTGCAAGCCCGACACAACAAGATCCAGGTAGCGTCCCTAGAGCTGCGAGACACCGGATGCAACCATGGCCGATCCCGAGCGAAGAGCGGTGTGTGGATCAAGTACGAATGGGAAGAAGATAAAGAGGCGTGCATGGACAACACTCCAGGAAAAAGGTGGCCCGGAAAGCTCAATGCATGCCACAGCCTGAGTCTCCTACCGGTCACCTAATAAACTGCCATGCAATACAACTGGTTGTAGTGTTGTGCTTAAGGTGACGCCAATGTCTAGACAGCTACCTAACAGTGGGAAAGATATTTATCATCAAAATACAATGGTCAACTTAAAAGCGAGCGAGGGCCAAGCCAATGTCCTGAGCTGAAGCGTGACGAGATTATGTCAGTAATTGCTCTTTTGGCTTACGACCGCCCTGGCGCATGGCACCCGGACGAAACGGGTGAACTACCTGCCAGTGCAGTACATTCTGTGCATTAGCAACTGACAGAAGATTATGCGTACAGCTTTGTTTATGAACGTTGTTAAAGAGAAAAGGTGTATCCCATGAGAATCCAAAGGGAATTCCGAGTGTCCTCTAGTCCCCCAACGCATATATAGATAGGAGAAGCCACAATCGAAATCCGTCAAGGATGGGGCCACTTGACTTTGAATGATGCATTTGGTGAATAACTCGTCTGGAGCACCTGTACCGACTGGGCAGGGTCCGCGACCAGGCGCATCAATCCACTACACAATATAGCATGTACATACCAACGTATAGAGTACGAGAAGTTCAAAATCGCCGCGCTCAGTACGATAGGGACTCGACAGACAACACACCAGCCGAGGATAGAGTTGTCCCTAAAAGGCAGTGTCAGAACGGCGCCTTTATGCCAAATTTACTGGCTACAAAATGCAGGGCTGTTCAGCCAGGTCTACCTACAGGAGATGCGATTGCGGGCCAGGAGAGCAGACACAGAACAGCAACGAGGGGCCAAAGGTATCCGGCAGTGATAATTTACCCCCAAAGACGCGTAAGATAAATTGTCGCCCCTGAAAAACGAACACAGCCAATGGCTGCCTTGCCATCGACTAAACGCATCGTGCAGTGTACCGGCAACTGGATCGGTCTAATCACACTTGTACACCTCTGCAAGCTACGCCTTACATGTTCGGTTCTGCACAGGAACATAAGGACCAGTCAAGTCGAGAACACAGGCAGCCAATGCGTCGACCATGTCAAGGTCTCGTTACCAAACTAAGTCACAGAATGAAGAACTCGACGTGATTTAGTGAGGAACGATCAATCATTCGGTCAAGTCAGACTACTCCACATACATATAGTATTTTCTGCCATCAACCAACACTAGCGCAGCCCGTCAGTGGCACCCTACTCTAGTAGAACTCACAGCCATGAACCAATTAAGCTGTCTCACAACGTCACATAGGCCACATCCTCTACTCACGGGCTGCCTTCCACTTCACAGAGGCCACACAAGAGCGTCCTGCCTCCCGCCTTGCCCACAACTAGGACCGTACAGATACCTGAAAGTTTCACTTTTAAGTGGTGAGTGCGTTAAATTTTCGAGAGGGCATACAGTAGAGGAAGGATTGGTGGGGGCAAAGAGAGGAGGAGGGAGATGTACCTTCTACGATGACTCCGGTCCAGTTCTGCTCTCCATTGTCAGAGTGAGCCCGTGGAAGCATGGATAGGCGGGGCTATTCGCCGTGAGGCGAGTCCTCCGATATTGTAGGATGGCCAAGGGAAAAAATGCCCCCACAATTCAAATATATGTAACAAAAGGACGTATATCGCGTTAAAAAGGACTACTAAGAGTGGCCATTTAAGCATTTAAGTAGACGTAGCCTTTTGGCGTGCGGCCAAAGCCTCTGAGAGCATTCTTCATTAACTAACAAGACTGAAAAAGACCGACGGCGGGGGCAGAAGCCTCACATCGGCTAAAGGCGCGCACCAAATTGACCCCAATCGCAAAATGAGGACAAGGCACGCCACGTCCAGCAAGGAGTGTGGGAAGGGTGGAGGACGACGTGCCTGGCGGCGGCAGCGAACATGCTCGCCCCCCCCCCCAAAGGAGCGCGGGGACCCGGGTCTGTGGAATTAAGGAAGCATTCGAGAGAAGCTGCCCCTTATGTGCTCCGTCATGCTTTCCAGCAAATTCGTGTATGATTGAAATGTCAATCTAGCTATGGCTGCCCCATCAGCGCATGGAGCGGTCGCGGAGCCCAGAAGGCTGCATTGCGAGCGAGAGTGGAGAGGGAAGTGAGATAGAATTTGATGGGGCACTCCAAGACCACCAAAGTAAAAGAGGAAGGAGTGCTTAGGTAATATCAAAAAGTGGACTTGTCGACGGAAATGGTGTACACAACCCAGTGTCCGTGCATAGTGCCGGAGACCATACTAGTCTGATTCCAGCTCCATTTGGGCGAACCTAGAGCGACGGGGAGTATTGCGTAAGACCACCACAATACCAAGAAGAGCGGCAGCGCACCAGCAGGAGAAACCGCCATCTGGAGCCCGCGAAGCTCCACCTTAAGAAGAGCTAAGCAGATAATTAAGCAGATGGTTGTCTTTAACGACCGGATACTTAGCACCCAGGACAGGAAAAAAACCACGGACCGCAGGGGGTAGAATCCGGACCTAAGAGAGAGACCACGAGAACCCGGGAGCCAAGGACGTCGAGGGCAGGATCGGTCGGTGACGAAAGCAACGCACCATACCACAACGGGAATGTCGGGGAGGGACGTTGCCCCATGGCCGGCGCGGCCGAGGACAAACGGGGATGAAACCCCCACAGAAGACCACCCTTGACAATACACGGCTTGGTTTATTACAGATCTGCCTGTAAAACAAGATATTCGCGCCGCGTCGCTCGCGCTCGCGCCGCTCTGCGCTGTCTTCATCGGCGCGTGCCTGACTTGCATGTTGTACCGCGCGCTGCTCTGCTCTCAGCGCTTTATTTTGTTCCAGAATTGCTTAATAATCACCTATAATATCATAGTTGGGCGAAGTGCCCACCCGCCGAGTCATAGCGCCTAGTACGCGCCATCTGACTTCTGTATTGATTTTACTCCAAACGGCGAACGGCACCTACGCCCAATCTCGGCTTAAGCCCACGACCGAAGGTCGGTGTGGCATTTATTCACCGCCGGCAAATAAGTTAATTACTAACCTCAGTCGAGCCAGTCACTCGGGGGCGCCGGTCGCGACTCTCACTTACGACGGGTTCCTATCTGCGCTTCTCCCACCCCCCGCCTTACATGGGCTCGCCCAAACCATTTACTCGACACAAATACGTCCTACGCTCTGAGTGTCCGGAAACCGAGATTCTTGTATCCAACCGCGCCTCGTCACTGGTCCCGACCCGCTCGCCTTACGAACCGTGAACGTTCCGTTCCTGCGGCTATCGGGAGAACCGTTGAAAGCCGATTGATGACTCCAGCGTCCCAGGCCCGCCTACTCGTCAACTATTAGTCACTCGAGAGCCCAACTCTCTCCACTCTCCAAGTCTGTGTAGCACCCGCCACCCCCAACCCCCGACGGACACAATGCAAATAGGGATCCTCCCTCGACCCCACAGGAAAGAGACGCAGCGAAAATACAGCTTGCAACAATTATCCAATCACAAAACCACAGGGGAGTTCACACACACGGAGAGCACACATATACAGCCACTAAAGTAAAGTAAGACACAAAGCTACATATGACCTACGCTAATTATAAACAACATACAACCAAACGACGCCTCTCCGGTAAACACCCCCCACGATCACAGCCCAAACTACGCGGCACCCAACTCTGCTAACAGTTTTCTGCACGCCACAGACCGGCCAACAGTCCATACATGTCCAACACAAAATAAAGCCTTCATGCTACCGATAACACAAGCAACCAAAGGCACGCCCTGGTGCCGTGACACCGCAGCCCGCTACCTCATTTCCGCGGACCGTACTCTCTACATAGCCCCAAGTGCCGTCCGCTTCGCTTCGCCGCTCCCTGGATGCCGACCGCCGACGCCTGCACCAGCTTCCGCCCCCACAGCGCACGAACAAGGGGACTCCGGGGGAAAAGAAACAGAATCGTAGGCCGCGACAGCACGAAGACTCGACGCTACACATCAGGAACGCATTCTCAACGGGGAAGCGTTCACAGAGGCAGCTTGATCCCAATGGATGATCTCCACGGTGTCAATCAAGCGCCGACGCCCATCACTTTTCCAACTCGTGGCACCTCACAATCCTTCTCGACCGCTAGGTATACGCAGGCGTGTCGCTGGCAGAGCTGCATCCCCTCTGCATCTAGGGTAGTGCTACCCCTCTGTCGGGGAACACCTGAGGCGAGCTGTTCGCCCACCTGTCTTCGGCTGGCATACAAAGAAATATACCACGCGGAAGCATGACCCTCCTGGGCCTTCCGCTCCCGTCCTCTCACCCCCCGTGAGAGAAATGGGGCTGACGGGTCTCTCTGGAAGGACCGCCTCCGTCTCGAGGTCCAGCACACTCATCCGCGGGAGTCTCCAACCACATCGGTGTAAATTTTATATTCCATCAAAAAGCAAATTTAAAATCAGTGCGAATAGCTTGCGTACTCACCCTTGTGGTACATTCCACAGAAGTTGTGCCACTCCCTCTCATTCCGTTGTACACTTAACCATTCACGCCTCGATGTGCAGACAGACAACAAGCCCCAGTTCGCAGTATTGCGAGCTGCCACGCCCCTAATTATTCCCGATTCCGAGTGCTGAAGAAGTCGGAGCCTGCGTTTCAAACCCTATCTCAAGTAGTCATACCAATTACTTAAAACCAATCGTATGTGCTGCGTGTGGTCGTATGTGTGCTGTGGTGTGTGTGTACTGCCTCATGGTTTAATTGACGATGTGGCCAAAGCCCGATAGGTGCTTGGCCAAACAGACGCCTGCGTGTGTTGGGAAGGAATGCCAAGACCAGTGCCTCGCCCATGAACCGCTTGCCAATAAACTGGCTTGTGCAACACCAACACTCCATAAAGAGTATGCGTACATCATTAGATGATAGCAATTAAATGAAAGCGAGCGACAACTGAGCGAGAGAGCTGACGTCAGGTCATGCATTGACATCGGGTGAGAAAAATAGTTAACAGAGTCAGGAAAAACACTTTTTTCATGAAGAGGCCAACCACTCACCCACCCCGGCTTCCACCCCGCGCGCTGGGAAGAGGTCGAAGGTGTCGATCCACGGCGAAGAGGGCAGTCGCGCAAGTCGGAGCGGCCCCAAAAACATCCAAAAAAGCTAGCAAGGAATGACAAGGTAGGAATGACGCCGCAGCGCGACACGAACACTCGCGCGTGTAATCCAGTTTAGAGGATTGCGGATGCATCACGACCATCTTTTCATTTTTCTGTTGTCAATCCCAACAACTAATAAAATACACATATTACACCAACCCACACTCACGTCTAGTATATTGTCTGAGACTGGAGTTGCATAGCAAAGAATCACAAAAGAAAGACCACGAAAAACGAACCCCGACTCAAAGGTCGCCACCCGAATGAATCACCATAATCCCTTAGCAAAACAACGTTTCCGGATCTTGCTAACTATACATGTCACATTCAATAATAATACCTATCTATCCGTTTAACCTGATTGACCTGACCAATGTGGATGCGAAACATCCAACAGACGTAAACATGCTCACCCCCCCCGTATTATACTCGACTCGTCATCCGGAAGTCGTCAAATTATCTGTCTCGCACTCTCAGTGTAGTCTCCTAGTACGTCGCTAATAATTACCGAACAATACCTCTGAGTGCGACATTTTCATGGTATCGTGTCCCAAAAATAAAAAAACCTAGAGCTGAGTAACTAATAAACAAACCACTCACACGACACTTAAATAAAGCCGGCGCTAAGACCAGACATGGCGGGGCGCGCATCTCTATTACATCTTTACACTTTACAAATTTCTACACTAACACCATTGCCCCTACAGACTCCATGAGACCCTCTGCAAATGCACAAAGCAGTTCTACGCGTGGATCCATGCACTTCTCGCATCAGTCTCTCGTCTCAAGCCATTTCATTCTATTTAGTGTATTCCACCGGTACAGGAACTGTGCCGGCCCACACGCCCTAGCCTCCCCCTTTGAAAATGAACACAATAACCACAACGCCATGGGCTTGCACAAAACCCATCTCCGTGCCAGCTCAATGGCACACGCAAGAACACAAACGAATGGATGGATATGATGAATGATGGAGGACGCAAACGACTGCACGCCCCACGCAGCCCGTGTTGTACTCCAACCAGGCAGTATCTGCAGCTTGCAAAACTGTTTCCTGATCCTCGCAACATGCAATGAACAAGGGGCAAACAAAATTGAAGGGGCGGTAAACAGGGCAGGGCCATGGCATGCAAAGTAGGCAGGCAACACAGCCTGCCAGAACAAGCCCGCAGCGCGAAACACAGCCGCAACGAACTGCCGCACAGGCCTTCATAAAAACAGCCGGCAGATGAACTGCCGGCACAGTGACACAGCAGCTGCAGACATCGGCCGGTACAGGCCTCCACAAAACAACCAGCTGCCAGAAGTTTGCGCCTTTGCCTTGCAGGAGGATGTGGAGGAGTGCGTGGTCTGCCACTCGGAGCGCCGACCTACCTACGCCTACTGTCTCCCTCCCAACCTATCGCCTTTGCCTGTCTCTGTCCATAACCACTCCCTTAGTTTGCAAAAAATCCCCAAATTTAGCCCCAACTTATTTTTTTGTTTTATTTTTATTTTTCTTCCCTCTATAATTCGTCTCCTAACCCCCTTTACAGTCTCAGTTCGGCTAACCTATTCTGTCTCCTAGCCTACTCCCAACCCCTACGTTCCCTTCCCGGAGGGGAATAAGG
>CM068962.1:66407019-66423302 GCA_035128595.1 Eptatretus atami
TGTTTATTTTATTTAGATATTTTTTTTTGGGGGGGGTTAGGAACGATATTCTCGATCAGAATACAGAATAAAACGTTGTTTAGGGAGATCACTCATTTGATCCCGATTGAAACAGTTTACCAAAGACTACACCTCATGACTCCTTCTTACAAGAATGTTCAGAGGGCCTCTTGGCAGCTATTTCCTTGGGGGCCACGGCCGTTTCTGGCGTGCGTGAACGTGACCTGCTAGAAAAAAAGGGAGGGGGGGGAAAATGGCCTCTTCTTACGACTATGCCAACTCGCCACCGCTTGTGCTCGATGCAGGAAAGCCTTGTCAGGATCGTTACTGATAAGAACGTGACTCGGGAGCATTCAAACCTTTGTTGAAGAAGGGCCAGTAAAGGATGCAATTCAACGTGGTGTCTCTGCAAATGAACTCCCCCTGGAATCCTCAAGAAGGAAATCGGAAAATTTAAAACCGCACATTTTAGCAGAAAAAGATGAATACCCACCACATGATGCTATTCTTACTGTATTAATATTACACTATTTTTCCAATCACGTACTTGTGGCATCACCTTACATCTTCCAACAACGTCTGGTTGGTTAAAAAAGAGCATTTTTGTTTGAGTGCGTGGAGACAATTTGATGAAATCCGATTTACAAAGAAAAGTTGCGTTTGCTTCGCAGGTTAGTTTCTCGAACTGCTTTGCAGCGAGAGCTTGCTGTTTGTGTAAAGAGGTATAACGTGAAATATGGCCTCATAATGCGGGATTTTATATACACCGTGTGGTCGTGGAGGTGAGTACTGTCATGGCGCATGCGCTGCGGGTGGTCGTTGTTCTCATTTCCTGACCTTTTCACCTTGCGGAAGATCAAGGTGATTCATCCTGATGAAATCTTCTTTTTTGCATCGTTGAGCGAGCATCATTTTCTCGTTCCAGTTGTGCTTTTCGTAGATGGCATGGTTTGCTGAGTTCTTTATCTGTTAAGATTCATTCGCTCGTTACATTCCTATTCCATGTCTGATGGCTCTTGCGAGCTTGCCCTTTTTTGTCCAGGATGTATTTATGCATTTAGTTCCCCAAATGTGGGAGATATGAATGAGTACGATGCATTTCAATATAGTTTCTTGCTGCACATAATGTCATCCAAAGCCACTTTCACATTAAACAGCGAGTATGGAAAGATTAATGAATTTTACCATTGGTGTTACTTGTGCTCTTCAATTCCGTTCGAACATTGACCGCTTTTTTCTGTGTGCCTTTTACCCTCACATTACAGATCTGGAGCCAGGCTCGGAAGCCCAAAGTGCTGCCAGGCAAGCGGCTGACAGTCCACACAGTCATGCAAAGCTCTCTCGAAAACTTGGATTTCGAGTTGGGCACAAGCGAAGCCCTCGAGCAGTTCATAAGTTGCTCAAGGCAAGAAAGGCTGCAACGGTCGGGCACAGGACCGGAACAACATTGTAAAAAGGGGGCGGGAAGACCTCGGAAGGAACCCTGTACATGCTCTTGCCTCGTCGGAGCTACCTCGGTGCAAGATAACGTCACCCACAGAGGGACTTGGAGACACTTTTCTCTCTGGAGTCTCAGAAGGCTGTGGCAACACTGCCTACCTTCCAGAGAAGATCCGAAGTGGGTTTCTTTTTTTATTGAAAAGGAACTTCTAAAGACCTGAAACACCATACCGCTCCAGAGAGCGGGTGAGTGCGGCGAGCCGCGAAAAACCACGTGCTGAGCTCGTTAAGGCGTGAAAAGGAAAGCCAGATGGCTGCCATGGAGGCACCCAGGAGGTCTCCTCCCGGGGTCAGCGAGAAGGATGGGTATCTCATTGTATACGATGACCCCTTTCACCAATTTGATGGGTTTGAAGAGGCGAAATGTGATGGAAAGTTATAGGTGTCGTACAATGTACACTGACGTGTGAGGATGATGCTCAAACATGGTGTGATAAATATGGTTAAGATTGTTCCCTCGAAATGTGCTGCCTTTTTGGCTGCTGGTTGATCATGGTTAGGGGCACGGCTATGCGCTGAGCATTTGGTCCCTATTACCAGTATACTGGTGCTCATTTCACGACCTCGGAGGAGGACTGGCTGAGTCACCCCTGGGTGTTCAATTCATTGACCACGGGGTGTGAGATTGTGAGGATACTAAACCAATCTGGCAAATGTATTAGCGGAAATGAGTCGGCATTCAGTCTTGGCTTCGTGCCCATAAATGATGTGTCTTTAAAAAGGCTGTGAAGAAAATGACACCATTGGTTCTCAAAAGTGACAATCATATTCATATAGTTAAGCTCCCGGCTTTGTTGAATATCGTGTCATGAGGTTAAAATTGACAGCTTAACTAAGGCCTGTTCTATTTAAGAACATCTTTGTTATCCCATGTTTTTAAAAAAACAAGAGATATTGCAATCGTCACTTGTCTGTCTGTCTGAGTCTGTCCATCAGTCATGCTATGTCCCAAGGAGCGGGTGGGCAGACATGTTCACCACACTTTGTAGTCGTGACATGACTAACCACATGCAGAGTGCTTAGTGAGTAGTCATTTTGCCTGCCCTCTCTGGCAGGCGTCAATAGATCAAATACCAAAAATGAATTACAGGAATATTTTCAAAACTTTTAATGAAATTTGGATATGCAATTAGCTTTAAGGGACGCATGAAATAATTCAAACGTTTTTGGGATTTGACCCCTGGTTCATGCCCCAGGGGTGGGGACGTTATCTATGGGGTCCAAAGCAGAAAAATAATTTCACTCAAAAATTTGACATTTGGTTCATTCCTGTGGAAATTCTTACCATCTTCACTTGCTTTCTGTGGGAAACATGGGGATCTGGATGGCGCGTCATCAACTTCGCTTTATGTTTTTGATAATTTTGCTGTAACCACGGTAGTTACTTGTAGTTGTAGGTTTAGAGAGAGGTGAGAGGAGGACAGTCAGTCAGATGATCTCTGTGGGATTCTGCCATCATATTGGAAACCCCAAAACACATTGTTGTTTACAAGTGCAGCTTTTTTGAAAAAAAATGTTTTTCAAGATATTGATCTTTTGGTCTGAAAACCACAGCTGGCAACGATGAGTCACACACACAACACACACACACAACACACACACACACACACACATCACACACACACGCAGGATTCATCAGCTGATATCTCCAACCACTGGGAGTTTGTTGACAGGGTGATTGCTCGAATTGAGACTGTCACGTACAACAATGGACAGTGCACATTAAGAAGTGACACCGAGTTTCGGTGTTCACCTTTTAATGAACTCATTTGCAGTCAGAGCTCAAGGTTGTAATTAAAAGAGATGTTGTCATTGCATCTGATCGCACACATAAAATAGGTGTAAGCCATTTTGAATATCAGTTATCATGCATAAATCATGAATGAAGGAAACACGGTCATATTTATTGAAGGATGCTTCAGTCGATTGATCTCCACCGAAGATCGCCGACTGATAGCTTGCCAGGAAAAAAAGCGAATGACACCTGGGCAGATAATCTATTGGTGCTGAACTTGTGCTGAAGACATTGAGGCTTGTGGAAGAGTTAAGGTGATGAGAGGAAGGTTAAGTCCATGATGTGGGGGCAATAGGTAAGATGGAAAAATGATGTGTGACTTATATCATGAATCTTGTTGAGTTTGAGGTGAAGTGGCAAGGATAGAAAATGTCTGGACATGCAGATGAAAAGATAGCGGTGAGAGTTGAATGACTGGAAGGAAAGAAAGGAGGAATGCACCAGAAGCATTTTTTACAGGTTCAGGGAATGAGAATGCAATCGACTTGTAGCTCTGGCTCCCGGAAGCGAGCCTGCCTAAATGGATGATGGAAGCTTCATTTGTTTTGGGGGCTCAGGCATCAGGAGACTGATGTTTGAAGTGAAGGGGTTCAAGAAGATAGTAATGAGATGGCACAAGGCTCAAATGCACTGAGCGTTGCGTGCGTGTGTGCGTTGTGGGCGTGTGGTGTGTGTGTGTGTGTGTGTGTGTGTGTAAGTAACAGAATTGTTTATTGGCCTTCTTGATTATTTTAATTTCATATTTTAACCACTCACTCCAAAAGTGGCAAGACAGGAAAGCAGGAGTTCGGGGTCACCATGGAGAGCAGGAGGGTATGTGACGGTGCATTTGAATGCTGTGTATGTTGTGATAAGCTTAGCGGTGCTAAAAAAAACTTGGCTCCAGGTAGGCCAATCACATTGACCTTTACGCAGGCTAACGTTTTGGATGTTCTGCCACAGAATAGTGGTATTATGGTGTTGAGAAAGATCAATCAGCCTTTACTTATCTACAGCGGGTTAATTCATCTTGGAGGATAACAGGGTGATTGGAATTATGTCCCATCGAGAGGACAAGCAAGGATCTGAGGTGTTTTATTACCACGCACACAAGCGAAGAGCTGGCTTAAGCAATTGGTTCACTTTGTCTGTCTGTCTGTCGTCTGCCTGTCTACAAAAATCAGTTTATGTTGAGGACTACTTCGATGAAATGGAATGATTTATATTTGACACAAATTGGAAAACGAACTTGCAGCTTATAGCAGCAGTACGTGGCTCTGAATTTGTCCTGATCGCATGCGAAGAGAGGAGTGAGATAATTTTTTTAGTCTGTCTGCTTTCTGGAAAAGCCAAAACAAAATTTAATATCATTCCAAATAGGAAGCTTAATGTTTTGAAGACGTCATATTAACACAAACAACGCGCACGAAAAAAACTAATGTAATGTGCTAAATAAGGTGTTGTAAAAAATTACGCTGCATCAACAGCGGTAAAACTTCTGGAAAATTTTTTTTCGACAACCTTTAAAAATCTTTATTTATTTCAATGAATTGTTTACTTGACTCTGTAGAACACAAATGCCTCATTTGGAACTTATTCAAAAATCTTCGTTTAGCAAGTACAGTAGTTGAAAAAAATATCATACCCTTCAAGGCAGAGCAACGATGAGAATCGGCATTCCAACGGCCGTCGCAAGTCTGCGGGCCAGAGTGACTGTGTGACTTTTCCATTCGAACAAATTATGGCGGCTCCTAGTTATGCTGTTTGTTTTGGGGATCTTTTCTTCAAAATTGTTCCAAAATGGTCATTTTCTCCGAGAGGAGTTGGTAGAAGGTTTTGAATTGCGCCAAATGCAGGATAAGCCTTGATGGCAACAAACAATGCACGTCAGCGGAGCATCGTCAGCCAGTGCACTGTTCCGTTTGCCGCATCAGCTTCGTATTGTGCCATCACACCCATTATGCAAGAGTTCCGACAAACGCACATAGATCGTGTCGGAAACTCAAAAGCAACAGTTGAAGAGACCCTTCCCACCTGTCTCAGAGCGTTGGGGAAGGTGTTAGATCTAGAGGTTTAAATTTTCCAAGTTTTCTTCTGCCTTCAGTTCTAATTATCGTTGAAACTTCTGTCTTGCAGGATTATACGATTCACATTGATCGTTTCAGCCGTATCTCTCATTCTTTATTTTCTATTTTGTCCATGGTAGTGGTATTGGGGACAAATGCTATTTACAAGGACAAAACTCATCATATAATCAGACTCCCTTCTCCATGTCTGCCGGCAGGGGGCCCTGACATCTTGGAAAAGACCATCCTTCCAGTGAGGGTGTAAATGTAGCCAGATGGGTACATCTGCATTGTATTAATCGTCCCGGTTCGACTCAAAAAGAGGAGGCCATTATGTATTCGTAGTGTGACTAATTTCATGCCTAGAGATCATCTGGGATTACATAACGTTATTATAAAGGATATGGATGTTAGTCAGCTTAAGATCTCATTAAGAATGGGGCTCGTACTGTACATGGTACACATCATTAGGAGACCATTGATGCACTGTTATTTATATGTGAAGAAAGAAACAGACAGCATAGTTAGATATTTGACAAACCATATTGGATATAAGTTAACATTGAGTCTTCTACCGTTGTTTGGAGTTAGGTTCCGATGGATCACCAAGCAGTAAAAAATATGGTTATATGATGCTATGACTAATATATGGAGTATAAGGCAGTGTTATAATATGAGTTGTGGGTTTACCTCCGCAGCTCACGGTCGTCTGCATTCTGGACCTTTACAAAATCGAATGGTTTTGATCTTGTTCACCCAATCTCCAGCCTAGTTTTGCCATAACCAGTCCACAGCTTTGGAATATCCGTGCTACACTAATATTTCGTTTTTGACCCAAATTAGAGTATCCGGATCTTCCCAAAATCTTAATTAATTTGTCCTTGTCACACACCCAAACTGGATCCACCAGGTTTCGTCCGAATCCGTCCCTTAAAATCTAGATATCCTTGCTCAGAGACAACAAACAACAATGAGAGTGTATCTAACCTCCAATCCACCTTCAGGTGCAGAGGTAGCAGAAATGCCAAAGTTGAACGACTCAAGTTTTTTGCAAAAAGGCATTCGCTCAAAAAGTGCGCATTTCAAAATTTATATTCCATCCAAGTGCGGGGAGAATAGGTTCTGGGGTGACGGAGGGTTGTCTTGGGGGGGGGGGAGTAGATACCCATAGACAATGGACCACTCAAACCAATGCACATTTAACATTCTAAGCTCAGGCCTGTTTCGTAATTGATTTTGAAGCCACGTTGTGCAGAAACATTGGATTTACTGGTGGCTTTGGCTTTGGGCAAAAACCTTGAGTGATGTTTGTGCTTTTGAGTTCATATCATCCAATGATCACAAATTTCGTTGTGGAAACCAGCTGTCCCATTATACCCTCCAACATACACTTGTTGATGACAGCAATAATACCCCAGGAAATTGTGCTGAATGGGAGCTCAGCATGGAAACCTCGAACATCACAGTCGCGTTTTACCGGAACGAACACAAAGGATTAAGGACACCACTCTGTTGCATTTTTATTAATTTCTTACATTTAGTGGATGTTCAAAGCTTTTTAAAAGGAATCCATTTTCTTGACAAACACAAATTATCTTTAATTAATAAGGACATTCTATGAAGACGTCTCCAGCACGGAATGATACTTGTTTGCTTCATTCCAATTTCCTGTATCTCGAACTTTTTTTATATGTTTATATTTTCTGCGAGTTATTTTCTCATTATGGAGACAAACGAATTGGCCATTGAAACTAATTATGTTTAACAAAAACGTCAAAGCTATAACTGACCTTCCAATCGAACGCCATCTTTATCAAAACTTTGATACATTTTGTGAGTTCATCTGTCGTTGTCTTTCGTATCCACCCGAGGCTGCGACAGTAGCATCATAGGCTGTGTCGCTCTTGCAATGCCCGCTGCGGTATCGAGAGGGAAATTTGTAACTGTTTATGGTGCTGGCGAATAGCTCGCACTTCTCTTCACGAAAGGACGCTGTGAGACCATTTAATGATCCACCAACTAATGACAGCAGACGGTGACTCACGTTTACGTTCATAGGAGCGACGAAACACGTGACAAAAATCACCACTAGCTGTGAAACGCACGGGAATGACAGTTTATATGCTGGATCGGGATTTTAAACCCAGGTTAGACAGGTTGGCAGGCAAGTGTCTGCACCATTGAGGCCTTCATTTCAGCACATTAAAACAGAACATTGAACCATTAGATCGTTGATTTTAGGCTATACCTATATCCATATGCATGTATGTAGCACAAGCTCAGGAGTCATTCCTGTCATGAAAAACGGCGTCCACCTAATGAGCAAGTTAAGTAAATTGTGCTTACAAGCGGAATCTAAGTCTTCAATCTCCAATGAGGTTATAGCAGTCTACGTTAAGCTAATCTCCCATGCCTCTTTGACTCTGTGTTCGGAAATTGCTTCCTTAAAGCAACAGGCGTTTGCCTGGTCAGCCCTGTGCTGATGTGGTTTCATGATGCTGCAAAAGATGGTTTGATTTTCGGTGTGTGCATGAGTCGATGTACACCATGTTTTGAGAGAAAGAAAACAAACGCTTCGGTCATAATATTATGTCCACGTTATTGCTGCATCAACTGTTTTCTGTTGATTGATTTGATTGACAGTATTCAGATGAAGCTTCAGGATACACAGTGAAGTTTAAGGCATTGCCTCTATTAGCAGAACTGCACCACTCCGTGCCAGATTGTGGGAGTCTCGTTAATCCCCCAATGCAGTCACAGAAGAGATTCGGCCTTACCACTTCTGGCTTCCAAATATACAAATCATTCTGTCACTGCAATTGTAAGAAGCTCCTGCAGAACCTGACAAGTTTCCAGCTCTTTCCCCAAAACATCCCATCCAACTGTTGATGTGTTTCCATTCGGTTCTATTTTCCTCTGGACGCGTTTGCATTGTGAACCGTATTCATCGACATTAATTTTTCCTCCTCAGCAGTGAATATTTATGTTGTTTTTCTTTTTTTTGTCCATGACTTCAAAACGTGACCAGGTCTCAAGAATCCCAAAGGTCATGTGTTCAGTTAATATAACTTGTTGTGGCATTACCTCTGCCACTGAAGAATGATGGAGCGTTATGATTCACCCCTGTTTGTTACTTGCGAAATCGATGATTCGCAAATATCATTGTTTGGTGCTGGTCTGCTTTTCTGTCCTGTATGTTGACTGTTTGATGTTATGTTTATCTGATGGTCTGTTTGTATGTCAATCGCCTGCAGGTCACATTTTATCCAATCTTCATTAAACGTAACCACCAGGCTGAGATAGTGCCCAGCTAGAAGGCTATTGTTTTGAGGTCAATAGGTAAAAGGTTAAGGCACAAATTGTGAATGTTCATCCTGATTCACTGAGGAAAACTATTTTAAAACCGAAAACATTGTGTGTTACGGCGGAAAACCGTTATCATTTCTCATCCGATTCACTTAAAATTTGAACAGGGTTTTCACTATGGAGTCACTGAAGCCAATTTGCTTGAGGTCAAAAAGGTCCAAAGCCAAGCTCACATAAAATCATCAAATTGAATTCCTATTGACTCTGGAAAATTTCAACAGGATTTGTATATTGGATCACAGACCTAATTCACCAAAATAACGACATATTGGTGCCTTTTTGAGCGTGTCAATTTCAGAGCAGGTTTCCATGACAAACAATTTCACCCCATTATAAAACAAATGGGCTTGTTGCTGCATTTATATTATCACCATTATCCCAGTAATTTTGCAGGATATCAAATTGAACTTACTCAAACTATTCTTCAATATGCTGTTAATAAATAATATATTTTATATATTATATATTGTATATATAATATTACATGAGAAAAATTGGTTAAAACATCGTTAAAGGTCACGATCAAGGCCATTGAAACATGTCAAACACCTGTTTGGCCACAATTTGAAAATGTATCAACCCAAAATTTGTTATGCAATTCAGTTCAATCATGTAAAAAAACTTGGGGTTGCTTTACAGTTAAGGTGGGCTGCGCATAAGCGTCTTAGTGGCTTGAGTTGAGCCCCTGTCGTGACGTTTAAATAACACCAGGTTTGGTAACTAGCCTAGTTTATCCTTCCGAGGTCAGGCAAAATGAATAGCAGCTTACTGAGAAACAGGGGCACTGCAATAGTGGCTTAAGCCATGCCAGCAATGATGCGATTCAGCAACCACAGGGTGCATTACTAATATGTATAATCATGTAAAACACTTGCATAATCCAAAGTTTCGAAATTACCAATTGTGTTTCCATGGCAACGATTGGTTATTTCAATTTCACAAGTATCGTGACGACTGCACGACACCTTTCTTTTTGTTGTGAGGCAGGATGTCCAAAAAGTTATGAACGGATGCAGATGAAACTTGGTGAATTGGTTGGGAGTGTGAGGAGACTAATTGATTAAATTTTTTGAAGATCTGATCCGGATATGAGGGTTTTAAAATTTTTTTTAAGTTCATTCTTCACCATGGCGATGATGCCAATATATATGTATTATGGATATATATATATATTATATTATATACTATATATATATTATATATATATTTTATATATATATGTTATGACATTTTCACACGTTGTGACAGTTTAGAACAAAACTTATGTTGATGAGTTGGTCGGGTGACAAGAACAAGCTCATTAGAGATTTTGTTAAAGTCCAGATGGAGATCCGGCTATTCAGTGGGATACAAAATGTAAACTGTCAGCCTGGGGAGGTTGGCTCTACCGCAGTGCCGTTCTCGTGTATAAATAGGAATGTCGAGTTCGATAGTTTCACACATAATGTGCATTCGACTCAGATTAATGTTCTTCTTCCGTCATGCATTTCTTTTAACTTTTCAAAAATACATACATATTAACCAGCTGTCAATTGCACAGCAGGAGCCACGGCAGTGGGCCGTTTATTTTGCAGAGTGACTGCTTACGTTCTGTCGCTTCTTTTCAAGATGCGATTTGAAGGTCAAATCTTATATGCCTTCCGAGGTTCCTTGTAATATTTACATTCAGGTGTGTTTGGCTGTAAATTCCATTGTTACAAAGAAGGGTTTCTCACGATGAATTGTTTTAACAAAGAACATTTGCTCATTTTGTTAGCATAATTAGATGTTTATTTGGCTGTTCGCGATGCATAATGTTAACCATGCCAGTTTTACATTGCCCACGTAGAGTTGAATGCGACTATATCATTTGGTGTGGACTCTCTCCATTCCATGCAGATTGGAATGTAGAAAAGGAACTTTATCAGTGTGAATGTTACCAACCAAGCTGTTTCATCTTCCAACAAACATTATTAAACTTCAACGTGGCTGGTGTTTTACATCTTGCTCCATGGTGTCCAGAAAGTGGTAATAAAACCTCATGTATCGCATTGTCATTAATCTACATTCGCTTGGTCTCAGTCTGCGGCACAGTAAATTCATTTTCATTAAAAGTTGCCAACATGTGGGGAGTTATTGTTGGAAGGCTCGTGATGTCGGTTTTTGATCTGTGTGTGTGTCCCAGCAGCTTGATCCTGGCTTTACTCATGTCTTTTCACTCTAACCTTTTCCTTGTTTGGTTAGATGGAGTGGGGGGAGTGAATTTGTGGGGACTGACTTGAACTTATAATTCTTAATCTAACTGTCGAGGCTTTATGAAAACAAGTGAAATACTATCGAGACCATGCTAGCCATTCCTTGGTCTGCCCCTTGGCCCTAGGTCTTAAAGCGTCGAAGAGTTATTGGTGTCTAATATATATATTATATCATATATATATATATATATATATATATGTATATACATGTACACATGTATATGTATTATATATTGTTATGTTGTGGGTAGATGGAGAACTTCATCGTAAAAGATAGGATCTGTTCATGTAGATGGTCGTGAACGAGCAGGAGACACGTCAATGTAATTTAAGTAGGGAAACTCGTTCAGCTTAAGATTGTTACTTGGTCAACCGCACGGGCGAGGGAGTGATGCTGTGTTAATAGGTGGGGTTTAAGGCTAATTTCGTCACCAGCATAGTGACCCCCGTGACCTTTCCTATGTTTTTGCATTTACAAACCGGAAATAAAAGAATCACATTTTCAACAACAACAAACCTAGAGCCGAAGTTCCGGAGCGGCCGAAAAACCCGCTTCTTGCTTCGGACCGGCAAGTCATGCCCCCGAGGCTTACGATTGGTCAGGGTAACGTTTGTAGAGCGTTGCAAGAGAGACAAGAAGGGCATATCGAAGAGCAGATGGTTGGGGCGAGATGCGATTTGAGACGGAGGGTCTCGATTGGCTGGCTTCTGTCTCCGGCACTACAAATTAGCAGCGCAATTTTTTGTGTTCGTTGCTGTGTGTCATTTGCAGTTGTGCTTGAGCAACGCTATCCATACTGTTTGGCTGAGTCGTGAAGTCGTGATGTTTTGAGGGAGAGTGGAAGAGAGGAGCGTGCCTCTCTACCATAACTCAGCATTATTCCGTCACGTGTTCGAGGAGAGAAGGTGGGACCATCATTGTGAGGGACCTGATGTAAGGGAGGGTGGGTCGGCAGGTCATCATGAGAAGAAGCTGCACGGGGGGTTGGTGAGCTTCTGGCGCTGAACACCGCTACATGAATTTACCTCACGTACGCTTTTCCGCTTCAGATAGCGGGCTTGCACCATTTTGGTGCGTTTTCCCACACAGAGACGACACGTTCGATCACCAGAACTCCTAAGACCACTCTGGACACACAGCTAAGTGTCAGAAATAAAGGAGGATTTTCTTATTTCTTATCATTTCCCCTTCTCTTTATTTAAGTCCCTAATGGAGGGACATCTCAAAATTTGGCTAGAGTTTACCTTCACGTTTTTAGTATCACGCGGTTGATTTATCCCAATTATTAAATATTTGATTTATGTTCATTATAGTTTATTTATTAAATTTGTTGTGTTAGTCTTCGTTTTGGGTCAAGATATAACCTTTGTGCTATCCGTCGCTGGTAAACGCCCTTGCTGCCTATTCCGTCCCTGTGTGCGGCCTTCATCTCCAATGATCTCGGGTTGTTCACCTCCAAGGAAATCGTTTCAGCTCGTCCGTCCACGGTCGGTGTTAACCGCCCAATCTACGACAATGGGTTGGGGTATATTAACTTAACCGCCATGCGACATGAGAATACATATTGTTGCGAATTCACGCCCGCCAGCGTCCAGCGAACGGCCCTTTCCATAATTAGTAGCCGCTCGCCACCAGACGGACAATTCAGTCGTGACCTTCCGGAACAACGCCGGAACCCTTCACGGGTGGGTCTGTCAACCCCACCACGGCGCCGAACGCCCAATTGTCTACCCGCGCACAATGAGGGTCAATCGCCGAATATCCAATATACCTAAGTACCACGCACGGGGTAGCCCTACTGGAGACCGTACCTCGGCGCAGGTCGGCTTGAACACGAACCGCCCAAGCGGTCCGTTCCGTCTGCAGGTGAGAACGACGCGCGGTATTATCACCCGACCTCGCGGACTCCGATTCTATTTATGGGATTTACAACGCCAACTTTTATTCGAGAGAAGCATGGCATTCCAATGTGGTGAAAGGAGGACGCAACAAACGGGTACATTCACAACCCCCCCACCAAACACATTATTTACACGATTCACATATACAGTCATGCATCAATGAGGGGGAAGGGGGCAAGACACGAGCCAAGGTAAGAGCACTACAACCGACTATAGCAATTTATAATTTACAGGCACTTAAACAGTTTTTACGTATGGAGACCGGCCGCCACATCATTCACACAAAAGAGAAAAAGGCCACCCCAAAGGACAAAGCGCCAGACAGGGTCCGTAGACCTTTATGCGTGACTTGCAGACGAACGGAATCCACGCGACCGTTGCAGGTTACCCTGCACCCTCGTGGTGCGATGGTGGGCGAGCTTCTCTCGCGCTCCTTGCACGAACGCGATCAGCGCGACAACAGCTGGCAGAGCGGCCGCCTCCAGTCCGCGTCCCCGTCCGCGATGCCCGGCTCTCCAACCGACTGCCAAGCTCCAACGAGCGGGACGCTCTACGGACCGCCTTTCCAAGACCAGAATGGAGAAGACACGAACGCGACTGACAACTGACACTGCTGACCGACGCCTTCTGACCCCCGAAGACTTGACTGACTCCTGACTTGACTTGGGACTATGTTGAACTGGCGCTCTGCGCGCCTTTATATCAGGGCTGCGAGACGGAGATCAGATCTCCGCCCGCTCACCTCTGACCTCTGACCTCTGCCTGAAAGGCGGACGGGCTAGAAATCACCGGCCCTCTGGATCGATTCTCGAAGCGAAGCGAGCTTCCAGCACAGAGCGAGTCAGGTAGAAATCACCAGACTTGCGCTCACAACGAAACCTCCCGCGTCGGATTATGATGCAGCGATGCTGTGCGCTGGGGACTCGCGACGGGCTTGTGCAAAGATTGGCGTGTGTCGGAACGAGTTGAGGCGATGTTGTGGCTGGAGATGTTGACGGTTGCTGGCGGGTGGTGAGGATGGCTTGTGGTTGTGAGAGGCAGGTTGGTTGTGGTGTTTTGTGGTTAAGGCGAGCGAGTTGGTGTTGTAATGGTGGTGGAGAATGTGGTGGTTCAAAATAAGCGATAGTAAAAGAAAAACCACTATCTCAAAGGATGTACAGCCCTGTGACACGGAATAAATCCATTAAACAACGTGGGGAAATAGAACTGACACAGACTTATCGAATCTAACTGAACTAAGGAACCATTATCGTGTTCTGTTAATTTCCACAGCCGTAACACTACCCCTCCCCTTTACAGACTCGGTCGATCGTCGAATTTTCGTGGTGCCATCATGTTGTAAGTTTCCCCTATGTACGTGTTATCTTCAGATCCCTGAGTGGACATTTTAGTGTATTCGTGTCCCAAAAATAAAATAAACCTACCGGGCTGAGTAACTAATTAAACAAACCCACTCAAACAGACACTTAATAATTGCCGGCGCTAGGACCACGACATGGCAGGGGGGCGCAACTCAGTACAATCTTAACCTTTATAATTTTGCACTAAACCATTGGCCCAGATCGATGGACTCTGTGGGAAAAAAGAAAAGCAGGGAAGCCAGGCGCTCACACTGCAGTCTCTGGCTCATGAAACCAATGCAGTGACAGGGACACATGCCGGCTGCTCACAGCGCCACAAGTCCAGAGCACCAAAAGAGTCTAGGCCTCCCCCGTGAAATGAGCGCCATGTGAAACACAAGCGGTGCACGGGCCGCCAATGCGGTCCCGTTTGATGCGCGCTGCCTACAGGGCCAGTCCCCTGACAGCACGCATGACGATCTGACGCAGCAAACAAACGTTGCACGGGCCGCCAATGCGGTGCCCGTGATTTGCGGCTGCCTACCAGGGCAGTCCTTGGGGGCGGGGGGGGCCCCCCCACACGCGATGATCCTGGCGCACATGGTGATGAATGGGGGCAAATGCAAAACAGAATGGGCAGGCATGGCCAGGCAAATGGCAAAGCAGGCAAGGCATGCAAGGCCACACAGGCCGTTGTTAGCAAAACGTGCCAGTGGTGAACTGGCCGGCACAGGCCTGCACAAAACAAGGCCGGCAGATTAACTGACCGCACAGGCCTGCTTGTTAAGGGGTGGTGGAGGGAGTGCGGTTGGTGCTGGCCACTCGGAAGGCGGGCTCGGACCTACCCTACTGTCTCCTCCCAACCTATCGCCTGTTGCCTTCTCATGTCCAAACCCACTCCCTTAGTTTGCAAAAAATCCCCAAGTAGCCCCAACTTTTATTTTTTTTGTTTATTTTTATATTTTTCTTCCCTCTTAATTCGTTCTCCATAACCCCTTACAGTCTCAGTTCGGCTAACCTATCTGTCTCCTAGCCTACTCCCAAAACCCTACGTTCCCTTCCCGGAGGAATAGGGAGAGTATGTCCTATTGTTCGGGGCCCAACGAAGCGTCAGAATTGGCCTCCTCAAGATCTCCAGCGATCTACTTTACCCACGGTGAGTCCAGCGGCCCACAACGAGCGCAGGGATGGATTGGTGCTGAGGGGTTACACTCCTACATCTACCCTAACCATTTACTTGTTAACGACCCCGGGGCTTTCCAAAAAGCGCCTTTCCCTCGCTTTTAAAAAAACTATCAGTTTCTATCAACCAGATTTCCCGTCGCTTTGTTTGGTGTTCCTCTCAAATTTCGGGCCATGCCCTCAATTTTCCTCCGTGCCCTCACACGCGTCTCATGGCTGGGACATGTGGCTCCCTTGGCAGGAACTACCTCTGCCAATTCATCCAACAATGGCACCCCGGGCACTTACACTGCCTCCGAGCTACCAGCTCCTAACACCGGGGAGTTGCCCTCCATGGCTACTCCCCTGAAACGGCTCACGTGGCGTGTTGGCGCCCCGGGGGTTTTCCCCTTTTTTTTTTTCCGAGGTCACCCGTGCCCAGTACCACTGCCCCCATGGGCCTTGTGGCGCCCGGGCCCCGGCATTCATGCCGGGCACCCTGTGCCCCCTTACACTATCCCAGCCCACCCATGGACCTTGGCCCACCGGCCGACTAGCCCGGTACCCGGGTACCCACTCAGCGATGCTCACCGTGCGCAAGCCACGCTCCCGCCCGTCACAGGGCGCCTGCACCCCTCCCAAACGGGTTTCGAGCCTACACTCCCACCAACAGCAAACGAACCTCCATTTTTCAATTTGACTAACCCCTAACTCAATTACACTGACCCCGGGGTCCCTGGTGGGAAATCACTACCTCCCCCCAATACTCTCGCCACCATGCATGGCATTCCACATTCACTCCATACACTCAGACCCGCTGGCCTCACTCACTCAACATGTTTCCACTTCACTCCGCTCACATCACTGAATTCTGCCATTCTTCTCACTAAATCCCATAACTACCTCATGCTCCCACGTCGTCCCTTACACTACAGCACGT
>CM068962.1:66423547-66440310 GCA_035128595.1 Eptatretus atami
TGTTTATTTTATTTAGATATTTTTTTTTGGGGGGGGTTAGGAACGATATTCTCGATCAGAATACAGAATAAAACGTTGTTTAGGGAGATCACTCATTTGATCCCGATTGAAACAGTTTACCAAAGACTACACCTCATGACTCCTTCTTACAAGAATGTTCAGAGGGCCTCTTGGCAGCTATTTCCTTGGGGGCCACGGCCGTTTCTGGCGTGCGTGAACGTGACCTGCTAGAAAAAAAGGGAGGGGGGGGAAAATGGCCTCTTCTTACGACTATGCCAACTCGCCACCGCTTGTGCTCGATGCAGGAAAGCCTTGTCAGGATCGTTACTGATAAGAACGTGACTCGGGAGCATTCAAACCTTTGTTGAAGAAGGGCCAGTAAAGGATGCAATTCAACGTGGTGTCTCTGCAAATGAACTCCCCCTGGAATCCTCAAGAAGGAAATCGGAAAATTTAAAACCGCACATTTTAGCAGAAAAAGATGAATACCCACCACATGATGCTATTCTTACTGTATTAATATTACACTATTTTTCCAATCACGTACTTGTGGCATCACCTTACATCTTCCAACAACGTCTGGTTGGTTAAAAAAGAGCATTTTTGTTTGAGTGCGTGGAGACAATTTGATGAAATCCGATTTACAAAGAAAAGTTGCGTTTGCTTCGCAGGTTAGTTTCTCGAACTGCTTTGCAGCGAGAGCTTGCTGTTTGTGTAAAGAGGTATAACGTGAAATATGGCCTCATAATGCGGGATTTTATATACACCGTGTGGTCGTGGAGGTGAGTACTGTCATGGCGCATGCGCTGCGGGTGGTCGTTGTTCTCATTTCCTGACCTTTTCACCTTGCGGAAGATCAAGGTGATTCATCCTGATGAAATCTTCTTTTTTGCATCGTTGAGCGAGCATCATTTTCTCGTTCCAGTTGTGCTTTTCGTAGATGGCATGGTTTGCTGAGTTCTTTATCTGTTAAGATTCATTCGCTCGTTACATTCCTATTCCATGTCTGATGGCTCTTGCGAGCTTGCCCTTTTTTGTCCAGGATGTATTTATGCATTTAGTTCCCCAAATGTGGGAGATATGAATGAGTACGATGCATTTCAATATAGTTTCTTGCTGCACATAATGTCATCCAAAGCCACTTTCACATTAAACAGCGAGTATGGAAAGATTAATGAATTTTACCATTGGTGTTACTTGTGCTCTTCAATTCCGTTCGAACATTGACCGCTTTTTTCTGTGTGCCTTTTACCCTCACATTACAGATCTGGAGCCAGGCTCGGAAGCCCAAAGTGCTGCCAGGCAAGCGGCTGACAGTCCACACAGTCATGCAAAGCTCTCTCGAAAACTTGGATTTCGAGTTGGGCACAAGCGAAGCCCTCGAGCAGTTCATAAGTTGCTCAAGGCAAGAAAGGCTGCAACGGTCGGGCACAGGACCGGAACAACATTGTAAAAAGGGGGCGGGAAGACCTCGGAAGGAACCCTGTACATGCTCTTGCCTCGTCGGAGCTACCTCGGTGCAAGATAACGTCACCCACAGAGGGACTTGGAGACACTTTTCTCTCTGGAGTCTCAGAAGGCTGTGGCAACACTGCCTACCTTCCAGAGAAGATCCGAAGTGGGTTTCTTTTTTTATTGAAAAGGAACTTCTAAAGACCTGAAACACCATACCGCTCCAGAGAGCGGGTGAGTGCGGCGAGCCGCGAAAAACCACGTGCTGAGCTCGTTAAGGCGTGAAAAGGAAAGCCAGATGGCTGCCATGGAGGCACCCAGGAGGTCTCCTCCCGGGGTCAGCGAGAAGGATGGGTATCTCATTGTATACGATGACCCCTTTCACCAATTTGATGGGTTTGAAGAGGCGAAATGTGATGGAAAGTTATAGGTGTCGTACAATGTACACTGACGTGTGAGGATGATGCTCAAACATGGTGTGATAAATATGGTTAAGATTGTTCCCTCGAAATGTGCTGCCTTTTTGGCTGCTGGTTGATCATGGTTAGGGGCACGGCTATGCGCTGAGCATTTGGTCCCTATTACCAGTATACTGGTGCTCATTTCACGACCTCGGAGGAGGACTGGCTGAGTCACCCCTGGGTGTTCAATTCATTGACCACGGGGTGTGAGATTGTGAGGATACTAAACCAATCTGGCAAATGTATTAGCGGAAATGAGTCGGCATTCAGTCTTGGCTTCGTGCCCATAAATGATGTGTCTTTAAAAAGGCTGTGAAGAAAATGACACCATTGGTTCTCAAAAGTGACAATCATATTCATATAGTTAAGCTCCCGGCTTTGTTGAATATCGTGTCATGAGGTTAAAATTGACAGCTTAACTAAGGCCTGTTCTATTTAAGAACATCTTTGTTATCCCATGTTTTTAAAAAAACAAGAGATATTGCAATCGTCACTTGTCTGTCTGTCTGAGTCTGTCCATCAGTCATGCTATGTCCCAAGGAGCGGGTGGGCAGACATGTTCACCACACTTTGTAGTCGTGACATGACTAACCACATGCAGAGTGCTTAGTGAGTAGTCATTTTGCCTGCCCTCTCTGGCAGGCGTCAATAGATCAAATACCAAAAATGAATTACAGGAATATTTTCAAAACTTTTAATGAAATTTGGATATGCAATTAGCTTTAAGGGACGCATGAAATAATTCAAACGTTTTTGGGATTTGACCCCTGGTTCATGCCCCAGGGGTGGGGACGTTATCTATGGGGTCCAAAGCAGAAAAATAATTTCACTCAAAAATTTGACATTTGGTTCATTCCTGTGGAAATTCTTACCATCTTCACTTGCTTTCTGTGGGAAACATGGGGATCTGGATGGCGCGTCATCAACTTCGCTTTATGTTTTTGATAATTTTGCTGTAACCACGGTAGTTACTTGTAGTTGTAGGTTTAGAGAGAGGTGAGAGGAGGACAGTCAGTCAGATGATCTCTGTGGGATTCTGCCATCATATTGGAAACCCCAAAACACATTGTTGTTTACAAGTGCAGCTTTTTTGAAAAAAAATGTTTTTCAAGATATTGATCTTTTGGTCTGAAAACCACAGCTGGCAACGATGAGTCACACACACAACACACACACACAACACACACACACACACACACATCACACACACACGCAGGATTCATCAGCTGATATCTCCAACCACTGGGAGTTTGTTGACAGGGTGATTGCTCGAATTGAGACTGTCACGTACAACAATGGACAGTGCACATTAAGAAGTGACACCGAGTTTCGGTGTTCACCTTTTAATGAACTCATTTGCAGTCAGAGCTCAAGGTTGTAATTAAAAGAGATGTTGTCATTGCATCTGATCGCACACATAAAATAGGTGTAAGCCATTTTGAATATCAGTTATCATGCATAAATCATGAATGAAGGAAACACGGTCATATTTATTGAAGGATGCTTCAGTCGATTGATCTCCACCGAAGATCGCCGACTGATAGCTTGCCAGGAAAAAAAGCGAATGACACCTGGGCAGATAATCTATTGGTGCTGAACTTGTGCTGAAGACATTGAGGCTTGTGGAAGAGTTAAGGTGATGAGAGGAAGGTTAAGTCCATGATGTGGGGGCAATAGGTAAGATGGAAAAATGATGTGTGACTTATATCATGAATCTTGTTGAGTTTGAGGTGAAGTGGCAAGGATAGAAAATGTCTGGACATGCAGATGAAAAGATAGCGGTGAGAGTTGAATGACTGGAAGGAAAGAAAGGAGGAATGCACCAGAAGCATTTTTTACAGGTTCAGGGAATGAGAATGCAATCGACTTGTAGCTCTGGCTCCCGGAAGCGAGCCTGCCTAAATGGATGATGGAAGCTTCATTTGTTTTGGGGGCTCAGGCATCAGGAGACTGATGTTTGAAGTGAAGGGGTTCAAGAAGATAGTAATGAGATGGCACAAGGCTCAAATGCACTGAGCGTTGCGTGCGTGTGTGCGTTGTGGGCGTGTGGTGTGTGTGTGTGTGTGTGTGTGTGTGTAAGTAACAGAATTGTTTATTGGCCTTCTTGATTATTTTAATTTCATATTTTAACCACTCACTCCAAAAGTGGCAAGACAGGAAAGCAGGAGTTCGGGGTCACCATGGAGAGCAGGAGGGTATGTGACGGTGCATTTGAATGCTGTGTATGTTGTGATAAGCTTAGCGGTGCTAAAAAAAACTTGGCTCCAGGTAGGCCAATCACATTGACCTTTACGCAGGCTAACGTTTTGGATGTTCTGCCACAGAATAGTGGTATTATGGTGTTGAGAAAGATCAATCAGCCTTTACTTATCTACAGCGGGTTAATTCATCTTGGAGGATAACAGGGTGATTGGAATTATGTCCCATCGAGAGGACAAGCAAGGATCTGAGGTGTTTTATTACCACGCACACAAGCGAAGAGCTGGCTTAAGCAATTGGTTCACTTTGTCTGTCTGTCTGTCGTCTGCCTGTCTACAAAAATCAGTTTATGTTGAGGACTACTTCGATGAAATGGAATGATTTATATTTGACACAAATTGGAAAACGAACTTGCAGCTTATAGCAGCAGTACGTGGCTCTGAATTTGTCCTGATCGCATGCGAAGAGAGGAGTGAGATAATTTTTTTAGTCTGTCTGCTTTCTGGAAAAGCCAAAACAAAATTTAATATCATTCCAAATAGGAAGCTTAATGTTTTGAAGACGTCATATTAACACAAACAACGCGCACGAAAAAAACTAATGTAATGTGCTAAATAAGGTGTTGTAAAAAATTACGCTGCATCAACAGCGGTAAAACTTCTGGAAAATTTTTTTTCGACAACCTTTAAAAATCTTTATTTATTTCAATGAATTGTTTACTTGACTCTGTAGAACACAAATGCCTCATTTGGAACTTATTCAAAAATCTTCGTTTAGCAAGTACAGTAGTTGAAAAAAATATCATACCCTTCAAGGCAGAGCAACGATGAGAATCGGCATTCCAACGGCCGTCGCAAGTCTGCGGGCCAGAGTGACTGTGTGACTTTTCCATTCGAACAAATTATGGCGGCTCCTAGTTATGCTGTTTGTTTTGGGGATCTTTTCTTCAAAATTGTTCCAAAATGGTCATTTTCTCCGAGAGGAGTTGGTAGAAGGTTTTGAATTGCGCCAAATGCAGGATAAGCCTTGATGGCAACAAACAATGCACGTCAGCGGAGCATCGTCAGCCAGTGCACTGTTCCGTTTGCCGCATCAGCTTCGTATTGTGCCATCACACCCATTATGCAAGAGTTCCGACAAACGCACATAGATCGTGTCGGAAACTCAAAAGCAACAGTTGAAGAGACCCTTCCCACCTGTCTCAGAGCGTTGGGGAAGGTGTTAGATCTAGAGGTTTAAATTTTCCAAGTTTTCTTCTGCCTTCAGTTCTAATTATCGTTGAAACTTCTGTCTTGCAGGATTATACGATTCACATTGATCGTTTCAGCCGTATCTCTCATTCTTTATTTTCTATTTTGTCCATGGTAGTGGTATTGGGGACAAATGCTATTTACAAGGACAAAACTCATCATATAATCAGACTCCCTTCTCCATGTCTGCCGGCAGGGGGCCCTGACATCTTGGAAAAGACCATCCTTCCAGTGAGGGTGTAAATGTAGCCAGATGGGTACATCTGCATTGTATTAATCGTCCCGGTTCGACTCAAAAAGAGGAGGCCATTATGTATTCGTAGTGTGACTAATTTCATGCCTAGAGATCATCTGGGATTACATAACGTTATTATAAAGGATATGGATGTTAGTCAGCTTAAGATCTCATTAAGAATGGGGCTCGTACTGTACATGGTACACATCATTAGGAGACCATTGATGCACTGTTATTTATATGTGAAGAAAGAAACAGACAGCATAGTTAGATATTTGACAAACCATATTGGATATAAGTTAACATTGAGTCTTCTACCGTTGTTTGGAGTTAGGTTCCGATGGATCACCAAGCAGTAAAAAATATGGTTATATGATGCTATGACTAATATATGGAGTATAAGGCAGTGTTATAATATGAGTTGTGGGTTTACCTCCGCAGCTCACGGTCGTCTGCATTCTGGACCTTTACAAAATCGAATGGTTTTGATCTTGTTCACCCAATCTCCAGCCTAGTTTTGCCATAACCAGTCCACAGCTTTGGAATATCCGTGCTACACTAATATTTCGTTTTTGACCCAAATTAGAGTATCCGGATCTTCCCAAAATCTTAATTAATTTGTCCTTGTCACACACCCAAACTGGATCCACCAGGTTTCGTCCGAATCCGTCCCTTAAAATCTAGATATCCTTGCTCAGAGACAACAAACAACAATGAGAGTGTATCTAACCTCCAATCCACCTTCAGGTGCAGAGGTAGCAGAAATGCCAAAGTTGAACGACTCAAGTTTTTTGCAAAAAGGCATTCGCTCAAAAAGTGCGCATTTCAAAATTTATATTCCATCCAAGTGCGGGGAGAATAGGTTCTGGGGTGACGGAGGGTTGTCTTGGGGGGGGGGGAGTAGATACCCATAGACAATGGACCACTCAAACCAATGCACATTTAACATTCTAAGCTCAGGCCTGTTTCGTAATTGATTTTGAAGCCACGTTGTGCAGAAACATTGGATTTACTGGTGGCTTTGGCTTTGGGCAAAAACCTTGAGTGATGTTTGTGCTTTTGAGTTCATATCATCCAATGATCACAAATTTCGTTGTGGAAACCAGCTGTCCCATTATACCCTCCAACATACACTTGTTGATGACAGCAATAATACCCCAGGAAATTGTGCTGAATGGGAGCTCAGCATGGAAACCTCGAACATCACAGTCGCGTTTTACCGGAACGAACACAAAGGATTAAGGACACCACTCTGTTGCATTTTTATTAATTTCTTACATTTAGTGGATGTTCAAAGCTTTTTAAAAGGAATCCATTTTCTTGACAAACACAAATTATCTTTAATTAATAAGGACATTCTATGAAGACGTCTCCAGCACGGAATGATACTTGTTTGCTTCATTCCAATTTCCTGTATCTCGAACTTTTTTTATATGTTTATATTTTCTGCGAGTTATTTTCTCATTATGGAGACAAACGAATTGGCCATTGAAACTAATTATGTTTAACAAAAACGTCAAAGCTATAACTGACCTTCCAATCGAACGCCATCTTTATCAAAACTTTGATACATTTTGTGAGTTCATCTGTCGTTGTCTTTCGTATCCACCCGAGGCTGCGACAGTAGCATCATAGGCTGTGTCGCTCTTGCAATGCCCGCTGCGGTATCGAGAGGGAAATTTGTAACTGTTTATGGTGCTGGCGAATAGCTCGCACTTCTCTTCACGAAAGGACGCTGTGAGACCATTTAATGATCCACCAACTAATGACAGCAGACGGTGACTCACGTTTACGTTCATAGGAGCGACGAAACACGTGACAAAAATCACCACTAGCTGTGAAACGCACGGGAATGACAGTTTATATGCTGGATCGGGATTTTAAACCCAGGTTAGACAGGTTGGCAGGCAAGTGTCTGCACCATTGAGGCCTTCATTTCAGCACATTAAAACAGAACATTGAACCATTAGATCGTTGATTTTAGGCTATACCTATATCCATATGCATGTATGTAGCACAAGCTCAGGAGTCATTCCTGTCATGAAAAACGGCGTCCACCTAATGAGCAAGTTAAGTAAATTGTGCTTACAAGCGGAATCTAAGTCTTCAATCTCCAATGAGGTTATAGCAGTCTACGTTAAGCTAATCTCCCATGCCTCTTTGACTCTGTGTTCGGAAATTGCTTCCTTAAAGCAACAGGCGTTTGCCTGGTCAGCCCTGTGCTGATGTGGTTTCATGATGCTGCAAAAGATGGTTTGATTTTCGGTGTGTGCATGAGTCGATGTACACCATGTTTTGAGAGAAAGAAAACAAACGCTTCGGTCATAATATTATGTCCACGTTATTGCTGCATCAACTGTTTTCTGTTGATTGATTTGATTGACAGTATTCAGATGAAGCTTCAGGATACACAGTGAAGTTTAAGGCATTGCCTCTATTAGCAGAACTGCACCACTCCGTGCCAGATTGTGGGAGTCTCGTTAATCCCCCAATGCAGTCACAGAAGAGATTCGGCCTTACCACTTCTGGCTTCCAAATATACAAATCATTCTGTCACTGCAATTGTAAGAAGCTCCTGCAGAACCTGACAAGTTTCCAGCTCTTTCCCCAAAACATCCCATCCAACTGTTGATGTGTTTCCATTCGGTTCTATTTTCCTCTGGACGCGTTTGCATTGTGAACCGTATTCATCGACATTAATTTTTCCTCCTCAGCAGTGAATATTTATGTTGTTTTTCTTTTTTTTGTCCATGACTTCAAAACGTGACCAGGTCTCAAGAATCCCAAAGGTCATGTGTTCAGTTAATATAACTTGTTGTGGCATTACCTCTGCCACTGAAGAATGATGGAGCGTTATGATTCACCCCTGTTTGTTACTTGCGAAATCGATGATTCGCAAATATCATTGTTTGGTGCTGGTCTGCTTTTCTGTCCTGTATGTTGACTGTTTGATGTTATGTTTATCTGATGGTCTGTTTGTATGTCAATCGCCTGCAGGTCACATTTTATCCAATCTTCATTAAACGTAACCACCAGGCTGAGATAGTGCCCAGCTAGAAGGCTATTGTTTTGAGGTCAATAGGTAAAAGGTTAAGGCACAAATTGTGAATGTTCATCCTGATTCACTGAGGAAAACTATTTTAAAACCGAAAACATTGTGTGTTACGGCGGAAAACCGTTATCATTTCTCATCCGATTCACTTAAAATTTGAACAGGGTTTTCACTATGGAGTCACTGAAGCCAATTTGCTTGAGGTCAAAAAGGTCCAAAGCCAAGCTCACATAAAATCATCAAATTGAATTCCTATTGACTCTGGAAAATTTCAACAGGATTTGTATATTGGATCACAGACCTAATTCACCAAAATAACGACATATTGGTGCCTTTTTGAGCGTGTCAATTTCAGAGCAGGTTTCCATGACAAACAATTTCACCCCATTATAAAACAAATGGGCTTGTTGCTGCATTTATATTATCACCATTATCCCAGTAATTTTGCAGGATATCAAATTGAACTTACTCAAACTATTCTTCAATATGCTGTTAATAAATAATATATTTTATATATTATATATTGTATATATAATATTACATGAGAAAAATTGGTTAAAACATCGTTAAAGGTCACGATCAAGGCCATTGAAACATGTCAAACACCTGTTTGGCCACAATTTGAAAATGTATCAACCCAAAATTTGTTATGCAATTCAGTTCAATCATGTAAAAAAACTTGGGGTTGCTTTACAGTTAAGGTGGGCTGCGCATAAGCGTCTTAGTGGCTTGAGTTGAGCCCCTGTCGTGACGTTTAAATAACACCAGGTTTGGTAACTAGCCTAGTTTATCCTTCCGAGGTCAGGCAAAATGAATAGCAGCTTACTGAGAAACAGGGGCACTGCAATAGTGGCTTAAGCCATGCCAGCAATGATGCGATTCAGCAACCACAGGGTGCATTACTAATATGTATAATCATGTAAAACACTTGCATAATCCAAAGTTTCGAAATTACCAATTGTGTTTCCATGGCAACGATTGGTTATTTCAATTTCACAAGTATCGTGACGACTGCACGACACCTTTCTTTTTGTTGTGAGGCAGGATGTCCAAAAAGTTATGAACGGATGCAGATGAAACTTGGTGAATTGGTTGGGAGTGTGAGGAGACTAATTGATTAAATTTTTTGAAGATCTGATCCGGATATGAGGGTTTTAAAATTTTTTTTAAGTTCATTCTTCACCATGGCGATGATGCCAATATATATGTATTATGGATATATATATATATTATATTATATACTATATATATATTATATATATATTTTATATATATATGTTATGACATTTTCACACGTTGTGACAGTTTAGAACAAAACTTATGTTGATGAGTTGGTCGGGTGACAAGAACAAGCTCATTAGAGATTTTGTTAAAGTCCAGATGGAGATCCGGCTATTCAGTGGGATACAAAATGTAAACTGTCAGCCTGGGGAGGTTGGCTCTACCGCAGTGCCGTTCTCGTGTATAAATAGGAATGTCGAGTTCGATAGTTTCACACATAATGTGCATTCGACTCAGATTAATGTTCTTCTTCCGTCATGCATTTCTTTTAACTTTTCAAAAATACATACATATTAACCAGCTGTCAATTGCACAGCAGGAGCCACGGCAGTGGGCCGTTTATTTTGCAGAGTGACTGCTTACGTTCTGTCGCTTCTTTTCAAGATGCGATTTGAAGGTCAAATCTTATATGCCTTCCGAGGTTCCTTGTAATATTTACATTCAGGTGTGTTTGGCTGTAAATTCCATTGTTACAAAGAAGGGTTTCTCACGATGAATTGTTTTAACAAAGAACATTTGCTCATTTTGTTAGCATAATTAGATGTTTATTTGGCTGTTCGCGATGCATAATGTTAACCATGCCAGTTTTACATTGCCCACGTAGAGTTGAATGCGACTATATCATTTGGTGTGGACTCTCTCCATTCCATGCAGATTGGAATGTAGAAAAGGAACTTTATCAGTGTGAATGTTACCAACCAAGCTGTTTCATCTTCCAACAAACATTATTAAACTTCAACGTGGCTGGTGTTTTACATCTTGCTCCATGGTGTCCAGAAAGTGGTAATAAAACCTCATGTATCGCATTGTCATTAATCTACATTCGCTTGGTCTCAGTCTGCGGCACAGTAAATTCATTTTCATTAAAAGTTGCCAACATGTGGGGAGTTATTGTTGGAAGGCTCGTGATGTCGGTTTTTGATCTGTGTGTGTGTCCCAGCAGCTTGATCCTGGCTTTACTCATGTCTTTTCACTCTAACCTTTTCCTTGTTTGGTTAGATGGAGTGGGGGGAGTGAATTTGTGGGGACTGACTTGAACTTATAATTCTTAATCTAACTGTCGAGGCTTTATGAAAACAAGTGAAATACTATCGAGACCATGCTAGCCATTCCTTGGTCTGCCCCTTGGCCCTAGGTCTTAAAGCGTCGAAGAGTTATTGGTGTCTAATATATATATTATATCATATATATATATATATATATATATATGTATATACATGTACACATGTATATGTATTATATATTGTTATGTTGTGGGTAGATGGAGAACTTCATCGTAAAAGATAGGATCTGTTCATGTAGATGGTCGTGAACGAGCAGGAGACACGTCAATGTAATTTAAGTAGGGAAACTCGTTCAGCTTAAGATTGTTACTTGGTCAACCGCACGGGCGAGGGAGTGATGCTGTGTTAATAGGTGGGGTTTAAGGCTAATTTCGTCACCAGCATAGTGACCCCCGTGACCTTTCCTATGTTTTTGCATTTACAAACCGGAAATAAAAGAATCACATTTTCAACAACAACAAACCTAGAGCCGAAGTTCCGGAGCGGCCGAAAAACCCGCTTCTTGCTTCGGACCGGCAAGTCATGCCCCCGAGGCTTACGATTGGTCAGGGTAACGTTTGTAGAGCGTTGCAAGAGAGACAAGAAGGGCATATCGAAGAGCAGATGGTTGGGGCGAGATGCGATTTGAGACGGAGGGTCTCGATTGGCTGGCTTCTGTCTCCGGCACTACAAATTAGCAGCGCAATTTTTTGTGTTCGTTGCTGTGTGTCATTTGCAGTTGTGCTTGAGCAACGCTATCCATACTGTTTGGCTGAGTCGTGAAGTCGTGATGTTTTGAGGGAGAGTGGAAGAGAGGAGCGTGCCTCTCTACCATAACTCAGCATTATTCCGTCACGTGTTCGAGGAGAGAAGGTGGGACCATCATTGTGAGGGACCTGATGTAAGGGAGGGTGGGTCGGCAGGTCATCATGAGAAGAAGCTGCACGGGGGGTTGGTGAGCTTCTGGCGCTGAACACCGCTACATGAATTTACCTCACGTACGCTTTTCCGCTTCAGATAGCGGGCTTGCACCATTTTGGTGCGTTTTCCCACACAGAGACGACACGTTCGATCACCAGAACTCCTAAGACCACTCTGGACACACAGCTAAGTGTCAGAAATAAAGGAGGATTTTCTTATTTCTTATCATTTCCCCTTCTCTTTATTTAAGTCCCTAATGGAGGGACATCTCAAAATTTGGCTAGAGTTTACCTTCACGTTTTTAGTATCACGCGGTTGATTTATCCCAATTATTAAATATTTGATTTATGTTCATTATAGTTTATTTATTAAATTTGTTGTGTTAGTCTTCGTTTTGGGTCAAGATATAACCTTTGTGCTATCCGTCGCTGGTAAACGCCCTTGCTGCCTATTCCGTCCCTGTGTGCGGCCTTCATCTCCAATGATCTCGGGTTGTTCACCTCCAAGGAAATCGTTTCAGCTCGTCCGTCCACGGTCGGTGTTAACCGCCCAATCTACGACAATGGGTTGGGGTATATTAACTTAACCGCCATGCGACATGAGAATACATATTGTTGCGAATTCACGCCCGCCAGCGTCCAGCGAACGGCCCTTTCCATAATTAGTAGCCGCTCGCCACCAGACGGACAATTCAGTCGTGACCTTCCGGAACAACGCCGGAACCCTTCACGGGTGGGTCTGTCAACCCCACCACGGCGCCGAACGCCCAATTGTCTACCCGCGCACAATGAGGGTCAATCGCCGAATATCCAATATACCTAAGTACCACGCACGGGGTAGCCCTACTGGAGACCGTACCTCGGCGCAGGTCGGCTTGAACACGAACCGCCCAAGCGGTCCGTTCCGTCTGCAGGTGAGAACGACGCGCGGTATTATCACCCGACCTCGCGGACTCCGATTCTATTTATGGGATTTACAACGCCAACTTTTATTCGAGAGAAGCATGGCATTCCAATGTGGTGAAAGGAGGACGCAACAAACGGGTACATTCACAACCCCCCCACCAAACACATTATTTACACGATTCACATATACAGTCATGCATCAATGAGGGGGAAGGGGGCAAGACACGAGCCAAGGTAAGAGCACTACAACCGACTATAGCAATTTATAATTTACAGGCACTTAAACAGTTTTTACGTATGGAGACCGGCCGCCACATCATTCACACAAAAGAGAAAAAGGCCACCCCAAAGGACAAAGCGCCAGACAGGGTCCGTAGACCTTTATGCGTGACTTGCAGACGAACGGAATCCACGCGACCGTTGCAGGTTACCCTGCACCCTCGTGGTGCGATGGTGGGCGAGCTTCTCTCGCGCTCCTTGCACGAACGCGATCAGCGCGACAACAGCTGGCAGAGCGGCCGCCTCCAGTCCGCGTCCCCGTCCGCGATGCCCGGCTCTCCAACCGACTGCCAAGCTCCAACGAGCGGGACGCTCTACGGACCGCCTTTCCAAGACCAGAATGGAGAAGACACGAACGCGACTGACAACTGACACTGCTGACCGACGCCTTCTGACCCCCGAAGACTTGACTGACTCCTGACTTGACTTGGGACTATGTTGAACTGGCGCTCTGCGCGCCTTTATATCAGGGCTGCGAGACGGAGATCAGATCTCCGCCCGCTCACCTCTGACCTCTGACCTCTGCCTGAAAGGCGGACGGGCTAGAAATCACCGGCCCTCTGGATCGATTCTCGAAGCGAAGCGAGCTTCCAGCACAGAGCGAGTCAGGTAGAAATCACCAGACTTGCGCTCACAACGAAACCTCCCGCGTCGGATTATGATGCAGCGATGCTGTGCGCTGGGGACTCGCGACGGGCTTGTGCAAAGATTGGCGTGTGTCGGAACGAGTTGAGGCGATGTTGTGGCTGGAGATGTTGACGGTTGCTGGCGGGTGGTGAGGATGGCTTGTGGTTGTGAGAGGCAGGTTGGTTGTGGTGTTTTGTGGTTAAGGCGAGCGAGTTGGTGTTGTAATGGTGGTGGAGAATGTGGTGGTTCAAAATAAGCGATAGTAAAAGAAAAACCACTATCTCAAAGGATGTACAGCCCTGTGACACGGAATAAATCCATTAAACAACGTGGGGAAATAGAACTGACACAGACTTATCGAATCTAACTGAACTAAGGAACCATTATCGTGTTCTGTTAATTTCCACAGCCGTAACACTACCCCTCCCCTTTACAGACTCGGTCGATCGTCGAATTTTCGTGGTGCCATCATGTTGTAAGTTTCCCCTATGTACGTGTTATCTTCAGATCCCTGAGTGGACATTTTAGTGTATTCGTGTCCCAAAAATAAAATAAACCTACCGGGCTGAGTAACTAATTAAACAAACCCACTCAAACAGACACTTAATAATTGCCGGCGCTAGGACCACGACATGGCAGGGGGGCGCAACTCAGTACAATCTTAACCTTTATAATTTTGCACTAAACCATTGGCCCAGATCGATGGACTCTGTGGGAAAAAAGAAAAGCAGGGAAGCCAGGCGCTCACACTGCAGTCTCTGGCTCATGAAACCAATGCAGTGACAGGGACACATGCCGGCTGCTCACAGCGCCACAAGTCCAGAGCACCAAAAGAGTCTAGGCCTCCCCCGTGAAATGAGCGCCATGTGAAACACAAGCGGTGCACGGGCCGCCAATGCGGTCCCGTTTGATGCGCGCTGCCTACAGGGCCAGTCCCCTGACAGCACGCATGACGATCTGACGCAGCAAACAAACGTTGCACGGGCCGCCAATGCGGTGCCCGTGATTTGCGGCTGCCTACCAGGGCAGTCCTTGGGGGCGGGGGGGGCCCCCCCACACGCGATGATCCTGGCGCACATGGTGATGAATGGGGGCAAATGCAAAACAGAATGGGCAGGCATGGCCAGGCAAATGGCAAAGCAGGCAAGGCATGCAAGGCCACACAGGCCGTTGTTAGCAAAACGTGCCAGTGGTGAACTGGCCGGCACAGGCCTGCACAAAACAAGGCCGGCAGATTAACTGACCGCACAGGCCTGCTTGTTAAGGGGTGGTGGAGGGAGTGCGGTTGGTGCTGGCCACTCGGAAGGCGGGCTCGGACCTACCCTACTGTCTCCTCCCAACCTATCGCCTGTTGCCTTCTCATGTCCAAACCCACTCCCTTAGTTTGCAAAAAATCCCCAAGTAGCCCCAACTTTTATTTTTTTTGTTTATTTTTATATTTTTCTTCCCTCTTAATTCGTTCTCCATAACCCCTTACAGTCTCAGTTCGGCTAACCTATCTGTCTCCTAGCCTACTCCCAAAACCCTACGTTCCCTTCCCGGAGGAATAGGGAGAGTATGTCCTATTGTTCGGGGCCCAACGAAGCGTCAGAATTGGCCTCCTCAAGATCTCCAGCGATCTACTTTACCCACGGTGAGTCCAGCGGCCCACAACGAGCGCAGGGATGGATTGGTGCTGAGGGGTTACACTCCTACATCTACCCTAACCATTTACTTGTTAACGACCCCGGGGCTTTCCAAAAAGCGCCTTTCCCTCGCTTTTAAAAAAACTATCAGTTTCTATCAACCAGATTTCCCGTCGCTTTGTTTGGTGTTCCTCTCAAATTTCGGGCCATGCCCTCAATTTTCCTCCGTGCCCTCACACGCGTCTCATGGCTGGGACATGTGGCTCCCTTGGCAGGAACTACCTCTGCCAATTCATCCAACAATGGCACCCCGGGCACTTACACTGCCTCCGAGCTACCAGCTCCTAACACCGGGGAGTTGCCCTCCATGGCTACTCCCCTGAAACGGCTCACGTGGCGTGTTGGCGCCCCGGGGGTTTTCCCCTTTTTTTTTTTCCGAGGTCACCCGTGCCCAGTACCACTGCCCCCATGGGCCTTGTGGCGCCCGGGCCCCGGCATTCATGCCGGGCACCCTGTGCCCCCTTACACTATCCCAGCCCACCCATGGACCTTGGCCCACCGGCCGACTAGCCCGGTACCCGGGTACCCACTCAGCGATGCTCACCGTGCGCAAGCCACGCTCCCGCCCGTCACAGGGCGCCTGCACCCCTCCCAAACGGGTTTCGAGCCTACACTCCCACCAACAGCAAACGAACCTCCATTTTTCAATTTGACTAACCCCTAACTCAATTACACTGACCCCGGGGTCCCTGGTGGGAAATCACTACCTCCCCCCAATACTCTCGCCACCATGCATGTCCACATTCACTCCATACACTCAGACCGCTGCCTCACTCACTCAACATGTTTCCACTTCACTCCGCTCACATCACTGAATTCTGCCATCTGGTCTCACTAATCCCATAACTACCTCATGCTCCCACGTCGTCCCTTACACTACAGGCACTCCTTTTAACCTACGTACTAAGCTACGTCCCCATACCCACTCAAAGTCTGTCACTGCTCTCCAAAAAGCATTTCCCTTTTCCCATCCTAAATCTGAACTGAATCCCTCTCCTAATCCATTCCACGGGCCCCATGAGGACTTATCGCCACCCCATGGAGCCGGTCTTAACTAAGCTAACCCTTCCCCCTAACTATTTGTATCCTGGCCAGGCAGTGGGGGGCTTCCACCCCGTGCCCGGAATCCTGTTCACCCGAAGCGAGGCTTGCTTTATTTTTTTTTAAATGCGCGCGCACCAGTGCGGCAACTCGCAACCTGCGCTTTTGGCCCGTGACGTCATGGCAGCTGCTCGCGCTTCGCGCACCTCGGCCCTCCTCGGACGGTACCATCTGGCAGGGATTTCCCCTCCTGCCGGATTCCAACCCTACATGCAGCCATGACGTCACCCTGCGCATCAAAGCAAGCCTCGCGTTTCGAGGGGTTCCCCACA
>CM068962.1:66465313-66478022 GCA_035128595.1 Eptatretus atami
TACAGTCACAAAAAAATGCACATATAACAATTAAAACAAAAACAACAATGCAGAGCTACTACCGAATACGCGAACACACGGCAACACTTACACAGTTTTACTTCACAGACGGCGCCAACAACATTTACTCAAAAGCAAAAGAAAAGCCACCCTCAAAGACAAGGGGCAGAGGGGCCCGTGGGCCAATATGTGCGCGTGACCTGAAGGAGCGCCAGGCCCGCGAGACCGGGGGGTCCTACCCGCGTCCTCGTGACGAGCCTCAAATGTGGCTGCGCGGCGGTGCCCCGACTTCGTGCTCCTTCGCGGGTTTTTTTGGCACCGCTTGGAGTGGGGTGGGAACGGGGCCCCCTTTTTGCACTTTCTCAGCGCGGGGAAAAGGGGGGAAATTGTTGATGCCCTGGGGGAGGGAGAATGGCTGGCTGCTTGGGTCCCGCGACGAGCGATCCACCGTGACCTCGTCGCCGACCGCCGTCTTCCCTGCCTCGGACCCGAGCTCCTTGGCCTCTCCCCACAATTCTCCTCAGCCGACTGCAGAACCCAACTCGATGCCTTCGCCACCCGACTCGACTCCGCTCTCCAACCCGACTTGACTGCCTTAAAACTTCGGGCTCCACTCGGCTCTCCAGACCCGACTTGACTGCCCCCATTCGCCTTGCGCCCGCCGTTTTTATAGGCCGGCAGGAGAAAACAGTATGCAAATTCCCGGATCAGGTCACCTCGGGGGCGGAGCCACGCTCGCCGATTGGACGGAGGAAAAGGGGCGTGAATCTCCCCTGATCCTAGAATTTGCATATTCGATTCCACACAGACGCGCCTGGAGGCGGGCCAAGCCGCCCCCGCTTGCTAATTGGACGGATCAGAAGTGGGCGTGTAGCATTCCTGATCCGAATTCTCCCTCGGAAAGGCCGCTATTTGCACTCGCGGCTCGGTGCGTATCGCTGAACGAGCCCAGGACAGCCCGACGCTCAGTGTTCACAGGTGCTGCGGGAATGGCCGTAGCAGGAGAGAGGTGAGGGTGGTGGAGGGTTTTTGGTGTGCTTTGATGGTCATGGTGCCTTTGGAATGGCATGACGCGATGATTGGAAGCGAGTTGTGACGGTAAAGTCGTGGCTGTTGGCGTTTTGTTGTTGTTGTCTGAGGGTTGGGCGTGGTTGCAGTTGGTGACGATGGCTGGCGTGGTGGTAAGGTGGTTGCGGTTGAGACGTGGTTGGTCAAAATAAAGATAGAACAGAAAAACGGCTATCTCAAAGCGTCGCAGCCCGAATGAATCACATAAATTCCCTCTAAACAACGGGTTTGGGGCTAACTACACATGTACTTAGAGATATCTCACCTACGGGCCCTTCATGGTGGTTTGCGAATTTCCACAGCCGTAACAATATATATATATATATAATATATATATATATATATATATATATATATATATAATATAATATACATTTAGATATAGATATAGATATATATAATATATATATATATATTGTTGCGAATTCGCGCCCGCCGGCATGCGAACGCCAAGTAACTCGAATCGTGGCACGTCGCCCACCGGACGGACAATTCTGTCATGACCCTCTCGGAACAACGCCGGGAGCTAGTCACGGGTGGGGGTTTAACCCCACCACGACCGCGTGAATTGCCCACCCGCGCAGGATAGGGTTGCTCGCCAAATTCGATCTACCTAAGTACCTGCGCGGATGGTCGACCGGGTGATCGTACCACGCCACAGGCCGACTCCGGACACGAACCGCTTAAGCGGTCCGTTCCGTGCTACAGTGATAACCGAGCGGTGTTATCGTCGGCCTCGACGGTTCCGATTAATTACCGGGATGTTGCACCCACTACGAACCCCTTACGTGAAGCAGGATGGAGAGTCATTAAAAAGGAAGGGACGAAGCAGAGCGGGAACAGTTCAACAAGCAAGCATTTTATTACGCGACACACGGAAAGCACGTATATACAGCCATACAGAATCGAAATGCACATAAAGCAAATGTGATACAACTGACTAATGCGTACACACGGCAACACTTACACAGTTCTACTTCACAGACGGCGCCAACACACATTTACACAAAAGCAAAGGAAAGAAGCCACCCTCACAGACAAGGAGGCAGACGGGCCCTTAGGCCAAATGTGCGCGTGACCTGGAGAGCGGCCAGGTCCGCGAGACCGGGGAGGTCTTACCCGCGTCCTCGTGACGCGTTGGCGGGCAAGCCGCAAATGTGTCCGCGCTGCTGTGCCCCGACTCCGTGCTCCTTGGCGGTTTCGTTGGCACCCCGTTTGGAGTGGGGTGGGAACGGGGCCCCTTTTGCACTATCTCAGCGCGGGGAAAGGGGGAATTGTTGTTGCCGTGGGGAGGGGATGGCTGGCTGGCTGGCGTGGCTGGCTGGCGACGACGGACGAGCGATCCCCCACACCGCAACCTCGTCGCCGACCGCTGTCCTTCTTGCCTCGGACCGAGCTCCCTTGCTTGCAGTTCCACCGCGCTCACTCCCCTCAACTCCGCCAACGCAACGCTCCTTGTCCCCAAGAGCAACCTCTCGACGACACTCTCCAAGCAACTCCAAAACCCAATTCTCTCCAATTCACCTTGCGCTCGCCTTTTTATAGGCGGCAGGAGCAGCCAATATGCAAATTTTAGGATCAGAACGCGATTGGAGGCGGGGCCACGCCGCCCCCCGGTCAGCCATTGGTCGGGCAAAAATGGGCGTGAACCTCTCCTGATCCAAAATTTGCATATACGGACTTCACATACACACGCTTGGAGGTGGGGCCAAGCCGCCCCGCGCTCACCAATTGGACGGAGGAGAAGTGGGCGTGAAGCGTTTCTGATCCGAATTTTCCCCTCGGAAAGGCCGCCATTCCCGCTCGCGGCTCGGTGCGCTCGGCACCAATCGCCGAACGGGCCCGAGACAGCCTGACGTTCAGTGTTCACAGGTGGTGCGGGAATGGCCGTAGAAGCGATGATGTGGGATGAATTTGTGAAGGTAAAGGCGAAGGTGGTGGAGGGTCTTCTGTGGTGAGGGTTGGCGTTGTGGTTGTTGTCTGCGGGTTGGAGCGTGATTGTAGTTGGTGACGATGGCTGGCGTGGTGGTTAAGGTGTTGTTGTGTGATGGCGGTTGAGACGTGGTTGGTTCAAAATAACGACAGAAAAGAAAAAAATGGCTAACTCAAAGCTTCGCAGCCCGGATGAATCACATAAATTCCCTCTATACAACGGGTTTGGGCTAACTACACATGTACCTATGGAGATATCTCACCTGAGGGCCCTTTATGGTGTAATGCGAATTTCCACAGCCGTAACAATTATATATATATATATATATATATATATATATATATATATATATATATATATATATATATATATATATATATATATTGATGGACCTGAAATAGTTGATTTCTAAATGACAGATTTTATTGCTTTTTGCATTGTTTGTTTGGCCATTGTGTTTGTATCACTTGATTTACCTCTGATGTATTGTTTGCCAATTAGACGCTACAATCCAGCTTCAAACACTCCGATAAAACCCACCTTCTTGTGGGTCGACTGCAGGAGGTAGATTGCCCCAAGTCTTTCACGAGGGTTCTCATCAGGCCTGATGTTTGACTGTATCTAATTTGGGAAGCAATGTTGTAATTTGTTTGAGGTGCCAGGAAAAACTCAGTGGAATAATGTTTTGAGCATCCGCTCCGAGTCTGGGAGGTCAGCAGTTCGAACCCTGCCGAGTCATACCAAAGGCTTTAAAATGCTATGTGCTGCTTCCTTGCTTGAATCTCAGCATTTTAAAGAACAGAGCAAAGAAAAATGTTGGCATCCATGGGGAGGAGCAAATTCCTTCTCGATTGCCCCACCGAGTGCGGAGAGAAAGGCCACGACATAAAGATGATGTCGCTGGTACCCACAGTGCTCTGGGAAGTGACTTCACTTCCCCCCAATGTCAGCAGCTGTGTTTGTGTGAGTCAAGTCTGCTGTTGTCTCATGGATATGTCTGCATGTGTGCAGTTTTTGTCGGTGCTCCTCCACGAGACTTTGATCCTGTAAATAAGAAATAATGAATACTCTCCATGAATGCGACCGTGGGATCTTTAACATCCACCCCCCTATGCTAGCAGACAGGACACCCGGCTTAACGTCCATCCGAGGGGTGGTACGCTCTGTGATATAATGCCCTGCCTGTGAAATGCCAATCCGACGGTTAATAGTCGGGTCGGGAATCAAACTGAAAATTGACAGCTCAGAGGCAAATTTGCTAATCTATCCGCGCACCATGCTGTTGGACTCATAGTTGCCAATTCAAGTACAGAGAAAGCTTTAAATACAGTTCATTCAGTTTTACTCTTCACGCTACTGTTTGGTTTTGCTCATTAACTGCGATCTTGAGAAAACTCCCATCTCGAGCTTGCAGTAACTCATCCTTACGCACAATCATGGCCTCTCCACCAAATTTTACTCTTAACTCCACCGTTTTATTTTGCTCATTAACTGCAATCTTGAGCTTGCAGTCACTCAACCAAGTACCCACCATCATGGCCTCTCTCTCTACCAAATGTTACCTTCCCAGGCACTAGAGGAAACAATCCTAGGTGTTTGAAGCTGCACAATGCAGTTTTGTGATTTTTCACATTTAAACTCTACCATCCAGCTGAGCAGAACACGCAATGCTGCGACGACGGCCAAGGAAGCTTGATGTTGCCTCGACAGAGAGAGGGGTGCGTGAGTGGCGGAGGGCGGTTGTGGTTTCTCCTAACTAACCCCGTTGCCAAATACAGTATCGGCAACATCGGCATTCCAACCTGTGTCCCACCCTTACTTGTAAACTGTGTAGCACACGGCAGAACATATTTCGCACAACACTTTTCACTGCGATGCATAATGTTAAAAAGGTTTTACTATTCTTAAGGGGACACATTTTACAGTATATATGATTACATGCTTGAATAGTGTAAGCATTCCTGCTTCAAAAACATTTTTGGATGACTGTTAACACGTGCGTTCCCAAACTGAATCTTTTACTAATTCAAAGGGACATTTTGCCTCGAGTGGTGATACGACTGGTCGGATTGAATTTTTCGATGCTGACTTTGGTTTAATTTGTTCACTCGGTGGGCTTTTGACTGTGAGCAAATAAAAATTTTAAAAAAGCAACATTTTGGCAACTGATGAAAACGCACACTTTGTGCAGCATTGCGGTTCACTTGGCGAAGTTATTATCCTCCACCGTTTTAACATTCAATCCTATCAGTAACTTATTATGGATGGAGGTTATGTTTTCACCCCTGGTTTGTTCCTTGCAAAATCGAAGATTTTTCAAGTATATTGGTCAGTCGATTTTGTTGTTCTGTTTGTTTGTCTGTCAATCGAATATCGGTCACAATTCTAAACCAATCGTCATGAAGCTTCACCAAGATGCCGAGGTAGTCTCAACTGAGAAAGCTATTGATTTTGAGGTCAAAAGGTCAAAGGTAAACTCAAGGTCAAACTTCTAAAATCATCAATTTTTATCTGAAAAATCATCACTTTTCATCCGATTGACTTGGGAATTAAACAGCAATTGCATAGTGCATTACTAAATTGGGGAAAAAACTATTTTTGAGGTCAAAAGGTCAAAGGTCAACTCAAGGTCAAACTTCTAAAATCAATTTCAGTCTGAAAAAGAATCAATTTTCATCCGATTGGCGTGAGCTTTGATTAAGATTGTCAATTTTAATCTTAACGAAATGGACAATTTGATGTATCCATGGCAACCTTTAGAGAGGGGGTGGATTTTGCAAGTATTGTACTCTGCACGACGTCTTTTTCTTGTTTGTTTGTGAACGGGATAGCTCAAAAAGTTATGGACAGATTCAGATGAAACTTGGTTGATGAGTTGGTTAGGTAACGAGAACAGGCCGATTAAATTTTAGTTCAGGTCCGTAATCCAGATCCAGCCTATCGGTGGGATACAAAACGTAAAGTAAGCAGCTTGGTAGAGGTCTGTGTCCGACCAAGTGCTCTTCTACTTTTCTTTTGTCTTTCTTGCAATTTTTGAAGCTGTATTGGTTGTTGTTTCGGTTTCTTGTGTGACATCTTCCGTGTGTGTGTGTGTGTGTGTGTGTGTGTGTGCGTGAGTGAGAGAGACATGCTTGTTGTGGAGTTCTACTGGAGTGTCATGCACCAAAATGATCATCATGATCTCCTGAGTTGATGAGGCTGATTAACTACAAAGAACATGGAAGAATTCCCATGTTTTAAACGCACACCATGTTAACGTGTATCAAGCAGCTTACGAGGTCCTTCCAAGGCATGGCGTTCTAAATACAAAATAAATAACAAAATACAGCATAAAACGACAAAAACATTGTAACAAAGCATTTCTTCATGGATACTAATAAATATGAACAACAATAATAATAGCAGTGTCACTTGGCAAGAATAATAACAAACCTATAATCTCTGTCTTGGCCCAAGCACATCTGGGCTTGGTGAAAGGAAAGCGCCTGCTCAGGTAGTTCAGCAGCCAGGTATGATACAGGGCCATGAAGACCAGTGAAAATTTGGTCACACGGACCAACGGGCCCACTCGTATTTGAAACCATTCGAGTATATTTCACACAAAGCATTATGTAGAGAATCATTTATTTATTCATGCATAAACTCCAGCATGCTATGCAGAACATGTCAAATTGCTTCTCTTTTTAGTGGGCCCAAAATCATTGAGTGAAAGGCACGGTTTTCCTCAGGCTAATACAAATATATATATATATATATATATATAATAATATATATATATATATATATATATATATATATATCTACCTATTCAGGATAACCTTTGGTACGAAGCAGACTCCACGGTTCTGAGTTATATAGGGCGAGCGGGAGAAGAAACCCTCAAGGCCTGAAACAAACGATACACCTGGGCCTGACACCATTGACAGGATTGTAAATTCCATGTAACTGTTTCCATGCAGCTAATCTCCTCGAGACTCGATGGTCTACAGACTGAGACCCAGAATGAAAGCCGAGTTCTGTTTTGTTCATTCCGAGGATGGATGCCTCGCGTGCTGTGCCTGAGTGCTGGGAGAACCCTTAATGTGAAACAGGCCTTCCTCCTAATACGTTACTTAAAACAGAATCATGGGACGGTTGTCGTAAAAGTTGTGTACTTTCACATCGCCGCATGCCTTTCGATTGCACTTTCAGCAAAACATGGCACAACGATCATGGCGACAACGATGTAAAATGTGTGTACTTTCACATCGCCGCATGCCTTTCGATTGCACTTTCAGCAAAACATGGCAACAACGATCATGGCGACAACGACGTAAAATGTGTGTACTTTCACATCGCCGCGTGCCTTTCGATTGCACTTTCAGCAAACATGGCAACAACGATCATGGCGACAACGATGTAAAATGTGTGTACTTTCACATCGCCGCATGCCTTTCGATTGCACTTTCAGCAAAACATGGCACAACGATCATGGCGACAACGACGTAAAATGTGTGTACTTTTACATCGCCGCATGCCTTTCGTTGCACTTTCAGCAAAACATGGCAACAACGATCATGGCGACAATGATGTAAAATGTGTGTACTTTCACATCGCCGCATGCCTTTCGGTTGCACTTTCAGCAAAACATGGCAACAACGATCATGGCGACAATGATGTAAAATGTGTGTACTTTCACATCGCCGCGTCCTTTCGGTTGCACTTTCAGCAAAACATGGCAACAACGATCATGGCGACAATGATGTAAAATGTGGTACTTTCACATCACCGCATGCCTTTCGGTTGCACTTTCAGCAAAACATGGCACAACGATCATGGCGACAATGATGTAAAATGTGTGTACTTTCACATCGCCGCATGCCTTTCGGTTGCACTTTCAGCAAAACATGGCAACAACGATCATGGCGACAATGATGTAAAATGTGTGTACTTTCACATCGCCGCATGCCTTTCGGTTGCGCTTTCAGCAAACATGGCAACAACGATGTAAAATGTGTGTACTTTCACATCGCCGCGTTGCACTTTGCAAACATGGCAACAACGATCATGGCGACAATGATGTAAAATGTGTGTACTTTCACATCGCGCGTGCCTTTCGGTTGCACTTTCAGCAAAAACTGGCAACAACGATCATGGCGACAATGATGTAAAATGTGTGTACTTTCACATCGCCGCATGCCTTTCGGTTGCATCTTCAGCAAAACATGGCAACAACGATCATGCGACAATGATGTAAAATGTGTGTACTTTCACATCGCCGCATGCCTTTCGGTTGCGCTTTCAGCAAAACATGGCAACAAACATGTAAAATGTGTGTACTTTCACATCACCGCATGCCTTTCGGTTGCACTTTCAGCAAAACATGGCAACAACGATCATGGTGACAACGATGTAAAATGTTGTACTTTACATCCGCGGTGCCTCTGGTTGCGCTTTCAGCAAAACATGCACAACGATCATGGCGACAATGATGTAAAATGTGTGTACTTTCACATCGCCGCGTGCCTTTCGGTTGCACTTTCAGCAAAACATGGCAACAACGATGTAAAATGTGTGTACTTTCACATCGCCGCATGCCTTTCGGTTGCGCTTTCAGCAAAACATGGCAACAACGATGTAAAATGTTTGTACTTTCTACATCGCCGCATGCCTTTCGGTTGCTTTCAGCAAAACATGGCAACAACGATCATGGCGACAATGATGTAAAATGTTGTACTTTCACATCGCCGCATGCCTTTCGGTTGCGCTTTCAGCAAAACATGGCAACAATGATCATGGCGACAATGATGTAAATGTGTTACTTTCACATCGCCGCATGCCTTTCGGTTGCACTTTCAGCAAAACATGGCAACAACGATCATGGCGACAATGATGTAAAATGTGTGTACTTTCACATCACCGCATGCCTTTCGGTTGCACTTTCAGCAAAACATGCAACAACGATCATGCGCACATGATGTAAAATGTGTGTACTTTCACATCACCGCATGCCTTTCGGTTGCACTTTCAGCAAAACATGGCAACAACGATCATGGCGACAATTGTAAATGTGTTGTACTTTCACATCGCCACTGCCTTTCGGTTGCACTTTCAGCAAAACATGGCAACAACGATCATGGCGACAATGATGTAAAATGTGTGTACTTTCACATCACCGCATGCCTTCGGTTGCACTTTCAGCAAAACATGGCAACAACGATGTAAAATGTGTGTGACTTTCACATCGCCGCATGCCTTTCGGTTGCGCTTTCAGCAAAACATGGCAACAACGATGTAAAATGTGTGTACTTTCACATCACCGCATGCCTTTCGTGTGCACTTCAGCAAAACATGGCAACAACGATCATGGTGACAACGATGTAAAATGTTTGTACTTTTCAATCGCCGCGTGCCTTTCGGTTGCGCTTTCAGCAAAACATGGCAACAACGATGTAAAATGTGTGTACTTTCACATCGCCGCATGCCTTTCGGTTGCGCTTTCAGCAAAACATGGCAACAACGATGTAAAATGTTTGTACTTTTACATCGCCGACTGCCTTTCGGTTGTGCTTTCAGCAAACATGGCAACAACGATCATGGTGACAACGATGTAAAATGTTTGTACTTTTACATCGCCGCGTGCCTTTCGGTTGCGCTTTCAGCAAACATGGCAACAACGATGTAAAATGTTTGTACTTTTACATCGCCGCATGCCTTTCGGTTGTGCTTTCAGCAAAACATGGCAACAACGATCATGGTGACAACGATGTAAAATGTTTGAACTTTTAAATGGCTGACCTTGAAGTTTTACATGCACAATCCATATATATTGCTCGTGCAGTTAAGCAACAGTCGGTCAAACTAGTCATGAATCAGTTCACATAATGACATCCTTCGATGACCGGATTCCTTGCCGTGTCATCCAGGCGTTCCAATATCATTGTTCGAGTTCTGGGATGCTTCAGTGCGAGAGCAATGGATGGCTTTTATGAAGCAGGAATTGCTAAAAAGAAGAGGTGAATGAGAATGTTTCCAGCACCTGTATGTTGCTGAAACACTGGATTGAACATTGGTGGAGGTCACCTGTTTGGTCACATGCTTGGTCACATGATCGATCAACTAATGCTCATGGTTTTTTGCAGGAAAATGAGCTTTTGTTTTTGGAGACAACACACTACTTGTTAACACTAATTATACCTTGTCAGAGATGCCGTGTTTTTCCTTGTCATTTGTTTTGTCATCAAATAATGTTTCGAATTTATGTAATTGATGTTTGACCAGCTTTGCAAACAGTGATCCAATGGCGGTAATGAAATACTGTATTCGTTTTCGTGGAGTCTTATGTCACTCATTCTGTATTAGCCGACAAGTTCGGCTTTGGGTTTTTATCAACCTAGGTTCATGGGAGTATTTCAACTGTTAGGGGAAGAAAGTTGCAGCGAACATTTTAAGGGTTAGCCCTTCGGCGGAGCAAACGAGCAACGATGTGGGTTTTGGGGTGCGTGAGGAGTCGGTTGAACCTTTTGGGGTTTAATGCATTCTCAGGGTGCATATGGGGCTGATGAGATAGCCTCAGAGTACGCACATTCACGTTTGATCTGTTTAGCCAGGATTTGAATCTGGACCCGCCTATAAACTGCCATCCTGGTGTTGCACAGGGTGATTCATCAATGTGTGCGCCGTCCTTCGGATGTACCTTAAACTGGGCATCGCGTCTGCCAGCATTAGTTGGTGGACGTTGAAGATCCCACGGTGTCCTTCACGGAAAGTATGCGAATTATCGCCGGCACCATGAACAAATGACAAATTCCTGTTCTGACTTACAGGGGGCACCGCACACGCGGCACAGCTGTGTTCCCCAGCAAATGATGCTACACTCAGCCATGTGCTGCATACAAAAGAAGAATAAGGGTGCATATCATCTACATTATTGGGTGGTCGCTGGACTACCGTTGTTCTCAGGTTTTCCGTCTGTCTGTATGTATGTAATGGACAGCTCTGGAGGCCAGAGGAGAGAGGAGTCAACGATTTTTTGATGAAACTTGACTGTAGGTTCATACAGGATCTCGTTGTATGATTTTGAGACCGTTGCTATGGACCAGACCACACCGTGCCTAGCAAAACGGGACTTTGACATTTTTGAAAAAAAATCGAAAATATTATATTTTTTTTTTCTGAAAAATCAAAAATCTGCTTTCCCACTTTTATGCGCACTATAATCAACCTCTTGTCAAAAATTTCAGCCCGATCCGTCAAAAACTGTATGACTAGTATGCAATTATATAGCGACCACCCATGTCGCCTACCGGCTTGTGTATGTATGTGTGTATACACACACACACCACACCACACACACACACAACACACACCGTTATATATCTTGCCCATAATCAATTGCTCATTGTATGTGTAAAACCTTGACTCTTGACTTATTTGCTTTTACGGATGTGCTTCAACATGCCTTCTTTGTATGATATTTTTTATGACATTTTCATAAGAAAAATAAGGGATTATCAGTCATTTTAAAATGTGGTTGTCACGAAATTTTTACGTTCCTGAGTGCATCTCCAACCCTGTCCTGACACTTGCATAATCATGCAGAACCAAAACCCTGGCCTATCATTTATCCACAACACTGTCCCTTGCAATGAAAAAAAAAGACTATTACCCAACTGGAATCGGCAGGATAGCTCACCTGTAGTTTACTCACCTTTGATCCCTCCAGTCTGACTTTGATTCTCGATTCACCGATAAATTGTGGGATTGCTGTTTCACAGGTAGAGCGCTGCATCAATGAGTGCACCATCCGCCATCCTTGGACGGACGTGAAGCATAGCGTCCCTCTGCTAATCCTATCTGATCCATATTTTTTGGTGTACATTTGGCCGAAAGGTAGGTGAATAATCCCGCATCGTGAATAATTCCCATTCTCCTGCACTGACTACATGGAGGCACTGCCATCAGCATCACTGCCACATCTCTCAGACATAATGCAATCAGCAATCAGCGCCACGTGCAACATATGCTCGAATTGGGACTCACTGGATAATTGAGGATGCTGAGTATTGATTAGTTCATCGATACATTACAATTTAAGTGAGGTGAGAAGTATATGATGAAAAGTACTTTGAGGAAATAACGACAAGAAGAGGGAAGAGAGGCATGGAAGCTGAGAGCATTGGAGAGAATAGGGTAAGAAGTTTGGGAGGAGTAAGAGGAAGGATATCGAGGAGGGTGGGGGGGGGGTGGCAGACTTGGGAGCTAAGGTCCTGAGTTCAATCCTGCTCGGCGTTTTTGAATTAACACCAGCTGGGTTGACTCTGCTGTCATCTTCTGAGGTCGGCAAAATGAGTGCCAGCTTGCTGGTATCCTGTGGTCAGTGGTGACCCGTCCAGGATTGTGCCAATAGGCCGAGGAGACTGCTTAGGCAGCACCAACCTTTGCACAGAGTATGGTCCGAATGGATGGATGATGGAGGAGGAGGAGGGTGGGGGGTCGATCGGGGAGTCTTTGTTGGAGGAGGAGAAATTTGTACAAGAAAGGAGGGGGGTGCAACAAACAAGTCAGGAGTCAAATATTCCTCTTTTTGTCTATGACTATACCGTCACAGCTCTTAGAAGCTAAAAAGAGTCTAACTTGTTTAGTGTTTGCAGCTGGGAGCCCGATCGTTGTGGGCTTCGAGGTACAGGATAGCTCGATTGAGTGCTGCACCTTTTGAGTGGTCGCTCA
>CM068962.1:66483711-66496702 GCA_035128595.1 Eptatretus atami
TATATATATATATATATATATATATATATATATATATATATCTTTAGAAGAGATAGTGACATAATCTTACACTTTCTTCGATGCTTGTTAGAATGTTAGTTGCAGCATGATTCAATGCGTAGCATGGATGAAATATTTTATTGCTTTTGTATTGTAACACGGTTGTATCTTCTGCTCTTGGTTGTCACAGTCGCTCAGAAAGGGCTGTTGTGTAAGTTTTTGTTTTTTTAAAAAGTTTCTCCCAAGGCATTGCTTCGCAGCGACTGTAAACACATTACTGTCATCAGGTGTTTGAGGTGAAGTCTCACCACAATCTATGCTTGCTCCAGTTCAGCAGAGACCGCAGTATAAACGATCGCGTAGTATAAGCCAGATCCAACGAAGCTGGAGTTGCGAAGCATAGGCTGGCTGACTGATGTCATCCTGTGCTTTCAGTGGTCATTGTAGCTGGTGGTCACTCTGAAGTCATTTCTGATGCTCATCCATGAATGCCTGATGGCATTTTAAAACCCAAACCAAAGGCAAAGCTGACAGCAGAATATGGGAAACATGTAAGGGTAGGGGAGGATATATAAATCTCTATTCTCCAGTTTTTTTTCAGCCTCATAGAATGGTTGATCACCAAAGCCCAGGTCTGTCACACCTGAGCGATCAATTGCGCAACCAAATGACTCTCAAAATCATGCAACTTAATTGCATAAAATTGTTTTGTCCGCATCTGAGCAAGTAGTTGCGCAACAGAATTCCTGCATATGTTTTGGCAATCATGCTAACCCTGGTGGTGCTGTTGATTTGCCTTAATAGGCAACAATGGCTTTATTAATTACCGATGAAGAACTGGACATTATAGATGTGTTTTCTGTATTTTTTTTTAACATGATCTTGAATCTTATTGGAGAAGTGGTCACTTAAATGCTTAACAAGACCGTAACTCAGCGTCTACAGTAACATACCGCCTATCATACCCTTTTCCCCAAATTGACGCCTGGGATAACCGGGAAATACAGAAAGATGAATTGATTACAGATAATTCCAATATTTATTAAATGTAGTGAAACCTCCAACTGAAGAAGGAGCTGATACTCCACGCGCTTGCCTTTTGGGTAGTATGAGGAAGAGATCCGTGTAATATGAAAGCTAAATCTTGAATGGTTTTTGAAATATCGCATGCACCAGCCAAGTTTTCGATTCGGTTGCCATGGCAACATAATTCGGCCAATCACCGCCAGGATCTAATCAGGTTGAGATAATGTCATGAGAAATATATATCTGCAATGTGAAAGCGAAATGTTCGACGGTTTTTAAAATACCACAAACACAAAAGGTACGTGGACAGATGATCGGTCAGTCAGTAGGACGCAGCTCATTACCCCCGCCACCGAGGGTGAAGGAGGTTATGTTTTCAACCCTTCCTGTTTGTTTGTTACTTACGAAATCTAAAGATTTCGTAAGTATATTGATGACTTCCGTTTCTGTTTGTTACTTACGAAATCTAAAGATTTCGTAAGTATATTGATGCCTTCGTTTCTGTTTTGTTTTGTTTTTTGTTTGTTTGTTTGTATGTTTGTTACTTACGAAATCTAAAGATTTCGTAAGTATATTGATGCCTTCCGTTTCTGTTGTTTGTTGTTTGTTTGTATGTTTGTTTGTGTTGTTTGTTTGTAGGCACGATAACTCGAGAACGGAAGAAGCTACCAATGTCAAATTACATCACGTGATTCAGGGGGTGATGGCTAGCGCTGCTTAGATTTTGGTCAAAAGGTCAAAGGTCAAGGTCACAGTGAGGTCAAACATAATCCGTAAATTAACATGGAGAAATGTGAGTATTTTTGCTTCGCTCGACGTTACGAGTTCGTTTTAACTTCGATTTAATTTTGTCTTCGGTTTTTGCGATCGCTTCGGATGCTTAAAATTCGGTTGTCGAAATTCTGGTAAAAATCGGATGTTTTGGAGACGTTTTAAGATTGAATAAAAAATATTTCACTCGAAGTGTCAAGGGTCGGCCCATGATGCAGTGCGCTCGAGCAGACGCGTGTTGAGTCGCGTTAAGGTTTTCCTGTGTGCGGTGACGGTTTTTCAATAAAGATGGTGTTTAAAAGTCATTTTTTATCCCAATACGGTATCGTCGCATGCCTGACTCGCTGAGCCGTCGGATTATGTAAAGATTGTTGGTGGATGGCCGAATATTACGGTTTTGTGACTTTGATAAATAATATTAAATATTGCGTGGAGAATGCCGATTTTTGCTTTGCTCGACTACGAGTCATTTTAACTTCGATTTTAATTTTGTCTTCGGTTTGTGCATCGCTTAGGACGCTTAAAACTCGGTTGTCGAAATTCTGATAAAAATCGGATGTTTATGAGATTTATGTCGGGTGTCGTATCTGAGGTATTATGCACTGAAGATTATGCTAATGAGGGGGATTGTAAGACACAGCATTACGCGCTCGTTTGCGTCGCTACCTTCTCTCGAGACAGCTTTTATTAGACAAGGTCAGAGGTCAAGTTGACGATTTCGTAAGTACCAGTCTATGACTGCTTGTTTGTTTGTTTGTTATTTGTTTGTTTGTAGGCACGATAACTCGAGAACAGAAGAAGCTACCAATGTCAAATTACAGCCGTGATTCAGGAGGGTGATGGCTAGTGCTGATTAGATTTTGGTCAAAATCGGTCAAAGGTCAAGGTCACAGTGAGGTCAAACATAATTCCGTAAATTAACGTGGAGAAGGGATATTTTGCTTCGCTCGACGTTACGAGTTCGTTTTAACTTCGATTTTAATTTTGTCTTCGGTTTTTGCGATCGCTTAGGACGCTTAAAACTCGGTTGTTCGAAATTCTGGTAAAAATTGGATGTTTTGGAGACGTTTTAAGATTGTATAAAAAAAATATTTCACTCGAAGCGTCAAGGGTCGTCCCATGATGCATTGCGCTCGAGCAGACGTCACGGGTCGTCCCATGATGCAGTGCGCTCGAGCAGACGCGTCGTTGATTGACGTTAAGGTTTTGCATGGAGAAATGGAGTTTTTTGCTTCGCTCGACGTTACGAGTTCGTTTTAACTCGATTTTAATTTTGTCTTCGGTTTTTGCGATCGCTTAGGACGCTTAAACTCGGTTGTCGAAATTCTGGTAAAAATCGGATGTTTTGGAGACGTTTTAAGATTGTATAAAAAAAATTTCACTCGAAGCGTCAAGGGTCGTCCCATGATGCATTGCGCTCGAGCAGACGTCACGGGTCGTCCCATGATGCAGTGCGCTCGAGCAGACATGTCGTTGAGTGACGTTAAGGTTTTGCATGGAGAAATGGAGATTTTTGCTTCGCTCGACGTTACGAGTTCGTTTTAACTTCGATTTTAATTTTGTCTTCGGTTTTTGCGATCGCTTAGGACGCTTAAAACTCGGTTGTCGAAATTCTGGAACAGCGATGAATAACTGATATATATAATAAATAATAAGTCTTTTATCAGATTCTTCTGAAAAGTATACACCTATTATCTGGCATATCCTGCTGGTACTGAATCACTTTTAAAAAAAAAAATGGAATTTTTATAAGAAATCTAGTTTTTGTCTGGGACTCATTATCTGCAAACCACAGTGTAAAATCGTAGACACAATGAATTCAGAATTCAAGCTCCCCTTGGGCTTCTGACTGATTCATGCTTTTATTAGACAAGGTCAGAGGTCAAGTTGATGATTCGTAAGTACCAGTCTATGACTGCTTGTTTGCTTGTTTGTATGTTTGTTTGTTTGTAGGCACGATAACTCGAGAACGGAAGAAGCTACCAATGTCAAATTACATCACGTGATTCAGGAGGGTGATGGCTAGCGCTGATTAGATTTTGGTCAAAATCGGTCAAAGGTCAAGGTCACAGTGAGGTCAAACATAATTCCGTAAATTAACGTGGAGAATGTGAGTATTTTTGCTTCGCTCGACGTTACGAGTTCGTTTTAACTTCGATTTTAATTTTGTCTTCGGTTTTTGCGATCGCTTCAGATGCTTAAAACTCGGTTGTCGAAATTCTGGTAAAAATCGGATGTTTTGGAGACGTTTTAAGATTGTATAAAAAATATTTCACTCGAAGCGTCAAGGGTCGTCCCATGATGCAGTGCGCTCGAGCAGACGTCACGGGTCGTCCCATGATGCAGTGCGCTCGAGCAGACGCGTCGTTGAGTCACGTTAAGGTTTTCCGTGTGCGCGGTGACGGTTTTTTCAATAAAGATGGTGTTTAAAAGTCATTTTTATCCCAATAAAGGTTATCGTCGCATGCCTGACTCGCTGAGCCGTCGGATTATGTAAAGATTGTTGGTGGATGGCCGAATATTACGGTTTTGTGACTTTGATAAAATAATATTAAAAATTGCGTGGAGAAATGCCGATTTTGCTTGCTCGACGTTACGAGTTCATTTTAACTTCGATTTTAATTTGTCTTCGGTTTTGCGATCGCTTAGGACGCTTAAAACTCGGTTGTCGAAATTCTGGTAAAAATCGGATTTTATGAGATTTATGTCGGGTGTCGTATCTGAGGTATTATGCACTGAAGATTATGCTAATGAGGGGATTGTAAGACACAGCATTACGCGCTCGTTTGCGTCGCTACCTTCTCTCGAGACAGCTTTTATTAGACAAGGTCAGAGGTCAAGTTGACGATTTCGTAAGTACCAGTCTATGACTGCTTGTTTGTTTGTTTGTTTGTTGTGAACAGTATTACGGAAAAACTCCTTGACGGATTTCGACGAAACTTGGTGGGGGATTAGGTATGGTCCAAGGATCATGCCATTAGATTTTGGACTTGGTCCAAAATCCAATATGGCCGCTATGGCGGCCATTTTGAAAAAATATTGAATATTTTTTTTTTTGCATTTCTACATGTTTTAAGTGATTTCCAACCCCCCCCCCCCCAAAAAAAATTGTTAGAGAAAAAAAATTTTTTTTGCACATTTTTTTTCAACAAAATTTCGATTTTTTTTTGCATTCTACATGTTTTAAGTGATTTCAACAAAAAAAACATGCCAAAATTATAATTGCGGCTGATTTTGGAACTTCAGGTGGATATACCCACGTAAATCAATTTCTGTCTCAAGGAATCTAGTTATGACGATGAATTGAGTATGTAAAAGGGAAAGTTGCAAACTATAACTCTGTGAGCACTGTTGACGTCAAATTGAATGAATAGGATATCAGGTTCACTTGAGTGACCTAGCAGTATTGGCGGCAGAGGTTTTGCACTCTACCGAGTGCTCCCCCTCTAGTTATCAACTGTTTTTCCTGTGTTGTGTAAAACATAACATTATGAACACACAATAAGCAGTAAATTTGAACAACTAAGGAAGTAAAGTTTGTAAAATCATCATCCCCAATATTTACTATGCAAATCTATAAAATGTTAACCATTTACGTTGGAACAAAAATAACGTTGCAGGTTCTCGTGGAATTTATTTTCAGGGAGATTTTGAAAAGCAATTGATGTTTCAATAATTAGCAAAATAAACAACAACTGCAACAATCAATTAAATCAATGTACCATGCTGTATATCGAGCATTGATAACGCCAACGTAGTTTATTTTGCGAGGGGTTACAATCCTGGACAGATCGCCACTCTGACTCAGGATACTTGATTGAGGATTGCTCGAGTAAATAACACCAAAATGTCCTCTTTTACTCTGGGACATTAAATAACACAGTCAACGTTGTAACAACAAATCATAGTTCGCATCTGTCCACTTGATGACATACATCACTACAAATAGCTCAACAGACCGATTGAAAGTAGAGCTTCGTCTCTGCTATGAGCAACTGGTTGCAGAAATGTCCACATGTGCAATTCAGTTGAATCGGAGTAAGGAAATATAACCACCAAGGTGATTGCCAAAATGTAATTATACGAGTACATAGCAATGTTCCCCATAATAGCCGGCAGCTTGTGGTTTACCTCCATTTATGAAACAGCGTGCTGCCATCTCTTTTTTTTTGTTTTTTTTCTGACAAATATATATTATATATATATTATAATATATATATATATATATATATATATATATATATATATATATAGAAAAATAATTTTAATTTATTTTCCTGTTAAAACTTTTATCTCCACAAGCAAGTGCCCGTGCCTGCACGGGATTCTTAACGGGGAGGGGATGGAGTAGGCAAAAATGCAAATGGCGTCTTCTGTCATCGAGCTGGCAAGCTGGAAGCAACAATTCACATTTATTGCCACGTCTGATGCAATTGAAATGCTCTAGTGGCAGCGAGGTGCTCGCCATTTGAAACTGTTTGTTCGATCCATGTAGCTTTTTGATGCATATAGTCCATAATAATAAATTGTATTGTTGTCAAAGCCAATGACCAATTGCAAATAAATCCTAGGATTCGTCAAAAAGTTTCCTGCAATCTAAGAAACCCATCATTGGAATCCTATCCTATTGACATACAAACGCGTGGTGTTGCTTCTGGCTGTGCAACACGACGTGTTTGCATGCTGGTGCTTCTTCCTTGATTGATATTTCTGTTGATGTTTACTCACTCTGACTTTTGAATGGTGGTAAGATTAAATGAGCCCGACAGCTGAGTTTAGCGGAACCTTTCTTCCTAAATATTATTAAATAGCTCACAAAAATAAGAGGGTCTGGATATCAATGGTGAAACAAAATTTGAAAGTTCCGGTAGCCTTACACTTACTTGTTCTTTGTTTGTTTGTTTGTTGGTTGGTTTGTTTACTGGTACCATTTATTAATGACTCAAAGGTCTACAAGTGTAGCAGCAAAATAATTTAATAATTCATTAATAATATTGATAAACTGCAAGTGTTGATCAAATCCTCCATTTGTGATCGATTATTTTATTCGGAAGAAGAACAGCTGCCATGACATTTCTTTTTGTGAATAATGAATGTTTTAATCGCACAGATTTTGCATTCCAGCAAGTGTTTGAACATGGATTATACATTCCAGATTGACATTCATACGATTGATGATCAATGCTATTGCATATTTTATCACCTAATTGCCAAACATGTTGTGGGACACCCCATTTTATACTCTCCCACCCCTCCGGATAATTCCTTCCCTTCACAACAACTTGCTTCACTTGTTTTGGTCACTTCACTCCTACTACTGGCTTGCAAACACACACAGCTACTTCCTTCCATCTACTATCTCCTACTACTACTGCTAAGGAAACTACGATTACTGCTACCACTATTTTTACTCGTTTGACAATCATTTACCGATATTAGGGGTTGCATCTGGAATAATTATAAACCTGGGTTAACAAAATATATAATTCAATAGTAATTATAACCCATCCACCTCTTCCCAAAGGAAGAAAATGCCAAATTGGGCAAAAATAATTCTTTTTTCGAAACTTGACGGAATCAAACAGAACTGGCACACGCACAACTTCAGGGTGCCCTCATTAATCCCTGAAAGTTTCAGCTTCCTCTGTCAGATCCTCTAGGAGGATTATTTGACACTTACATACACACATATGCCATATAGCTCCATCATTTATAGATTATCCGTATTTTTCCCCGACCGTTTTCACCGGACGGGGACTATAGGTTTGCTCTCGTCTTTCCGTCCGTTTTGTCCCATGTGTGTGTTGTTGTTGTTTTTTCCAACTTTCTTCACATACCCTTTATCATGTTCAATTGAAACTTGGAAAATGGCTTTATTATGATAAGTTACAGAACAAGTTCGAGTTTTAGGACGTTTCATCAATAGTTCACAGAGTTATGCCCTTTTTAGACTTAGAAAATATCATATATTATACATGGGTCAGTGTTTAGCTGCCCTGACTCCACCCCACTGCTGTACACCCATTGGCTGGACAGCTTGCCTGACTCCACCCCAATAAAATCATGCACTGCCATTGTATGAAGCAGCACAAATTGGCAGGCCTTAGGGCCTGCTTTTAGTCCATGGTCCAGTGTAATTGGAATGATCCCAGGTATATAACCACGATGTATTATATATGCACATAAGCTGTACGCATGTTTTTGCCCCACGTATGTACATTGGGTTATTTTCAATATGAAATAGGCAAAGCTGAGAAACGAACTAAACAGGCTGCGTTAAGAGTTTCTTTTTCATTTTGCGATCGGCTTGAGTGTGCGTTAAATGCAAACAAATTTTTTTTAATCTCCCAAACATTCATTGGGAACGATAAGTAACATGTATTGCAAAGCAATTCTTGCTCTTGTTGTTATTATTTTAAAACTTTGGTCCCACAATCAACAACCCACAACACGAGTGCTAACACGACACCACTTTGTCACCATGACCATGTAGCTGATTCTTTCCAGATGTGCTGCATCGAGGTGCCTTTTCTGATGCAAGTTTATATCTCAATACTTGAATAAAATTACTGCTATACACTGATGATTAAAACTTGTCTATATGTTCTTAGGAAGTTAGAAGAGCCATAAAAAAAAATTTACGGACATTGGCAGAATTCCTCAAACGTCACATCTGAAAGTCTCTCTCTCTCTCTCTCTGTCTCTCTCTCTCTCTCTCTCTCTCTCTCTCTCTCTCTCTCTCTCTCTCTCTCTCTCTCTCTCTCTCTCTCTCCGTCTCCGTCTCCGTCTCCGTCTCCGTCTCCGTCTCCGTCTCCGTCTCCCTCTCCCTCTCCCTGTCTCTGTCTCTGTCTCTGTCTCTGTCTCTGTCTCTCACTCTCTCTCTCACACACTCTCTCTCACACACATTTGTCTAACAATGTTCATGCCTAGCCGATTGTTGTTTGTTATTATGGGCTTGTTTGTAAAAAATATTCAAATGAATTTAGATCTGTCCTTAATAAGATCTTTTTAATACTTATTTTGTTTTTCAGTAAATTTACCAGAGGGATATCAAAATTGGGAAATACAATTGTTTAGTGCAAGTTAATCAAAATTTACACGTTAAAATGATTGTGTTTTACTCAAAATTTGAACATACATTTTAAAATATTATCGACAAATTTGCTCCTTGTCTTGAATTCTCAGCTTAGCCACTAAATCTGTTAGCGAAGGCTGTTACAAGGCAGGAAGTTCTTGCATTACCTCAAGGAAGCCTTTTTCTTGAATATCGAGTTGTTGGTTTTTTTCTCAATCTAAGCTTTTTGGATAAGCCACACTGTTTCAAACAATCCCAAAAACAATTAGTTGCGCTTCTGCACATATTGATTTCTCTGTCAAGGCAATGATCACAGAGGATGGTTACCATGGCTCTTATCCTCTCACTTCAATAGCCCATGGAATTTTATTTTTATTGAGTTTTTTTATATTTTTTTTCCAATCATGCCGTGTCCTACTTACACCTGATTGTTGTCAGTCATGAGTTGATCATTATTAATTTATAGTTAAAGCATCTCACACCGCAGCATTCACCATAACTCTTTATCACTGCGTTTTATCTGTAACGTTGTTTTCATTTTTAAAACAAGGGTGAGAAATGGTTTCTGCGATGAGGCCGACAAAATGCCTCGGTGTCTTCATGCCAAGATTCAACTCCATTTGTGGAATGTTGTGGCATGAGGTTAAAAATGCCATCATATTGTGTCCCGAACGACATGTATAGAGCCACCTCTGGTTCGTATACTGAATTTATACTAACTTCTTTGTAGTATTTAATTTCATGTAAATGGTGCCTTCGATATCTCAAATGAAATATTTTTCTGAAACATGTTCCTCTCACATTTAAGGCTAAAAATTGATCTGACCTGCATCATAGAGCACGTTGTGCCCCGGAGCAGATGTGTAAAGCCAGGTGTCCCGGCTGCAATGTGAATGTTCAAAGATTCAGAAATATTGTTTTCACAAGAGTAGGATGTTGCATCATTACATACCGGAAATATAGAATCCTGCCAGAGCAATTAGTGTCATGGGGATGACCGCCTTGCGTTAGTCATTATTACACTTAAAACTTCCATCAAACAACCAGCTGTATGACTGCATGCTACGACGATAAAACATTGCATTTGAAACTAGAACGGCACTCGGTAGAGCACATACTTCCGCCAGTCTGAACAATTTATGTTTTGTATCCCACTGATAGGCCGTATCTCAGCCTGTCATCCGTCTGAGGTGAGCAAAAATGAGTGCCAGCTTGTTGGTATCCTGCGGCGGAGTAGCGACCCGTCCAGGATGGTGCCCAACAGCCCAGGAGACTGCTGAGGCAGCACCAAAGCTCTGCACAGAGTATGGTCCCAATGGATGGATGGATGGGCCGTATCTGCATCAGAACCTTCACCGAAATCGAATCGGCTTGTTCTTGTCACCTACCCAACTAATCCACCAAGTTTTGTCATAATCCGTCAACTTTTTGAGATATCCTGCAATATATCGTTTTTGGCCCCATCTCTCAATGCTGGAAGCATCGCTTTAAAAATTCGAAGAATTCTTGAAATTTGAAGAACAAAAAACATTCTAGTATCTGGATCCAGATCTTCGGCAAAATCCAATCAATTTGTGCTCGTCACACACCAAACCTGCTGCCCACCAAGTTTCGTCCAAATCCGTCCACAACCTCTTGAGATACCGTGCTCAAAGTCAAACATACAGACAGACAAACAGGGATGAAAACATAACTTCCATCTAACTTTGGTCGTGGAGGTAAAGGGGAATCATGCCGTTGATGAGCTGTATTCCGGGAGAGTGACGTCAGCCGAGGAGCCATCTTGAAAAGATAGGCAACATTTGATAGTCGATGATGAATCTTTGATTTTTTTTGCCCTCTTAAAATTTGGAAGGATACAAAAGTTCTCTCAAGACAGTTTAATAACTTCTTTTTTTAGTTTTGAACTCAACGTTTCATTTTACAAAACTGTTTGTTTCTGCCTCGTGGACTGGCCTTGAAATATGTCGCCATATTTTAATTTCCCAGACATATTTTGCAGGGCTATACCAGCAAGGTTGCTGACAGTTCTTTAACCATTAAGTTTACCATACTTTGTTTAATCCAGTGTACTCTTATATGTGTGTGTGGTACAACGAACTCCATGAATGATGGACCTCCTGCGCAGATCAGACTGGAATGTCTCACCTGGCATTTCTTTTTTGTTTTCATGACACGTTAAGAGAAAATCATTTAATAAGTGTCAGTGTGTGTGTGGTGTGTGTGTTGTTGTGTGTGTGTGTGTGTGGTGTTCAGTGTGTGTTTCCTCCATGACTCCAACCATGAAACTAGCAGCCCAAAACTTTGCATGCATACTAAGAGTACTCCATGGGATTTCACGAGTGAAAACTGGGTATTTGGGTAAATTTAAACACCCATTTGAAGATGATCAAATTATCTTGTAAATGTGTATCGTGCAGCACCGCTCCAGGTGGGGGGGGGGGGGTTATTTCAAGTCTCCACCATTTACAGTAAAGTATTCCTGTCCCCACGTTTTCTAGTGCACTGAGATATTTTGAATTATAAGCAGAAGGTATGTTTTTGCTTCATCATGTAACCTAGGTTATTTTTTATATTTTTGGAAGCAATTAAGGCAGCTGTTGGTTGCTATAAACCACCCAAATATAGGTATGTGCATGCTTGGAACAAGATCACCCATTTGGCGGGTACTCTGCTCGTGTACATAAATATCTAATATGCAGCTCGTGTTGGAAAGCTCATGTGGCAGCATTTTTACCCTCCACAAGCAAAATGAAAAGTGGGATGAAGCAATTGGTTCATGTCCGTCCATCTGTCGGCACTCAAATTGCCGAATTCAAATTGCCCCTCTGAAAAATAAAATATATATATTTCATTAATTCAAAAGTTTTGTTTTTTTTTGCATTTTCTTCCTTGGATCTTGTGTAGATGGGTTAGTGTGGTGTTCGCGCAGGCATGATGGGCTGAATGGCCTCCACCTGTGTTGGATTTCCTTGTTCCTTGTCTGTCTTATCAGTTTATGATCGTCAGCTTACGATCGAGAAATGACATGTAAATTGAATGTTATATTTTGAACATGAATGAGAACATGAATAGAAGGACAAGTCTTTCGTTTTACCGTGCCTTGCCCCAGAATTCACCCCGATCGCACATGCACAGAGAGGAGTGAGATAATATTTCTACTCTGTCTGCCTGCCTGGCAGTCAGACAAGATTGAAAATCTTTCCAAACAGGAAGCGAACTGTTTTTAAGGACATCATAATGGACACATCCAACAGGCACGAATAACTAATCGAATGTGTTAAATAAGGTGATGCAATCGACACTGCAGAAAATGGCGGTAAAACCGGAAATTATTTATTTATATGACTTTTACAATCTTTCTTTAATTTAAATTGAATTACATACTTGAAGACTGTAGAACACAATAATACTTCCAAAAACCACCAGTTTTGTAGTACTTCAATTTAAACAAGTGGTGCCAGGCACAACAAATCCCGCCCATTTAAAGGCATAAAGTATTTTGGGATCAAATTTAAATTTGATACATCCTTAACCTGAATGGATGTATAAGGAATAGAATAAGGAATATTTTAGTCTTAGTTTGAAGTCAATTAAACCATTTTTGACGAAGTTATGAGCGAAAAAGATTTTGACCTTTTCGTGACCTGACCTTGACCTTTGACCTAATTGGACCCAAAAGTTAATGGGTCGTCCGAGGTTCATTACCCACCTGTGGATACATTTGCAGTGTTTGAGCCAGCCGTGTTTCCCGTAAAGTTGTATTTTCGTAACCATGTTTTAGTTTTAATGGAAAATTTGTAATTTTGACCGATGACCATGACCCCAAAAACTTCGGACCCTACCGATCTTCACAAATATGCATTTTCACCATAGGAATGGGTAGGATTATAATGACAAATAGAATAAGGTTCACTATAAGCTTAGTTTGAGTAAATCAGATCATTTTTGACGAAGTTATGAGCGAAAAACGATTTTGATCTTTTTGTGACCTTGACCTTGACCTTTCATCCAATTGGACCCAAAAGTTAATGGGGTCGTCCAAGGTGAATTGCCCACCTGTGGATTAAATTTGATAGTGTTTGCTAAAGCCGTTTTGCCGTAAAGTTGCTAACAGAC
>CM068962.1:66496727-66518920 GCA_035128595.1 Eptatretus atami
CCAACCCCCCCCCCCCCCCCCCAAAAAAAATTGTTAGAGAAAAAAAATTTTTTTGCACATTTTTTTTCAACAAAATTTCGATTTTTTTTGCATTTCTACATGTTTTAAGTGATTTCAACAAAAAAAACATGCCAAAATTATAATTGCGGCTGATTTTGGAACTTCAGGTGGATATACCACGTAAAATCAATTTCTGTCTCAAGGAATCTAGTTATGACGAATGAATTGAGTATGTAAAAGGAAAGTTGCAACTATAACTCTGTGAGCACTGTTGACGTCAAATTGAATGAATAGGAATCAGGTTCACTTGAGTGACCTAGCAGTATGGCGGCAGAGGTTTGCACTCTACCGAGTGCTCCCCCTCTAGTTATCAACTGTTTTTCCTGTGTGTGTAAAACATACACATTATGAACACACATAAGCAGTAAATTTGAACAACTAAGAAGGTAAAGTTTGTAAAATCATCATCCCAATATTTACTATGCAAATCTATAAATGTTAACCACTTTACTTGGAACAAAAATAACGTTGCAGGTTCTCGTGGAATTTATTTTCAGGAGATTTTGAAAAGCAATTGATGTTTCAATAATTAGCAAATAAACAACAACTGCAACAATCAATTAAATCAATGTACCATGCTGTATATCGAGCATGATAACGCCAACGTAGTTTATTTTGCGAGGGTTACAATCCTGGACAGATCGCCACTCTGACTCAGGATACTTGATTGAGGATTGCTCGAGAAATAACACCAAATGTTTCCTCTTTTACTCTGGGACATTAAATAACACAGTCAACGTTGTAACAACAAATCATAGTTCGCACTGTCCACTTGATGACATACATCACTACAAATAGCTCAACAGACCGATTGAAAGTAGAGCTTCGTCTCTGCTATGAGCAACTGGTTGCAGAAATGTCCACATGTGCAATTCAAGTTGAATCGGAGTAAGGAAATATAACCACCAGGTGATTGCCAAAATGTAATTATACGTCAGTACATAGCAATGTTCCCCATAATAGCCGGCAGCTTGTGGTTTACCTCCATTATGAACAGCGTGCTGCCATCTCTTTTTGCCAAAATATAATATATATATATATATATATATATATATATATATATATATATATATAATATATATATAGAAAATAATTTTAATTTTATTTTCCTGTTAAAACTTTTATCTCCACAAGCAAGTTGCCCGTGCCTGCACGGATTCTTAACGGGGAGGGGATGGAGTAGGCAAAATGCAAATGGCGTCTTCTGTCATCGAGCTGCAAGCTGAAGCAACAATTCACATTTATTGCCACGTCTGATGCAATTGAAATGCTCTAGTGGCAGCGAGGTGCTCGCCATTTGAAACTGTTTGTTCGATCCATGTAGCTTTTTGATGCATATAGTCCATAATAATAAATTGTATTGTTGTCAAAGCACATGAACCAATTGCAAATAAATCCTAGGATTCGTCAAAAAGTTTCCTGCAACTAAGAAACCCATCATTGGAATCCTATCCTATTGACATACAAACGCGTGGTGTTGCTTCTGGCTGTGCAAACACGTACGTGTTGCAGTGCTGGGCTTCTTCCTTGATTGATATTTCTGTTGATGTTTACTCACTCTGACTTTTGAATGGTGGTAAGATTAAATGAGCCCGACAGCTGAGTTTAGCGGAACCTTTCTTCCTAAATATTATTAAATAGCTCACAAAAATAAGAGGGTCTGGATATCAATGGTGAAACAAAATTTGAAAGTTCCGGTAGCTCTTACACTTACTTGTTCTTTGTTTGTTTGTTTGTTGGTTGGTTTGTTTACTGGTACCATTTATTAATGACTCAAAGGTCTACAAGTGTAGCAGCAAAATAATTAATAATTCATTAATAATATTGATAAACTGCAAGTGTTGATCAAATCTCCATTTGTGATCGATTATTTATTCGGAAGAAGACAGCTGCCATGACATTTCTTTTTGTGATAATGAATGTTTTAATCGCACAGATTTTGCATTCCAGCAAGTGTTTGAACATGGATTATACATTCCAGATTGACATTCATACGATTGATGATCAATGCTATTGCATATTTTATCACCTAATTGCCAAACATGTTGTGGGGACACCCCATTTTATACTCTCCCACCCCTCCGGATAAATTCTTCCCTTCACAACAACTTGCTTCACTGTTTTTGGTCACTTCACCTTCCTACTACTGGCTTGCAAACACACACAGCTACTTCCTTCCATCTACTATCTCCTACTACTACTGCTAAGGAAACACGATTACTGCTACCACTATTTTTACTCGTTGACAATCATTTACCGATATTAGGGGTTGCATCTGGAATAATTATAAACCTGGGTTAACAAAATATATAATTCAATAGTAATTATAAACCATCCACCTCTTCCCAAAGGAAGAAAATGCCAAATTGGGCAAAAATAATTCTTTTTTCGAAACTTGACGAATCAAACAGAACTGGCACACGCACAACTTCAGGGTGCCCTCATTAATCCCTGAAAGTTTCAGCTTCCTCTGTCAGATCCTCTAGGAGGATTATTGACACTTACATACACACATATGCCATATAGCTCCATCATTTATAGATTATCCGTATTTTCCCCGACCGTTTTCACCGGACGGGGACTATAGGTTTGCTCTCGTCTTTCCGTCCGTTTTGTCCCATGTGTGTGTGTTGTTGTTTTTTTCAACTTCTTCACATACCCTTTATCATGTTCAATTGAAACTTGGAAAATGGCTTTATTATGATAATTACAGAACAAGTTCGAGTTTAGGACGTTTCATCAATAGTTCACAGAGTTATGCCCTTTTTAGACTTAGAAAATATCATATATTATACATGGGTCAGTGTTTAGCTGCCCTGACTCACCCCACTGCTGTACACCCATTGGCTGGACAGTTGCCTGACTCCACCCCAATAAAATCATGCACTGCCATTGTATGAAGCAGCACAAATTGGCAGCCTTAGGGCCTGCTTTTAGTCCATGGTCCAGTGTAATTGGAATGATCCCAGGTATATAACCACGATGTATTATATATGCACATAAGCTGTACGCATGTTTTTTGCCCCACGTATGTACATTGGGTTATTTTCAATATGAATAGGCAAAGCTGAGAAACGAACTAAACAGGCTGCGTTAAGAGTTCTTTTTCATTTTGCGATCGGCTTGAGTGTGCGTTAAATGCAAACAAATTTTTTTTTTAATCTCCCAAACATTCATTGGGAACGATAAGTAACATGTATTGCAAAGCAATTCTTGCTCTTGTTGTTATTATTTTAAAACTTTGGTCCCACAATCAACAACCACAACACGAGTGCTAACACGACACCACTTTGTCACCATGACCATGTAGCTGATTCTTTCCAGATGTGCTGCATCGAGGTGCCTTTTCTGATGCAAGTTATATCTCAATACTTGAATAAAATTACTGCTATACACTGATGATAAAACTTTGTCTATATGTCTTAGGAAGTTAGAAGAGCCATAAAAAAAAATTTACGGACATTGGCAGAATTCCTCAAACGTCACATCTGAAAGTCTCTCTCTCTCTCTCTCTGTCTCTCTCCTCTCTTCTCTCTCTCTCTCTCTCCTCTCTCTCCTCTCTCTCTCTCTCTCTCTCTCTCTCTCTCTCTCTCTCTCTCCTCTCCGTCTCCGTCTCCGTCTCCGTCTCTCTCGTCTCCGTCTCGTCTCCTCTCCTCTCCTGTCTCTGTCTCGTCTCTCGGTCTCTGTTTCTGTCTCTCACTCTCTCTCTCACACACTCTCTCTCAACACACATTTGTCTAACAATGTTTCATGCCTAGCCGATTGTTGTTTGTTATATGGGCTTGTTTGTAAAAAATATTCAAATGAATTTAGATCTGTCCTTAATAAGATCTTTTTAATACTTATTTTTGTTTTTCAGTAATTTACGCAGAGGGATATCAAAATTGGGAAATACAATTGTTTAGTGCAAGTTAATCAAAAATTTACACGTTAAAATGATTGTGTTTTACTCAAAATTTGAACATACATTTTAAAATATTATCGACAAATTTGCTCCTTGTCTTGAATTCTCAGCTTAGCCACTAAATCTGTTAGCGAAGGCTGTTACAAGGCAGGAAGTTCTTGCATTACCTCAAGGAAGCCTTTTTCTTTGAATATCGAGTTGTTGGTTTTTTTCTCAATCTAAGCTTTTGGATAAGCCACACTGTTTCAAACAATCCAAAAACAATTGTTGCGCTTCTGACATATTGATTTCTCTGTCAAGGCAATGATCACAGAGGATGGTTACCATGGCTCTTATCCTCTCACTTCAATAGCCCATGGAATTTTATTTTTATTGAGTTTTTTATATATTTTTTCCAATCATGCCCGTGTCCTACTTACACCTGATTGTTGTCAGTCATGAGTTGATCATATTAATTTATAGTTAAAGCACTCTCACACCGCAGCATTCACCATAACTCTTTATCACTGCGTTTTATCTGTAACGTTGTTTTCATTTTTAAAACAAGGGTGAGAAATGGTTTCTGCGATGAGGCCGACAAAATGGCTCGGTGTCTTCATGCCAAGATTCAACTCCATTTTTGGAATGTTGTGGCATGAGGTTAAAATGCCATCATATTGTGTCCCGAACGACATGATAGAGCCACCTCTGGTTCGTATACTGAATTTATACTAACTTCTTTGTAGTATTTAATTTCATGTAAATGGTGCCTTCGATATCTCAAATGAAATATTTTTTCGAAACATGTTCTCTCCACATTTAAGGCTAAAAATTGATCTGACCTTGCATCATAGAGCACGTTGTGCCCGGAGCAGATGTGTAAAGCCAGGTGTCCCGGCTGCAATGTGAATGTTCAAAGATTCAGAAATATTGTTTTCACAAGAGTAGGATGTTGCATCATTACATACGGAAATATAGAATCCTGCCAGAGCAATTAGTGTCATGGGGATGACCGCCTTGCGTTAGTCATTATTACACTTAAAACTTCCATCAAACAACCAGCTGTATGACTGCATGCTACGACGATAAAACATTGCATTTGAAACATGAACGGCACTCGGTAGAGCACATACTTCCGCCAGAGTCTGAACAATTTATGTTTTGTATCCCACTGATAGGCCGTATCTCAGCCTGTCATCCGTCTGAGTGAGCAAAAATGAGTGCCTTGTTGGTATCCTGCGCGGAGTAGCGACCCGTCCAGGATGGTGCCCAACAGCCCAGGAGACTGCTAGGCAGCACCAAAGCTCTGCACAGAGTATGGTCCCAATGGATGGATGGATGGCCGTGATCTGCATCAGAACCTTCACCGAAATCGAATCGGCTTGTTCTTGTCACCTACCCAACTAATCACCAATTTGTCATAATCCGTCAACTTTTTGAGATATCCTGCAATATATCGTTTTTGGCCCCATCTCTCAATGCTGGAAGCATCGCTTTAAAAATTCGAAGAATTCTTGAAAATTTGAAGAACAAAAAACATTCTAGTATCTGGATCCAGATCTTCGGCAAAATCCAATCAATTTGTGCTCGTCACAACCAAACCTGCTGCGCCACCAAGTTTCGTCCAAATCCGTCCACACAACCTCTTGAGATACCGTGCTCAAAGTCAAACATACAGGACAAACAGGGATGAAAACATAACTTCCATCTAACTTTGGTCGTGGAGGTAAAGGGGAATCATGCCGTTGATGAGCTGTATTCGCGGGAGAGTGACGTCAGCCGAGAGCCATCTTGAAAAGATAGGCAACATTTGATAGTCGAGTGATGAATCTTTGATTTTTTGCCCTCTTAAAATTTGGAGGATCAAAGTTCTCTCAAGACAGTTTAAATAACTTCTTTTTTTTAGTTTTGAACTCAACGTTTCATTTTACAAACTGTTTGTTTCTGCCTCGTGGACTGCCTTGAAATATGTCGCCATATTTTAATTTCCCAGACATATTTTGCAGGCTATACCAGAAGGTTGCTGACAGTTCTTTAACCATTAAGTTTACCATACTTGTTTAATCCAGTGTACTCTTATGTGTGTTGTGTACAACGAACTCCATGAATGATGGACCTCCTGCGCAGATCAGACTGGAATGTCTCACCTGGCATTTCTTTTGTTTTCATGACACGTTAAGAAAATCATTTAATGTGTGTGTGTGTGTGTGTGTGTGTGTGTTGTGTGTGTTGTGTGTCAGTGTGTGTTTCCTCCATGACTCCAAAACCATTGAACCTAGCAGCCCAAACTTTGCATGCATACTAAGAGTACTCCATGGGATTTCACGAGTGAAAACTGGGTATTTGGGTAAATTTAAACACCCATTTGAAGATGATCAAATTATCCTTGTAATGTGTATCGTGCAGCACGCTCCAGGTGGGGGGGGGGGGGGGGGTTATTTCAAGTCTCCACCATTTACAGTAAAGTATTCCTGTCCCCAACGTTTTCTAGTGCACTAGATGATATAAGCAAGAGGTATGTTTTTGCTTCATTCATGTAACCTAGGTTATTTTTAATATTTTTGGAAGCAATTAAGGCAGCTGTCGGTTGTCTATAAACCACCCAAATATAGGTATGTGCATGCTTGGAACAAGATCACCCATTTGGCGGGTACTCTTGCTCGTGTACATAAATATCTAATATGCAGCTCGTGTTGGAAAGCTCATGTGGCAGCATTTTACCCTCACAAGCAAAATGAAAAGTGGGATGAAGCAATTGGTTCATGTCCGTCCATCTGTCGGCACTCAAATTGCCGAATTCAAATTGCCCCTCTGAAAATAAAATATATATATTTCATTAATTTCAAAAGTTTTGTTTTTTTTGCATTTTCTTCCTTGGATCTTGTGTAATGGTTAGTGTGGTGTTGCGGCAGGCATGATGGCTGAATGGCCTCCACCTGTGTTGGATCCTTGTTCCTTGTCTGTCTTATCAGTTTATGATCGTCAGCTTACGATCGAGAATGACATGTAAATTGAATGTTATATTTGAACATGAATGAGAACATGAATAGAAGGACAAGTCTTTTCGTTTTACCGTGCCTTGCCCAGAATTCACCCCGATCGCACATGCACAGAGAGGAGTGAGATAATATTTCTACTCTGTCTGCCTGCCTGGCAGTCAGACAAGATTGAAAATCTTCCAAACAGGAAGCGAACTGTTTTTAAGGACATCATAATGGACACATCCAAGAGCACGAATAACTAATCGAATGTGTTAAATAAGGTGATGCAATCGACACTGCAGAAAATGGCGGTAAAACCGGAAATTATTTATTTATATGACTTTTCAATCTTTCTTTAATTTAAATTGAATTACATACTTGAAGACGCTGAACACAATAATACTTCCAAAAACCACCAGTTTGAGTACTTTCAATTTAAACAAGTGGTGCCAGGCACAACAAATCCCGCCCATTTAAGGCATAAATTATTTTGGGGATCAATTTAAATTTGATACATCCTTAACCTGAATGGTGATTATAAGGAATAGAATAAGGAATATTTTAGTCTTAGTTTGAGTCAATTAAACCATTTTTGACGAAGTTATGAGCGAAAAGATTTTGACCTTTTCGTGACCTGACCTTGACCTTTGACCTAATTGGACCCAAAAGTTAATGGGGTCGTCCGAGTTCATTACCCACCTGTGGATACACTAATGTTTCGTAGTGTTTGAGCAGCCGTTTCCCGTAAAGTTGTATTTTCGTACCATGTTTTAGTTTTAATGGAAAATTTGTAATTTTTGACCGATGACCATGACACCCCAAAACTTCGGACCCTACCGATCTTCACAAATATGCATTTTCACCATAGGAATGGGTAGGATTATAAGTGACAAATAGAATAAGGTTCACTATAAGCTTAGTTTGAAGTAAATCAGATCATTTTTGACGAAGTTATGAGCGAAAAACGATTTTGATCTTTTTGTGACCTTGACCTTGACCTTTCATCCAATTGGACCCAAAAGTTAATGGGTCGTCCAAGGTGAATTGCCCACTGTGGATTAAATTTGATAGTGTTTGCTAAAGCCGTTTTGCCGTAAAGTTGCTAACAGACAGACAGACAAACAAACAAACAGACAAATGAAAAATCGTGCTTAGCACGACACTTGGCGAATTTAGTTGACTTTCCGTGTGGTGGTCCAAGCTGTAATGTCATGGAATGTGTGGTGTTTATTTGTTCGTACATTAATAAAATGACGCGACGTCACAAATAACAATTATCAGGTGCAGTTGTCATGGTAACGCAGCAGATTGAAAATTTTCACAACTCATTTAAAGCCACCATGTGACATTCAACAACTTAATCATCGGTGCCTGATGCCTTCATTCTGATCGTAGAAAATATTTGAAAATACCTCGGAACATTGTTTTCAACCAGCTTTACGATCCCGTATCAGTGTTGAAATATGTTGTGAAACAAAAATATGTATTTATATGTGTGTTTTTCATGTTTTGGGTGTCCCTGACCTTGACCTTGGGTCAATTTCGATCAAAACTTTGTTACACATGTTAATATTACATGCATAAATAGACAGTATAAGTTTCAATATAATAAGTGCAAACTGTTTGAGAAATAGCCATGGGTAATTCACAAATTCCCCATTGGTTTAAATGGGCGATAATATAAAGTGATGCAGAGATCCAGATCCTGATCTTGACATCACCAAAAGTCACATATCTTTTTGCACTGTCTATTTCTATCAGCGTTTAAAATTCATCCAAATCGGTTAAGGATTGTGACCTGTAGAACGAATAGAATTTTTTTAAAATCACGCCAATAGCTAAAAAACCTTTGACGTCATTACGCTTGCGAGAAAACTGTGGCATAATGTACTAACATGCATTTAAAACATTTAGATATTCATTGAAGTTTGTTTTGGCGTCAACAGGAAGTCGCTACGACTTCCGCGTACTGATTATGTTTCAAAAGCTTGTTTTCACATTTTTTGACGTATACGTCGTGACGTTAAGTGCGATTATGACGTGATTTGATCCCAGACTATTTCAGCAGAATTGGCTAGATCACGTGTTTAAAATTTTGAGAACGATTGCTCAGTAGTTTCGGCTGCACAGCGAGCGTAAATATTTTTAAAAATGATGCGTCAATAGGCAAACGTTGACGTCATACGCTTGCGAAAACTATGCGTAATTTTGTATAAGATGCATTTAAGTAATCATTTAGATATTTGAATGAAGTTTAATTTGGCGCTCAACCGGAAGTCGCTACGTCTTCCGGTCACTGAGTTATGTCCAAAAATGTGTTTTCACGTTGTGTGACGTCACGTCGTGACGTTTAGTCCGATTAAGACGGGGTTTGGACGCGGACCGTCTCAGCTGGATTGCTTATCAGGTGTAAAAATTTAAGAACGACTGGTCCAGGTGTTTGGGCTATAGATGACCGGACAAACAAACAAGCAGTCATAGACTGGTACTTACGAAATCGTCAACTTGACCTCTGACCTTGTCTAATAAAAGCTGTCCTCTAGAGAAGGTAGCGAGCAAACCAGAAGTTTTACGATGATCTGTACCAAACCAAAAATCGAATGTTTGACCTCAACTGTGACCTTGACTTTGACCGATTTTGACCAATATCTAAGCGCTAAGCAATCACCCTCTGAATCACGTGTGGTAATCTTGACATTGGTAGCTTCTTCCGTTCTCGAGTTATACTTTTTTTTGGATGTTTTGACCTCAACTGTGACCTTGACGCTTTGACCGAATTTTGACCAAAATATAACCAGCGCTAGCCATCACCCCTGAATGACGTGGTGTAATTGACATTGGTAGTTCTTCCGTTCTCGAGTTATCGTGCCTACAACAAACACAAAACACACACAAAAACGAACACACAAACAACACAAACAAGCAGTCTAGACTGGTACTTCGAAATCGTCAACTTGACCTCTGACCTTGTCTAATAAAGCTGTCTCTAGAGAAGTTAGCGACGCAAACCAGAGTTTCTAACGATGATTCTGTACAAACCATCAAAAATCGAATGTTTGACCTCATTGTGACCTTGACCTTTGACCGATTTTGACCAAAATCTAATCAGCCTAGCCATCAACCCTCCTGAATCACGTGGTGTAATTTGACATTGGTAGCTTCTTCCGTTCGCGAGTTATAATATTTTTTGATGTTTGACCTCACTGTGACCTTAACCTTTGACAGATTTTGACCAAAATCTAATCAGCGCTAGCCATCACCCTCCTGAATCACGTGGTAATTTGACATTGGTAGCTTCTTTCATCTCGAGTTATCGTGCCTACAAACAACAACAAACAACACAAACAAACAAACAGAAACGGAACTGATCAATTATACTTACGAATCGTTAGATTTCGTAAGTAACAAGCAGTCATAGACTGGTACTTCTACCAAATCGTCAACTTGACCTCTCACCTTGTCTAATAAAAGCTGTCTCTAGAGAAGGTGCGATGCAAACCAGAAGTTTCTACGATATTCTGTAAACCAAATCAAAATCGTAACGTTGACCGAAACAAAAATCTCCATTTCTCGACGCAATTATTTAATATTATTTTATCAAAGTCACAAAACCGTAATATTCGGCATCCACCAACAATCTTTACATAATCCGACGGCTTAGCGAGTCAGACATGTCGACGATAACCTTTATTGGGATAAAAAAATGACTTTAAACACCATCTTTATCGAAAACACCGTCAGCGCACACACGGAAACCTTTACGTGATCACGACGCCTCTGCTCGAGCGCGCTGCACCACGTGACGACCCGTGACGCGGAGAGTGAAATATTTTTATACAATCTTAAAACGTCTCCAAAACATCTGATTTTTACCAGAATTTTGACAACCGAGTGTTAAGCGTCCTAAGCGATCGCAAAAACCGAAGACAAAATTAAAATCGAAGTTAAAACGAACTCGTAACGTCGGATCGAAGCAAAAATACTTCCATTTCTCCACATGAATTTATGGAATTATGTTTGACCCTCACTGTGACCTTGACCTTTGGACCGATTTTGACCAAATCTAAGCAGCGCTAGCCATCACCTCCTGAATCACGTGGTGTATTTTGGCATTGGTAGCTTCATCCGTTCTCGAGTTATCGTGCCTACAAAAACAAACAAACACACAAACCACACAACACACACACAAAAACAACACACAAACACACACACAAACAACAAACAAACAAACACACAAACAGAGGACGGAAGTCATCAATATACTTTCGAAATCTTTAGATTTAGATTTCTTACGAAAATCTTATGAAATCTTATGATTTAGTAAGTAACAAACCAACAAACGAACAGACCAACATACTTGACAAATCGAAGATTTCGCCAAGTAACAAACGGACGATTAAATATCCCGCTCCTCCCTCCCTCCCTCTGGGAGGGGGCGGATAATAAATGTCAATGGGGTTGTGGTGTAAGGGTGGTGTTCGGGCCGCTTCTGGACTGCTTCAATAGCACTGAACTTTCAGATTTTTTTTTTAAAAAACTATCATTAAATCATATTTCAACCAAAATTTAAGTGACACTGCATGGGGTATCATGTTTATGAACTCTCTAGTTTGAATTGAATTACAAAGTTAGCGTTGAATGATAAATAGAGTCATCATTTCATAAGCAGCCTGTAGCTGCTGGTTGCATCATTGCTGGGAGCATGGCTGTGCACTGATGCAGTGCCCTGTTTCCAATAAGCTGGTACTCATTTTTCTGACGTCGGAAGGATGATAGGCTAAGTCAACCCACCGGGTGTTATCTAACGACACGACAGGCTCAAACTCAAGACCCTAAGATCTTAAGCCAGCCTCCTTAACCGTTGAGCCAACACCAGGCTTATGTAAAGAAGAGTAAAACTTAAGAAATATGGGGATCATCAAGTATAATGCCGACGTGAGATGGGTGGTTCCATGATTGACTTCTTTGTTTGGTGTTATTTGCTTTTTCTGTATTGTGTTCTACTTTTAATTTGCCTTCATTGTTTGCACAAGGAGTGATTATTTCTTATTGTTATTATTATTCGTATTCTGATTCTTCTTTTTCTTATTCTTATCTCTCAATCCAAACCTCGTGCCATTTCCCACCATTGCTAACATTCATGGAAGAGCTTGCATATTATAATCGAAATTGCTCTTATACCCCTCTGGAGGGGTATCGGGCTCGCCCTTTTCTAGTTTGTGGATTATTTAACAGCTGAGAATTTACACTGGACAGGTTGCTACTATATCAAAGGGTGCTGCCAAGTAACTTTACAACAGGTCATAATTTGGTCGGGATATATGATTCAAACAATGGCCTACGTTTTCAAGAACTGCATGAAATGTTTAACATACCCGACAAGTGCTAGCGGACGGGACAACTAGTTTAAACGTCCTCCGGAAGGTGGCGTACTCATCGATGCTACGCTAACGGTTTTGTAAATGGCTTGAACTCCTTGGGTCCATAATTTCCGAGGGTCCATTTAATACCCCGTTCTGCATTTGAATTAGCCTGGTCTCCTTCACGTTCACTTGGTCTCGTCTTTGTTTGATTCTTCTTCCGTTATTCCGAGTAACTTTAAACGCTTTTTTCTGGTCGTTGTGCACAAACTGATTGCATCACGATGTGTTGCCTTCCAGAGGCATGGGGCATCTTTAAGCTGGCTTCTCATTACCTCAATTCCTCGATATTTTTGAGATATTCCATCATTTGTTTCAACAGCTGCAGGCATTTAGATCAAAAAGCATTGTTCAAGTCCAAATTCCTGTCTCCCATTTCCATGAGCATTGCTCAACGGGGTTTGTTGCTCACTTACAGTTATCTGGATTTGGCAAATGACACTCAGAGAGTGGTTCTTTAGCTGGAAATGGCAACGGCACTTAATCCCTTCATGCCAAGCTTGAGTGCCTTCAGCTTTAGGATAGGTGATTGGACCAACCTTGATTCAAGGGTCAGGCCGGTCCTCCCCGGCCATCCTTAGGCATCGGAGCTGTTAGTGTTCATTCAAAGCTAAATACAGTCATACGGATCTCCGAGTCTGTCTCTCGCATGAATCAATGCAGCAGACCAGCCAGCAACAATTCAGAAAGCGCTCGGCAATGCTTCATGCTGCTGCCTTTCTTTCCGCAACATTCTCAGGAAATGGTCTGACAGCGCTTCAAACCTCTGATCTGCAAGCGGTGAAATTAACAAGCACCGAAGTGAATTATTGAAACGGGGGCTGCGGAAGAAATCGTGGAATGGCAGCTCTGACAGCATTCCACAGCCGAAATAATGAAGGCCTTGTTCTCGAAACCTTATCTGGCCGTTGAGGGACAATTGGCTCGGATCCAAAGCCTGTTCTTTTTTTATAGCGAGCACAAAAAGGTTTTTTTTTCCAAGAATTCACTACAGTCACTGTGCACAATGGCCGTTCGTGAGGCAGCACAGGCTTTGTGTACTGTATTTGTGAGCGTTCAAAGCACAGTCCTAAACCAGTTTTCGCTGTGCGTGCTGTGCTGTTTGTTGACTTTGCTTCTTTCTTCCCATTGCCGAGAGCTAATACCTTCAAAGCGAAAGAGTCGTGTGATATCTTTACTCTCTTTTTGCAATTCCGACCCGAGGTGTTAACTCTTAAAAGTCTTAGGAGTGTGGCCCGGCTGCCTACTCTTGTCACCAATGGGTGTACTGCTCGCTCTCGGCTTTCGGCGTTCTCACGTAACACCTGTTGCTACCGCCCGTGGGATATGGGCTTTGGGGCTAACCGCACTGGTGCCCAAATTTCCCAGGAGGTTCTGCTCGGACATTGACTCATAACACTTGCTCAAGTGGCAGAAGGGCTTGCCTTACTCGAAAAGAGGCAGCAATAAAATAAAAACCGATGATAACGTCATGCTTTCCTTACTCGATGTGGGTTTTATTGAGGCTTCCCGATGCTATGGGGTTTGAGGTAATGCAGATTCAGTGGTAATTTTTGAGATTTGTCAGCAATTGTTTTATCGGTATGAAAGTAAGCTGGGATGCTAAACTGTGCGTTGAATTCCAATTACTTCGACATTTCCGTAAAAGTTGTATTTGGCCTTGTACTTGGGTAACTTTACTTTTGGTTCAAAAACCATTTTTATATGATGAGTGGAATCACAGGACTTGATCGAGGTATGCTAACCGCAGGTGAAGGAAGAAAAGTTGATGTTTCGAGCATTAACCCCATCCTTTGCCTGATGAAGGGTTAAAAGCCCGAAACGTCTGCTTCTCCTTGATTACCATGGCTGTTGGCAACCGAGTCAATGTCCACGGTGGTTGCCGTACCTCGATCAATATCCAGAGTGATTGAGATACCTCGATAGATGTCCATGGTGGTTAGCATACCTCGATCAACGTCCCTGGCTCAGTCAGCATCTTGTTGATGTCAATCTTTTGTTCTAACCGGTCCGCTGATGAAGATCGGCACTTGCCTTCACAGAAGGACTCGTTCTTTATTCTCAGCAGTTTTGATTTCTTTAACATTGCAAAATCCCATTGCAAGTTATTTGTTAACCTTTGTTTTTTTGGTTACCTGAAAGGTGATGATGGTACCTGACGCGTGAGAATCCAGCCGAGAATCGATAGTTAACTGTGCCAGAGGTTGTTGTTGTTGTTACTTTTTGGTTCAACTCAAAGCAACGACTGTGAAATATCTTCATATGTCGTGCCTTCCTGTCTTGTGAAAGTGGAAAAATCATTTTAGTGATTCGCATTGCAATTCACTGCAGGATTGTTTAATTTTTCAGGACACATTGGGGAGCCATTATTGCTTCAGACTTAATTGGAATTTCATTTTTCACATTGATTTCGTTGATTGGTAAAATAGTTGTAATTAATCACTAACTAATCATTAACATCACGTCTTTTATTAAGTAATATATTACCGTATTGTTGTAAATTATCATATTTACAAGCATTCAAGTTTGTTTGTTTTTTACCAGTTTTAGTAATTAATTGCAATTTTTTTCCCCTTCGGAAATGTAGAAGTAAACACGACCACATACAAAATGCTCAATCACAACTAGTAGAAGAATTAGTCGATACAACGAGCCCGAAGGATGCCCTTTGAGAGCTATGAACACTTGCCTCTAAGTGTCTATCCTGGGTTTGAATATTGACCCAACTAGAAACTGTCAACCTGGTGTTTTGCAGGTAGGGCGATTCATCAGTGGTGTGTGCCGTCCCTGATGGACATTAAACTGCCGTCCCGTCTGCCAGCAATTAGTTGGTGGATGTTAAAGATCCCACGGTGTCCTTCGCGAAGAGTACGCGAGTTATCGCCGGCACCATGAACAAATTAATAATTCCTGTGCTAACCTGCAGGGGGCACTGCATCAGAGGCACGTCTCCATCCCCTATCTCTGCAGCAATTATGCTACTCACAGCACTGTGCCTGCACACTAAATAAGTGTTCGTCCAATCAAGATACTTCTCGTACCGAGCTGAGTCAAAGATGCCCGCAGTGTTGCACCACAATTGAACATGCGTATTGATGGGATAACAAATAGTTATTGCAGTAGAAGAATAAGTGAAGAGAAAAACAATTCTTTACATTAGGTTAGAGACATGATGCCTTATTGTTGAAGTTGGCAATGATGAGGTATTTCCTATGACATATATATTATATATATATATATATATATATATTATATATATATATAATAATATATATATAATATATATATATATATACATTGTTGCATTTCCCTCACTTGTTGACTCCATCATATCTTTATGATATAACTTGGCCATATTCACTCGCAATCTTTTCTCATGTCATCACCAGCATGTGGAAACATATAATTGACCAGGGTGCCAAGAAACTGATGAGAGTTGGATCAATAAGGCAGAATTTTATTTATGCCTTGGGAATTGATTCAAGCACTGATTTTTTTCTGGATGAGCTGGGTTATTCCATTTCGTGTTCTTGATGATGCCCACAATGAACGCCCTTTTTTGTTTTTCATCGGATGGAATGTTGAGGCATCACTGGCTACCGTATCTATCACCAACAGGGGCTAAGAGCAAAGGTGGTCTCTTGCGGCGGAGTACTGCTGAGGAACATGTTGGGATGTGGCTACAGAGGGGGTCGTCAGGCTGGTACGTTTTCACTGGGCCACTTGATCTGCCTGCATTTATGTGAATATGTTGTGCTTTCTGTTTTTTGCTTACAAATCCTCACCACCCTCCCCACTCGTCCACTCTTTCTCTTCTTCAAACATCCCCTCATCTCATATTGCAGTATTCCATTATTAAATATTAAAAGTCATCGATAAGCAAAGTCTGACAACTGATATTTTTTTGTATTGTAATGATTCTTCACGCAGTATGGTAATAATAATCATAATCATAATTATAATAATAAGAAGAATAATAATGATCGAAACAGTCATTTATATTCTTAACGTCTTGGAGAGAAATGAATTTGAAAGTTTCACTCTTTGATTAAACTTAGATGTTAAACCTCTGTGTTGTGTGTGTGTGTGTGTGTGTGTGTGTGTGTGTGTGTGTGTGTGGTGTGTGTGTGTGTGTGTGTGTGTGTGTGCGTGCGTGTGTGTGCATATATATATATATATATATATATATATATATATATGATATATATATATGTATTAGATATTGTTGGCGGGGGGTCTGGGTGAGAAGACCACGAGGGGCGGAAGCTATCTCGGGTTCTCACGAAATCGCAGGCCGTCGCACACGGATAACTCCGTGACGCGGCGGGTCACTAACCGACTGTGAACGCCAATAACTCACCACCGTGACTTAGGGTCTTCCGTTTTAAATTGGTTACCTAATTATAATCATGGCCTAATTACTGGGGGACCAGCTCGGTACGCCTTGTCCGGAACCGGGTCACCTTACCGGGTTCAGATGTAGCCAAGCAGCACTGACTAAGGACGTCCGGCTAAAAGAATGGATCGTTGGGAATAAAGTCCCCGCTAGGTAGGATACGCACCATGCTGGATCAATGAAGAAAGACAAAAACGAGCTGGGAACATTTCTCTACAAAGGGTTTATTAACAGGTCGGCGAGGAATGTATGTGGCGACGATTAATAGCTTTTATTGTTGTTGTTGAGCAGAGATAGGAAGAAAGTGTGGTACGACAATAATCAAGCAACTTACAAAAGCAGACACAGAGCAGAGTTATCCCAATATATTCTTGTACAATCATAACTTAAGGTGGGACAGGCGGCCATGACACACACGACACACACACCACACAACACACACACACCACACACACATGCCCGATGAAGAGGAGTTAATGAAGAGAAAAAGAGGAGAGGAGAATGAGGCTAATGGTCTCTCATAAACTTAACGATTGCCCCGACGAGCCATTACGTTTTGCGGGGATGCTCGCTGGGCGATACCTCCCTGACAGCTGGCCGCGTCGTCTCTTGCTTCGTGGCACTTTGAGCCCGCTAAGCGTCGATCCAGGGAGATGGTGCGCACCGAATAGGCGTGAAGGAGGGACTTTTGTGGCAGAGTCCAGAAAGCAGAGTCCGGAGCAATGGGGGAGATGGGTGGTGTCCGCGAGGCAAGGCAGTGAGTGAAGGGGCAGCCAGCAGGCGGGTCAGAAGGCAAGTAGGCAAGGAAGGCGAGAGGCGGTGAAGAAGGCGGAGTCAGGTGAATTGGTAAAGAAGGGCGAGTCAGCAGGCGAATGGCGGAGCTGTCGATCCAAGCCAGACCAGAACGGCCAACAGGAACGACGACAGGAACTGGCACTCGAACTCGAACTGGAACTGGAGCTGATGGGGAGCTGGAACTAGAAACGAAATCACCAGCAGCGGGAATGCAGCGCAGGAAAGACGACCACTAGCCCAGGACGAGCAGGACGAGCCGACAGGACAAGCAAGACAGGAGCGGTGGTAGGAACGACACCGCTAGCCGGCTCTGCGGCCTGTCCTTTTTATAAGACCTGTGTGCAGGCGGGGGTGAATGACTCGAAAGCGATGTGTGTCACCCGAATTGGGCCGCTCTGGTTGGCCGCTGGCCAGCACTGGGCCAGCCAGCACATGAACCGGAAGCGGCTTCCACTTTAGCTTCCGGCCAGATGTTTCCAAGCTGTGGAATCGGTCTCGCTCCGAGCACGTGACCGAATGCCCTGCACTGGACTCCGGGCCGTCCGGCGACCGGGGTCAGTGCCGGTCAAATGCGCTGCCCTGCCTGTAAGGCATACGGCGCCAAACCGTACATCGCGCCTTGCCTGGTTGCAGCCTCGCGGGCGAGAGGCCAAGGAGGATGCTGCGTCATCTGTGGGGAGACACCCACGGCCCGCGGTGATCACGCGAAAGACCGGACGGTAAGATGCTTATGGTAACACATGCGCGGACCAAACACGATGTGTGCTATTCGTGCCCTTGCTCCATGTACGATAATAAATTATCCCGGACTGCAAATGGTTCTGTGCCGCCATTAAGCACTTGGCCGTTTATCAAGGCGGTGTGTTGTTGCACGGTGCCAGCCCTGATCTGTGTACAGGGAATTGAGGGTAAAAGGATTGGATATAATTATTAATGGAGATGGATTGAAGAAGAGTGGCCGCATGCATATGTAATTGTGTTAGCACTGGTGTGAGCCACTCGCGTCTATTTCCCGTCGCAGGGAATTGCCTGCAGTGACAGGCGGTCAAATGTTGGTTATCTTCTAGTCTCCTGAACAGTGGGTGGGGGGTCGGCGCTGTGGGGCACGCGCTACGTGCAGCACTGGCGTTTATTGTGGCTTTACTGCTGCCTTTGGTCTTCTGTGCGGACGCATTCTTAAGCGAAGGTGTGGCTGTGGTTTTTACAAATGGGTGTCCGAGCGTAATGCCTGCTGGCTTTTGCGAAGACCCATGTTCACAGTACAAGCTCGTGGCGTGTTTTTTTACATATGGGTGTCCGAGCATAATTCCTGCCTGCGCTTCGCGAGGACCCTTTGCTTGGATTTACCTCAGAATAGAGAAAAGGCAGAGTAGGAATGAAGTTCAGAGGGTTTAATGAGACCTAACTATTAGATTTACGCAATGCACTGTCCTGTTCGACGCCACTAGACAAGAAGGAAGGGAACTGTCTGAAACGTACAATTAATTAAATTTAACTGACTGGGGATACCACTGTATGTTGGCTGCCATTGGTGTTGGAGGATGGCCGGTTTCTGGAACCGCAACAATATAACACAACACACACCACACAACACACACACACACACGACATCAGTGTGCCCTCAGAACAGCCTTAATTGTCAGCGGGCATGGACTCTACAAGGTGTTCGCAAAGCAATTCCACATGTGATGTTGACTCCATGCTCCACAGTGTGTAAAGTTGGCTGGTGGTGGATCTCTACTCCGAATATTTCATTCATCTCCTGCGCACAGATGCTCATTGGAATAAGATCTGGTGACTGGGACAGGACACGTGCAGTAAGCTGAAATCAATCTGTTCATGTCGTTGGAACTAGGTTGTGTCGCTTCGGTACATATTTCGCGAGCTTTGTGTTTATGGGCGTTATACCTGCTTAAGAAATCCATTCGCAGAAAATGGGTACACACTGCTTGCCGGGATAAAAGCGACTGCTAGACCTTGAATATGATAGGTGCAACAGGAATATAGACAGGTGAACATCATTGCAAACGTTCTCCCTTTTATCAAGGGGCCCAATGTATGCGCAGGAACAATACAGCCCACACGCATCACACACCACACCACACAGCCTGCAATGTTGCATACGGCAGTTGGATGCATTCATGTACCCTATGGTTTTCTCCATACTCTATCCTCCATCAGCATGAAACAGCAGGACCGGATTCATCAGACGGGCCAATTTTTTCAATCTCCATTGTCTAGTGTTTGTTCTTAGCCCACTGAACTGCAAAGTCTGTTTTTTACTGGAAAGAAGTGGAACTCTGTATGGTGTTGGCTGCCATATCCCATTGTGTCAATGTACGACGAGTTGTGCATTATTTTGTGGGTCTTTCGGCCACCAATCTTGTTCTGGACTGTCAGTTGACCACTGCGCTGTCGTTGCTCTCATAGTTCTTGTCACGCTCTATTTGGCCCCTTTTGATCATGAGCCATTTTTGAACACTGACCTGCCATTGGCTGGATGTCTTTGAGTTGTGCGGCCATCTTATACACACAGGAACTGTTGAGGCGTGAAAATCCAGCAGCATGACAGTTTCTTGACACACTCAAACTGGTGTGACTGGCACCTCTACATACCTGTTCAAAGGCACTTAAATATTTTGGCTTGCCCAATTCCCGCCTCTGATGGCAACATATACAATCCATGTCTCAATGGTCCTCAAGGATTAAAGTCCATCTTTAACCTGTCTCCTCCCTTCAAAATACACTGATTGAAGTGGATTTAAGGCAGATGTAATTCGAGAGGGTGCATAGCTTTCACTGATTCACCTGATCGGCCTCTTTCATGGGAAAGAGCAAGTGTTCCTATGTTTTGTAACTGAAGTGTGTATGTGTGTATATATATAATATATATATAATATAATAATATATATATATATAATATATATATATATATATATATATATATATATAATATATATATTATATATACTGTAATATATGATTTAGCTCAGAAAGAACAACATAGTGGACATTGGGGTAGTGTGGCAACGCGTTGAGACATGAGGCAAGGGAATGTTCAACAAGAAAAGAAGAAGAGGGCAGGAAACACACGAACCTGTAAACTAAGAGGGTTGGTTGAGGTAGGTTTAATAGGGGTGGACCAAGCATCATGGGTGGATGATGCAGGAGATGATGCGGGCAACTAAAAATCAAGAAAATGACGTCGTGCAGACCACGTAGCTGCAAAACTCCACCGCCCTCTCCAAGGTTGCCATGGATACATCAAAATTTTGTCCATTTCATTAAGATTAAAATAGACATCTTAATCAGCTCAGGTCATTCCAGATGAAAATAGATTATTTTTCAGATTGAAATTGATGACTTCGAAGTTCGACCTTGAGTTTGCCTTTGACCTTTTGAGCCTTTGAAAATAGTTGGTTTCAAATTCAGCTGATTCACTATGGCAATTGTGCTTAATTTTCAGTTAATAAGATGAAAATTGATGATTTTCAATGGAAATTTGATGGTTTTAGAAGTTTGACGCTTTGACCTCAATAGTTGCCTTTTCCCAATTCGTTGACATCGACTATGCACATCCTGTTAACTCCAGGTCATCGTATGTAAATTGACGATTTTTCAGTTGAAAATTGATGAGTTTAGAGTTTACCTTGAGTGACCGTTGACACCTTGACCTTTTTGATCTCAATAATAGTTGGTTTCACAATTCAGTGACCCAATATGCAATCCTGATTCAATTTTCAAGTCAATCGATGAAAAAAATGACGATTTATAATTTGACGCTCAAGATGACCTTTGACCTCAAAATCAACGGGCTTTTCAGTTGAGACTATCTATGACTTCGTGAGCTTCGTGAAGATTGGTTTTTAAAATATGGTGACCTGCTGGCGATTGAGCAGACAAAGTAAACGAAATCGACTGGATCAATATAATTGACAAAATCTTTTTGGTCGAAGAATCTTCGATTTTCAAGTAAAAAACATTTTAAATGGACAAGTACTTCAAAAGATAAATCACCTGACAAAAAAAACCCCTAAGTGAAATTGATTCTCGTAATTCATCTCGATTTTGTTATTTTTTGCTCTTCCAAAGCAATCTGACTTATGTAATGGTCCAATTCGTTTGGCCATTCTGTTCACTCGACTGCAAGTTCTGTAACCACTTCTCTCTTCTTTTCACAGTATCGTAATTGAACCTCATTGCGTTTGTCCAAACATAAAGAACTGCGAATGCTTCTATCGCTTCTATTGTGTTTAATGTTGCCTTGACATTGAAGTAAATCTTGTTTGGCAGAGCATGAATATTCAGGCCTTCCATATTTGGTTCACATTTGTGTCCGAAGTCCGAGTGGAAAATAGTTTAAGGCAGGTAGGAGATTCTGTTGTCACATTACAATCATCAGATGATTGGTGGTCAATGTCCACGAGATTATAGCATTTTCAGGATCTGCATTGATTTGTCAAAATCGTCCTCTTCTCCTGAATTGCTAGTTACCTATTCTTGATAAGCCGCTAATCAGTTTATAGTCTTCCTTCCTTCTGTTTTTTTCTTCTTTTTTTTTTGATACAAAATGAAGCTCATGGAATCGCAAGATGCACAGAGGGTAAAAGGCAATGTACTTACGGCAGTGGAGCTGTGAGCCACAGTTTTGTTGGGGC
>CM068962.1:66520227-66532235 GCA_035128595.1 Eptatretus atami
GAAGATTTCGCCAAGTAACAAACCGGACGATTACAATATCCCGCTCCCTCCCTCCCTCCCTCTGGGAGGGGGCGGGATAATAAATGTTCAATGGGGTTGTGTGTAAGGGTGGTGTTCGGGACCGCTTCTGGACTGCTTCAATAGCACTGAACTTTCAGATTTTTTTTTTAAAAAAACTATCATTAAAATCATTATTTCACCAAAATTTAAGTGACACTGCATGGGGTATCATGTTCTATGAACTCTCTAGTTTGAATTGAATTACAAAGTTAGCGTTGAATGATAAATAAGAGTCATCATTTCATAAGCAGCCTGTAGCTGCTGGTTGCATCATTGCTGGGAGCATGGCTGTGCCACTGATGCAGTGCCCCTGTTTCCAATAAGCTGGTACTCATTTTTCTGACGTCGGAAGGATGATAGGCTAAGTCAACCCACCGGGTGTTATCTAACGACACGACAGGCTCAAACTCAAGACCCTAAGATCTTAAGCCAGCCTCCTTAACCGTTGAGCCAACACCAGGCTTATGTAAAGAAGAGTAAAACTTAAGAAATATGGGGATCATCAAGTATAATGCCGACGTGAGATGGGTGGTTCCATGATTGACTTCTTTGTTTGGTGTTATTTTGCTTTTTCTGTATTGTGTTCTACTTTTAATTTGCCTTCATTGTTGCACAAAGGAGTGATTATTTCTTATTGTTATTATTATTCGTATTCTGATTCTTCTTTTTCTTATTCTTATCTCTCAATCCAAACCTCGTGCCATTTCCCACCATTGCTAACATTCATGGAAGAGCTTGCATATTATAATCGGAATTGCTCTTATACCCCTCTGGAGGGGTATCGGGCTCGCCCTTTTCTAGTTTGGGGATTATTTAACAGCTGAGAATTTACACTGGACAGGTTGCTACTATATCAAAGGGTGCTGCCCAAGTAACTTTACAACAGGGTCATAATTTGGTCGGGATATATGATTCAAACAATGGCCTACTGTTTTCAAGAACTGCCATGAAATGTTTAACATACCCGAGCAAGTGCTAGCGGACGGGACAACTAGTTTAACGTCCTCTCCGGAAGGTGGCGTACTCATCGATGCTACGCTAACGGTTTTGTAAATGGCCTTGAACTCCTTGGGGTCCATAATTTCCGAGGGTCCATTTAATACCCCCGTTCTGCATTTGAATTAGCCTGGTCTCCTTCACGTTCACTTGGTCTCGTCTTTGTTTGATTTCCTTCCCGTTATTCCGAGTAACTTTAAACGCTTTTTTCTGGTCGTTGTGCACAAACTGATTGCATCACGATGTGTTGCCTTCCAGAGGCATGGGGCATCTTTAAGCTGGCTTTCTCATTACCTTCAACTTCCTCGATAGTTTGAGATATTCCATCATTTGTTTCAAACAGCTGCAGGCATTTAGATCAAAAGCATTGTTCAAGTCCAAATTCCTGTCTCCCAGTTTCCATGAGCATTGCTCAACGGGGTTTGTTGCTCACTTCCAGTTATCTGGATTTGGCAAATGACACTCAGAGAGTGGTTCTTTAGCTGGAAATGCAACGGCACTTAAATCCCTTCATGCCAAGCTTGAGTGCCTTCAGCTTTAGGATAGGTGATTGGACCAACCTTGATTCAAGGGTCAGGCCGGTCCTCCCGGCCATCCTTAGGCATCGGAGCTGTTAGTGTTCATTCAAAGCTAAATACAGTCATACGGATCTCCGAGTCTGTCTCTCGCATGAATCAATGCAAGCAGACAGCCAGCAACAATTCAGAAAGCGCTCGGCAATGCTTCATGCTGCTGCCTTTCTTTCCGCAACATTCTCAGGAAATGGTCTGACAGCCGCTTCAAACCTCTGATCTGCAAGCGGTGAAATTAAACAAGCACCGAAGTGAATTATTGAAACGGGGAGCTCGGAAGAAAATCGTGAATGGCAGCTCTGACAGCATTCCACAGCCGAAATAAATGAAGGCCTTGTTCTCGAAACCTTATCTGGCCGTTGAGGGACAATTGGCTCGGATCCAAAGCCTGTTCTTTTTTATAGCGAGCACAAAAAGGTTTTTTTTTTCCAAGGAATTCACTACAGTCACTGTGCACAATGGCCGTTCGTGGAGGCAGCACAGGCTTTGTGTACTGTATTTGTGAGCGTTCAAAGCACAAGTCCTAAACCAGTTTTCGCTGTGCGTGCTGTGCTGTTTGTTGACTTTGCTTCTTTCTTCCCATTGCCCGAGAGCTAATACCTTCAAAGCGAAAAGTCGTGTGATATCTTTACTCTCTTTTGCAATTCCGACCCGAGGTGTTAACTCTTAAAAGTCTTAGGAGTGTGGCCCGGCCTGCCTACTCTTGTCACCAATGGGTGTACTGCTCGGCTCTCGGCTTTCGGCGTTCTCACGTACACCTGTTGCTACCGCCCGTGGGATATGGGCTTTGGGGCTAACCGCACTGGTGCCCAAATTTCCCAAGGAGGTTCTGCTCGGACATTGACTCATAACACTTGCTCAAGTGCAGAAAGGGCTGCCTTACTCGAAAAGAGGCAGCAATAAAATAAAAACCGATGATACGTCATGCTTTCCTTACTCGATGTGGGTTTTATTGAGCTTCCCGATGCTATGGGGTTTGAGGTTATGCAGATTCAGTGGTAATTTTTGAGATTTGTCAGCAATTGTTTTATCGGTATGAAAGTAAGCTGGGATGCTAACTGTGCGTTGAATTCCAATTACTTCGACATTTCCGTAAAAGTGTATTTGGCCTTGTACTTGGGTAACTTTACTTTTGGTTCAAAAACCACATTTTTATATGATGAGTGGAATCAACAGGACATTGATCGAGGTATGCTAACCGCCAGGTGAAGGAAGGAAAAGTTGATGTTTCGAGCATTAACCCCATCCTTTGCCCTGATGAAGGGTTAAAAGCCCGAAACGTCTGCTTCTCCTTGATTACCATGGCTGTTGGCAACCCGAGTCAATGTCCACGGTGGTTGCCGTACCTCGATCAATATCCACAGTGATTGAGATACCTCGATAGATGTCCATGGTGGTTAGCATACCTCGATCAACGTCCCTGGCTCAGTCAGCATCTTGTTGATGTCATCTTTTGTTCTACCGGTCCGCTGATGAAGATCGGCACTTGCCCTTCAACAGAAGGACTCGTTCTTTATTCTCAAGCAGTTTTGGTTTCTCTAACATTGCTAAAATCCCATTGCAAGTTATTGTTAACCCTTGTTTTGTTTGGTTACCTGAAAGGTGAATGATGGTACCCTGACGCGTGAGAATCCAGCCGAGAATCGATAGTTAAACTGTGCCAGAGGTTGTTGTTGTTGTTACTTTTTGGTTCAACTCAAAGCAACGACTGTGAAATATCTTCATATGTCGTGCCTTCCTGTCCTTGTGAAAGTGGAAAATCATTTTAGTGATTCGCATTGCAATTCACTGCAGGATTGTTTAATTTTTCAGGACACATTGGGGAGCCATTATTGCTTCAGACTTAATTGGAATTTCATTTTTCACATTGATTTCGTTGATTGGTAAAATAGTTGTAATTAATCACTAACTAATCATTAACATCACGTCTTTTATTAAGTAATATATTACCGTATTGTTGTAAATTATCATATTTACAAGCATTCAAGTTTGTTTGTTTTTAACCAGTTTTAGTAAATTAATGCAATTTTTTTCCCCTTCGGAAATGTAGAAGTAAACACGACCACAATACAAATGCTCAATCACAACTAGTAGAAGAATTAGTCGATACAACGAGCCGAAGGATGCCCTTTGAGAGCTATGAACACTTGCCTCTAAGCTGTCTATCCTGGGTTTGAATATTGACCCAACTAGAAACTGTCAACCTGGTGTTTTGCAGGTAGGGCGATTCATCAGTGTGTGTGCCGTCCCTCGGATGGACATTAAACTGCCGTCCCGTCTGCCAGCATTAGTTGGTGGATGTTAAAGATCCCACGGTGTCCTTCGCGAAGAGTACGCGAGTTATCGCCGGCACCATGAACAAATTAATAATTCCTGTGCTAACCTGCAGGGGGCACTGCATCAGAGGCACGTCTCCATCCCCTATCTCTGCAGCCAATTATGCTACTCACAGCACTGTGCTGCACACTAAATAAGGTGTCGTCCAATCAAAGATACTTCTCGGTACCGAGCTGAGTCAAAGATGCCCGCAGTGTTGCACCACAATTGAACATGCGTATTGATGGGATAACAAATAGTTATTGCAGTAGAAGAATAAAGTGAAGAGAAAAACAATTCTTTACATTAGGTTAGAGACATGATGCCTTATTGTTGAAGTTGTGCAATGATGAGGTTATTCATTGAATATATATATAATATATATATATATATATAATATTATATATATATATATATAATATATATATATTATATACTTTGCATTTCCCTCACTTGTTGACTCCATCATATCTTTATGATATAACTTGGCCCATATTCACTCGCAATCTTTTCTCATGTCATCACCAGCATGTGGAAACATATAATTGACCAGGGTGCCAAGAAACTGATGAGAAGTTGGATCAATAAGCAGAATTTTATTTATGCCTTGGGAATTGATTCAAGCACTGATTTTTTTCTGGATGAGCTGGGTTATTTCCATTTCGTGTTCTTGATGATGCCCACAATGAACGCCCTTTTTGTTTTTCATCGGACGGAATGTTGAGCATCACTGGCTACCGTATCTATCACCAACAGGGCTAAGAGCAAAGGTGGCTCTCTTGCGGCGGAGTACCTGCTGAGGAACATGTTGGATGTGGCTACAGAGGGGGGTCGTCAGGCTGGTACGTTTTCACTGGGCCACTTGATCTGCCCTGCAGTTTATGTGAATATGTTGTGCTTCTTGTTTTTGCTTACAAATCCTCACCACCCTCCCCACTCCGTCCACTCTTTCTCTTCTTCAAACACCCCCTCATCTCATATTGCAGTATTCCATTATTAAATATTAAAAGTCATCGATAAGCAAAGTCTGACAACTGATATTTTTTGTATTGTAATGATTCTTCACGCAGTATGGTAATAATAATCATAATCATAATTATAATAATAAGAAGAATAATAATGATCGAAACAGTCATTTATATTCTTAACGTCTTGGAGAAAATGAATTTGAAAGTTTCACTCTTTGATTAAACTTAGATGTTAAACCTCTGTGTGTGTGTGTGTGTGTGTGTGTGTGTGTGTGTGTGTGTGTGTGTGTGTGTGTTGTTGTTGTGTGTGTGTGTGTGTGCGTGCGTGTGTGTGCATATATATATATATATATATATATAATAATATATATATATATATAGTATAGATATTGTTGCGGCCGGGGTCTGGGTGAAAGACACGAGGGGCGGAAGCTATCTCGGGTTCTCACCGGAATCGCAGGCCGTCGCACACGGATAACTCCGTGACGCGGCGGGTCACTAACCGACTGTGAACGCCAATAACTCAACCACGTGACTTAGGGTCTTCCGTTTAAATTGGTTACCTAATTATAATCACATGGCCTAATTACTGGGGCACGCCCTCGGTACGCCTTGTCCGAACCGGGTCACCTTACGGGTCAGATGTAGCCAAGCAGCACTGCCAAGGACGTACGGCTAAAAGAATGGATCGTTGGGAATAAAGTCCCCGCTAGGTTAGGATACGCACCATGCTGGATCAATGAAAAGAAAGACAAAAACGAGCTGGGAACATTTCTACAAAGGGTTTATTAACAGGTCGGCGAGGAAAGATATGTGGCACGATTAATAGCTTTTATTGTTGTGTGTGAGCAGAGATAGGAAGAAAAGTGTGGTACGACAATAATCAAGCAACTTACAAAAGCAGACACAGAGCAGAGTTATCCCAATATAATTCTTGTACAATCTTAACTTAAGTGAGGACAGGCGCCATGACACACACACACACACACACACACAACACACACACACACACACACATCCCGATGAAGAGGAGTTAATGAAGAGAAAAAGAGGAGAGAGATGAGGCTAATGGTCTCTCAATACCTTAAACGATTGCCCGACCGCGCCCACCAATACGTTTTGCGGGGATGCTCCGCTGGGCGATACCTCCCTGACAGCTGGCGCGTCGTCTCTTGCTTCGTGGCACTTTGAGCCGCTAAGCGTCGATCCAGGGAGATGGTGCGCCCGATAGGCGTGAAGGAGGGACTTTGTGCAGAGTCAGAAAGCAGAGTCCGGAGCAATGGGCGGATGGGTGGTGTCCGAGGCAAGGCAGTGATGAAGGGGCAGAGCAGCAGGCGGAGTCAGAAGCAAGTAGGCAAGGAAAGGCGACGAGGCGGTGAAGAAGGCGGAGTCAGCAGGTGAATTGGTAAAGAAGGGCGGAGTCAGCAGGCGAATGGGCGGACTGTCGATCCCAAGCCAGACAGAACGAGCCAACAGGAACGACGACAGGAACTGGCACTCGAACTGGAACTGGAGCTGGAGCTGGAGCTGGAACTAGAACTGAAATCCACCAGCAGACGGGAATGCAGCGCAGGAAAGACGACCACTAGCCCAGGACGAGCAGGACGAGCCGACAGGAACAAGCAGACAGGAGCGGTGAGTAGGAACGACACCGCTAGCGGCTCTGCGGCCTGTCCTTTTTATAGACCCTGTGGTGCAGGCGGGGGTGATGACTCGAAGCGATGTGTCGTCACCCGAATTGGGCGCTCTGGTTGGGCCCTGGCCAGCACATGGGCCAGCAGCCATGACCGGAAGCGGCTCCACTTTACTTCCGGCCAGATGTTTCCAAGCTGTGGAATCGTCTCGCTCCGAGCACCGTGACACGAATCGCCCTGCACTGAACTCCCGGGCCGTCCACGGCGACCGGCGGTCAGTGCCGGTCAATGCGCTGCCTGCCTGTAAGGCATACGGCCCAAACCCGTACATCGCGCCTCTGCCTGGTTGCAGCCTCGCCGGGCGGAGAGGCAAGAGGATGCTCGTCATCTGTGGGAGACACCCACGGCCGTGGTGATCAGCGAAGACCGACGGTAAGTTGCTATGGTAACACATGCGCAGACCCAAACACGATGTGTGCTATTCGTGCCCTGCTCCATGTACGATAATAAATTATCCCGGGACTGCAAATGGTTCTGCCGCCATTAAGCACTTGGCCGTTTATCAAAGGCGGTGTTGTGTGCACGGTGCCAGCCCTGATCTGTGTCAGGGAATTGAGGGAAAGGATTGGATATAATTATTAAATGGAGATTTGGATTGAAGAAGAGTGCGCCGCATGCATACTGTAATTTGTTAGCACTTGGTGTGCCACTCCGTCTATTTCCTCGGCACGGAATTCCTGCAGTGACGCGGTCATGTTGGTTACTCTTCTAGTCTCCTGAACAGTGGGTGGGGGGTCGGCGCTGTGGGGCACGCGCTCCGTGCAGCACTGGCGTTTATTGTTGGCTTCTACTGCTGCCCTTGGTCTTCTGTGCGGACGCATTCTTAAGCGAAGGGTGTGGCTGTGGTTTTTACAAATGGGTGTCCGAGCGTAATGCCTGCTGGCTTTTGCGAAGACCCATGTTCCACAGTACAAGCTCGTGGCTGCGTTTTTTTTACATATGGGTGTCCGAGCATAATTCCTGCTGGCTTTCGCGAGGACCCCTTGCTTGGATTTACCTCAAGAATAGAGAAAAAGGCAGAGTAGGAATGAAGTTCAGAGGTTTAATCAGACCTAACTATTAGATTTACGCAATGCACTGTCCCGTTCGACCCACTAGACAAGAAGGAAGGGACTGTCTGAACGTACATTAATTAAATAACTGACTGGGGACCACTGTATGTTGGCTGCCATTGGTGTTGGAGGGATGCGGTTTCTGGAACCGCAACAATATATACACACACACACACACACACACACACACACACACACACACACACACACTCAGTGTGCCCTCAGAACAGCCTTAATTTGTCAGGGCATGGACTCTACAAGGTGTCGAAAGCATTCCACAGTGATGTTGACTCCAATGCTTCCCACAGTTGTGTAAAGTTGGCTGGTGGTGGATCTCTACTCCGAATATTTCATTCCATCTCATCGCACAGATGCTCAATTGGAATAAGATCTGGTGACTGGGCAGGACACTGCAGTAAGCTGAATTCACTGTCATGTTCGTGGAACTATTCCTGGACAATCCCAGCTTTGTGGTATGGGGCGTTATCCTGCTTAAGAAATCCATTCGCAGATGGATACACTGCTGCCATAAAGGGATGCACCTGATTGAATGCCACAGGATATCTGAACATCATTGCCAAACGTTCCTCCACTTTTATCAAGGGGCCCAATGTATGCCAGGAAAATACAGCCCACACCATCACACCACCACCACCACCACCAGCCTGCAATGTTGACATACGGCATGTTGGATGCATTCATGTACTCCTGTGGTTTTCTCCATACTCTAGTCCTCCCATCAGCATGAAACAGCAGGAACCGGGATTCATCAGACCGGGCAATGTTTTTCCAATCCTCCATTGTCTAGTGTTTTAGTTCCTTAGCCCACTGAAACTGCAAGTTCTGTTTTTTTGCTGAAAGAAGTGGAACTCTGTATGGTGGTTGGCTGCCATATCCCATTTGTGTCAATGTACGACGAGTTGTGCATTATTTTGTGGGTCTTTCGGCACCAATCTTGTTCTGGACTGTCAGTTGACCAACTGCAGCCTGTCTGTTGCTCTGCATAGTTCTTGTCAACCTCTATTGGCCTCTTTTGATCAATGAGCCATTTTTGACCACTGACCTGCCATTGGCTGGATGTCCTTTGAGTTGTGGACCATTCTTTATACACACAGGGAACTGTTGAGCGTGAAAATCCCAGCAGCATGACAGTTCTTGACACACTCAAACTGGTGTGACTGGCACCTACTACCATACCCTGTTCAAAGGCACTTCAATATTTTGCCTTGCCCATTCACCCTCTGAATGGCACACATATACAATCCATGTCTCAATGGTCTCAAGGATTAAAAGTCCATCTTTAACCTGTCTCCTCCCCTTCAAATACACTGATTGAAGTGGATTTAACAGATGTAATCGAGAAGGGATCATAGCTTTCACCTGGATTCACCTGATCGGCCTCTTTCATGGGAAAGAGCAAGTGTTCCTAATGTTTTGTAACTGAGTGTGTATGTGTGTATATATATATATATATATAATATAATAATATATATATATATATATATATATATATATATATATATATATATATAATATATATATTATATATACTGTATATATGATTTAGGCTCAGAAAAGAACAACATAGTGACATTGGGGTAGTGTGGCAACCGTTGAGCACAATGAGCAAGGGAATGTTCAAACAAGAAAAGAAGAGAGGGCAGGAAACACACGAACCTGTAACTAAGAGGGTTGGTTGAGGTAGGTTTAATAGGGGTGGACAAGATCATGGGTGGAGATGCAGGAGATGATGCGGGCAACATAAAAACAAGAAAATGACGTCGTGCAGACCACGTACTTGCAAAATCCACCCCCCTCTCCAAAGGTTGCCATGGATACATCAAATTGTCCATTTCATTAAGATTAAAATAGACAATCTTAATCAAAGCTCAGGTCAATCAGATGAAAATAGATTAATTATTTTTCAGATTGAAATTGATGACTTCAGAAGTTCAACCTTGAGTTGACCTTTGACCTTTTGACCTTGAAAATAGTTGGTTTCAAATTCAGTGATTCACTATGCAATTGGTGCTTAATTTTCAGGTTAATAAGATGAAAATTGATGATTTGTCAGATGAAATTTGATGGTTTTAGAAGTTTGACCTTTGACCTCAAATAGTTGCTTTCCCAATTCATTGATCGACTATGCAAATCCTGTTCAACTCTCAGGTCAATCGTATGTAAATTGACGATTTTTCAGTTGAAAATTGATTATTTTAGAAGTTTGACCTTGAGTTGACCGTTGACCCTTGACCTTTTGATCTCAATAATAGTTGGTTTCACAATTCAGTGACCCAATATGCAAATCCTGATTCAATTTTCAAGTCAATCGGATGAAAAATGACGATTTTATAAATTTGACCTCAAGATGACCTTTGACCTCAAAATCAACGGGCTTTTCAGTTGAGACTATCTCTATGACTTCGTGAAGCTTCGTGAAGATCGGTTTTAAATGGTGACCTGCTGGCGATTGACAGACAAAGTAACGAAATCGACTGATCAATTTAATTGAAAAATCTTTTTGGTCGAAGAAATCTTCGATTTTTCAAGTAAAAAACATTTTAAAATGGACAAGTACTTCAAAAGAAAATCACCTGACAAAAAGAAAACTCCCTAAGTGAAATTGATTCTCGTCTTCATCTCGGGATTTTGTTATTTTTTCTCTTCCAAAGCAATCTTGACTTTATTTAATGGTCCAATTCTGTTTGGCCATTCTGTTCCACTTGCCTGCAGTTCTGTAAACCACTTCTCTCTTCTTTTTAGTATCGTACTTGAACCTCATTGCGTTTGTCCAAACATAAAGAACTGCGAATGCTCTATCCTTCTATTGTGTTAATGTTTGGACTTGACATTGGAAGTAAATATCTGTTTGCAGAGCATGATATTCAGGCCTTCCATATGTTGGTTCACCATTTGTGTCGAAGTCGAGTGGAAAATAGATTTAAAGGGCAGGTAGGAGATTTCTGTTGTCACATTACAATCATCAGATGATTGGTGTCAATGTCCACGAGATTATAGCATTTCTAGGATCTGCATTGATTTGTACAAAATCGTCCTCTTCTCCTGAAAATTGCTAGTCTACACCCTATTCTTGATAACCGCTATTCTAGTTTATAGTCTTCCTTCCTTCTGTTTTTTTTCTTCTTTTTTTTTTGATACAAAATTGAAGCTCATGGAATCGCAAGATCACAGAGGTAAAAGGCAATGTACTTACTGGCAGTGGAGCTGTGGAGCCACAGTTGTTGGGCACAACAATCAGGGACGAATGAACAGAGAGAGAGAGAGAGAGACACAGAGAGAGAATGATAACCTGAAAGTGAGAGAGTTAGGGGAGTTGGATTAATGAGGGTAGAAAAGATCGCAGATAGGGATGGAAGGGGGGGGGGGTGCTGGTCAAGTGTGGTGTTCCTTTTTCTTCTCTTCTTGATATTAAACCTTGCTCCTGCATCATCTGCCACCTCTTTGAATTCTACCTCCACTTCCTCTTCTCCACTACCTCCATGCCTCTTCTTTCTGTTTCCTCTGCTTAGGGCCCTGTCACACCTTGACGTTTTAGCCAGCAATGGCAACGTATAAAAATGTATGTAAAACGACGTTTGGCTACGCTGAAATTTTGATGTTTTTTTAAAACTTTTGGCGTATTCAATAACGTGTTGGTCGTTTGCATAAACATATTAGTAACGGGCACAGAACGTTTCGTTGTGTTATACATAACTTTTACCAACGAATGCTTACGCTTGTGGTCGGCGTTCAAAACCTATGAACAAACGATAGTTTAACTTACCCTTTGCGCGCTATACTTATCGCCGGCGAACTCGTGGCGTAGCCAGTTAAGAACTTGCCGGACGCGATTGAAATCAAAACTGCCTGAGAATTTGAAAGTGTCAACATCGCAGTCACACCTTGACGATTTTGCCAGCGTATGCCATTCTATAAAAATGTGTTTACAACGCTAGGCACACGTCAAATACGCTATAGGTAAGTTGTGTATACGTTTAGAGTATGCTGGAAATCATTGAAGTACGCTGGCATATTACCTAGTCCTTTGATACGTCGTGAAATTTCAAGCATGCTGAAAATTTAAGACGTACTCGACGTAGGGGCTCACACGTTTCGCATGCGTTGGCATCTGTTCCTAGCACGTTCCGCGATCGTTTAAACACGGCGAACACACGTTACTTGTAGGTTACTCATAAGTCGAAGCACGTCCAAGTTAATGGCCAACCATACTTTGAAACCAAATTCTTAACCGATGAGTAAACGTGCTTTGAACAAATGAGTAGCATCAGTTTAGCCTATGTTTACTGCTTGGAAACTATGAGTAACGTGCATTGAAAACTTCATGTATAA
>CM068962.1:66532260-66547695 GCA_035128595.1 Eptatretus atami
TTGACCAAAATCTTAATCACGCTTAGCCATCACCCCTCTGAATCAGTGGTGTAAGTTTGACATTGTAGCTTCTTCCATTCTCGAGTTACGTTGCTTACAAACAAACAAACAAAACACACAAACCAAACAAACCAGAAATCGGAACTGATCAATATACTTACGCAATCGTTATAGATTTCGTAAGTAACAAGCAGTCATAGACTGGTCGATTACCAAATCGCAACTGACCTCTTACCTTGTCTATAAAAGCTGTCTCTAGAGAAGGTAGCGATGCAAACCAGAAGTTTCTACGATGATTCTGTACCAAACCATCAAAAATCGTAACGTTGACCGAAACAAAAATCTCCATTTCTCGACGCAATTATTTAATATTATTTTATCAAAGTCACAAAACCGTAATATTCGGCCACCACCAACAATCTTTACATAATCCGACGGCTTAGCGAGTCAGACATGCGACGTAACCTTTATTGGGATAAAAATGACTTTTAAACACATCTTTATCAAACACCGTCAGCGCACACACGGAAAACCTTTACGTGATCAACGACGCCTCTGCTCGGAGCGCGCTGCACCACGTGACGACCCGTGACGCGGGGAGTGAAATATTTTTTATACAATCTTAAAACGTCTCAAAACATCTGATTTTTACCAGAATTTTGACAACGAGTGTTAAGCGTCCTAAGCGATCGCAAAAACCGAAGACAAAATTAAAATCAAGTTAAAACGAACTCGTAACGTCGATCGAAGCAAAAATACTCCATTTCTCCACATGAATTTATGGAATTATGTTTGACCTCACGTGACCTTGACCTTTGACCGATTTTGCCAAAATCTAAGCCGCTGCCCATCACCCTCCTGAATCACGTGGTGTAATTGGCAATTGTAGCTTCATCGTTCTCGAGTTATCGTGCCTACAAACAAACAAACAACACACAAACACACAAAACACACACACAAACAAACAAACACCACAAACAACACACACAAACAAACAAACAAACAAACACACAAACAGAGGACGGAAGATCAATATACTTTCGAAATCTTTAGATTTAGATTTCTTACGAAAATCTTAGAAATCTTTAGATTTCGTAAGTAACAAACCAACAAACGGAACAGACCAACATACTTGACAAAAACGAAGATTTCGCCAAGTAACAAACCGGACGATTACATATCCGCTCCCTCCCTCCCTCCCTCTGGGAGGGGGCGGGATAATAAATGTTCAATGGGTTGTGTGTAAGGGTGGTGTTCGGGACCGCTTCTGGACTGCTTCAGCACTGAACTTTCAGATTTTTTTTTAAAAAAACTATCATAAAATCATTATTTCACCCAAAAATTTAAGTGACACTGCATGGGGTATCATGTTCTATGAACTCTCTAGTTTGAATGAATTACAAAGTTAGCGTTGAATGATAAATAAGAGTCATCATTTCATAAGCACCTGTAGCTGCTGGTTGCATCATTGCTGGGAGCATGGCTGTGCCACTGATGAGTGCCCCTGTTTCCAATAAGCTGTATCATTTTTCTGACTCGGAAGGATGATAGGCTAAGTCAACCCACGGTGTGTTATCTAACGACACGACAGGCTCAAACTCAAGACCCTAAGATCTTAAGCCAGCCTCCTTAACCGTTGAGCCAACACCAGGCTTATGTAAGAAGAGTAAAACTAAGAATATTGGGGATCATCAAGTATAATGCCGACGTGAGATGGGTGGTTCCATGATTGACTTCTTTTGTTGTGTATTTTGCTTTTTCTGTATTGTGTTCTACTTTTAATTTGCCTTCATTGTTGCACAAAGGAGTGATTTATTTCTTATTGTTATTATTATTCGTATTCTGATTCTTCTTTTCTTATTCTTATCTCTCAATCCAAACCTCGTGCCATTTCCCACCATGCTAACATTCATGGAAGAGCTTGCATATTATAATCGGAATTGCTCTTATACCCCTCTGGAGGGTATCGGGCTCGCCCTTTTCTAGTTTGGGATTATTTAACAGCTGAGAATTTACACTGGACAGGTTCTGCTACTATATCAAAGGTGCTGCCCAAGAACTTACAACAGGGTCATAATTGTCGGGATATATGATTCAAACAATGGCCTCTGTTTCAAGAACTGCCATGAAATGTTTAACATACCCGAGCAAGTGTAGCGGACGGGACAACTAGTTTTAACGTCCTCTCGGAAGGTGGCGTACTCATCGATGCTACGCTAACGGTTTTTGTAATGGCCTTGAACTCCTTGGGGTCCATTAATTTCCGAGGGTCCATTTAATACCCCGTTCTGCATTTGAATTAGCCTGGTCTCCTTCACGTTCATTGGTCTCGTCTTTGTTGATTTCCTTCCCGTTATTCCGAGTAACTTTAAACGCTTTTTTCTGGTCGTTGTGCACAAACTGATTGCATCACGATGTGTTGCCTTCCAGAGGCATGGGCATCTTTAAGCTGGCTTTCTCATTACCTTCAACTTCCTCGATGATTTGAGATATTCCATCATTTGTTTCAAAACAGCTGCAGGCATTTAGATCAAAAGCATTGTTCAAGTCCAAAATCCTGTCTCCCAGTTCCATGAGCATTGCTCAACGGGGTTTGTTGCTCACTTCAGTTATCTGGATTTTGCAAATGACACTCAGAGAGTGTTCTTTAGCTGGAAAATGCAACGGCACTTAAATCCTTCAGCCAAGCTTGAGTGCCTTCAGCTTTAGGATAGGTGATTGGACCAACCTTGAATCAAGGGTCAGGCCGGTCCTCCCGGCCATCCTTAGGCATCGGAGCTGTTAGTGTTCATTCAAAGCTAAATACAGTCATACGGATCTCCGAGTCTGTCTCTCGCATGAATCAATGCAAGCAGGACAGCCAGCAACAATTCAGAAAGCGCTCGGCAATGCTTCATGCTGCTGCCTTTCTTTCCGCAAATTCTCAGGAAATGGTCTGACAGCCGCTTCAAACCTCTTGATCTGCAAGCGGTGAAATTAAACAAGCACCGAAGTGAATTTTTGAAACGGGGAGCTCGGAAGAAAATCTTGTGAATGGCAGCTCTGACAGCATTCCACAGCCGAAATAAATGAAGCCTGTTCTCGAAACCTTACTGCGCCGTTGAGGGACAATTGGCTCGGATTCCAAAGCCTGTTCTTTTTTATAGCGAGCACAAAAAGGTTTTTTTTTTCCAAGGAATTCACTACAGTCACTGTGCACAATGGCCGTTCGTGGAGGCAGCACAGGCTTTTGTGTACTGTATTGTGAGCGTTCAAGCACAAGTCCTAAACCAGTTTTCGCTGTGCGTGCTGTGCTGTTTGTTGACTTTGCTTCTTTCTTTCCCATTGCCCGAGAGCTAAACCTTCAAGCGAAAAGTCGTGTGTATATCTTTACTCTCCTTTTGCCAATTCACCGAGGTGTTAACTCTTAAAGTCTTAGGAGTTGGGCCCGGCCTGCCTACTCTTGTCACCAATGGGTGTACTGCTCGGCTCTCGGCTTTCGGCGTTCTCACGTACACCTGTGCTACGCCCGTGGGATATGGGCTTTGGGGCTAACCGCACTGTGCCCAATTTCCCAAGGAGGTTCTGCTCGGACATTGACTCATAAACACTTGCTCAAGTGCAGAAAGGGCTGCCTTACTCGAAAGAGGCAGCAATAAAATAAAAACCGATGATACGTCATGCTTTCCTTACTCGATGTGGGTTTTATTGAGCTTCCGATGCTATGGGGTTGGGTTATGCAGATTCAGTGGTAATTTTTGAGATTTGTCAGCAATTGTTTTATCGGTATGAAAGTAAGCTGGGATGCTAACTGTGCGTTGAATTCCAATTACTTCGACATTTCCGTAAAAGGTGTATTTGGCTTGTACTTGGGTAACTTTACTTTTGGTTCAAAAACCACATTTATATGATGAGTGGAATCAACAGGAATTGATCGAGTATTGCTAACCGCCAGGTGAAGGAAGGAAAAGTTGATGTTTCGAGCATTAACCCCATCCTTTGCCTGATGAAGGGTTAAAACCGGAACGTCTGTCTTCCTTGATTACCATGGCTGTTGGCAACCCGAGTCAATGTCCACGGTGGTTGCCGTACCTCGATCAATATCACAGTGATTGAGATACCTCGATAGATGTCCATGGTGGTTAGCATACCTCGATCAACGTCCCTGGCTCAGTCAAGCATCTTGTTGATGTCATCTTTTGTTCTACCGGTCCGCTGATGAAGATCGGCACTTGCCCTTCAACAGAAGGACTCGTTCTTATTCTCAAGCAGTTTTGGTTTTCTCTAAACATTGCTAAAATCCATTGCAAGTTATTGTTAACCCTTGTTTGTTTGGTTACCTGAAAGGTGAGTGATGGTACCCTGACGCGTGAGAATCAGCCGAGAATCGATAGTTAAACTGTGCCAGAGGTTGTTGTTGTTGTTACTTTTTGGTTCAAACTCAAAGCAACGACTGTGAATATCTTCATATGTCGTGCCTTCCTGTCCTTGTGAAAGTGGAAAATCATTTTAGTGATTCGGCATTGCAATTCACTGCAGGGATTGTTTAATTTTTCAGGACACATTTGGGAGCCATTATTGCTTCAGACTTAATTGGAATTTCATTTTTCACATTGATTTCGTTGATTGGTAAAATAGTTGTAATTAATCACTAACTAATCATTAACATCACGTCTTTTATTAAGTAATATATTTACCGTATTGTTTGTAAATTATCATATTTACAAGCATTTCAAGTTTGTTGTTTTTAACCAGTTTTAGTAAATTTAATGCAATTTTTTTCCCCTTGGAATGTAGAAGTAACACGACCACAATACAAATGCTCAATCACAACTAGTAGAAGAATTAGTCGATACAACGAGCCGAAGGATGCCCTTTGAGAAGCTATGAACACTTGCCTCTAAGCTGTCTATCCTGGGTTTGAATATTGACCCAACTAGAAACTGTCTGCAACCTGGTGTTTTGCAGGTAGGGCGATTCATCAGTGTGTGTGCCGTCCCTCGGATGGACATTAAACTGCCGTCCCGTCTGCCAGCATTAGTTGGTGATGTTAAAGATCCCACGGTGTCCTTCGCGAGAGTACGCGAGTTATCGCCGGCACCATGAACAAATTAATAATTCCTGTGCTAACCTGCAGGGGGCACTGATCAGAGGCACGTCTCCATCCCCTATCTCTGCAGCCATTATGCTACTCACAGCACTGTGCTGCACACTAATAAGGTCGTTCCAATCAAGATACTTTCGGTACCGAGCTGAGTCAAAAGATGCCGCCAGTGTTGCACCAAATTGAACATGCGTATTGATGGGATAACAAAATAGTTATTGCAGTAGAAGAATAAAGTTGAGAGAAAACAATTCTTTACATTAGGTTAGAGAATGATGGCTTATTGTTGAAGTTGTGCAATGATGAGGTATTTCCTATGACATATATTATATAATATATATATATATATATATTAATATATATATTATATATATATTATATATATATATATACTTGCTGCATTTCCCTCACTTGTTGACTCCATCATTCTTTATGATATAACTTGGCCCATATTCACTCGCAATCTTTTCTCATGTCATCACCAGCATGTGGAAACATATAATTGACCAGAGGTGCCAAGAAACTGATGAGAAGTTGGATCAATAAGCAGAATTTTTATTATATGCCTTGGGAATTGATTCAAGCACTGATTTTTTTCTGGATGAGCTGGGTTATTTCCATTTCGTGTTCTTGATGATGCCCACAATGAACGCCCTTTTTGTTTTTCATCGGACTGGAATGTGAGCATCACTGGCTACCGTATCTATCACCAACAGGGCTAAGAGCAAAGGTGGCTCTCTTGCGGCGGAGTACCTGCTGAGAACATGTTGGATGTGGCTACAGAGGGGGTCGTCAGGCTGGTACGTTTTCACTGGGCCACTTGATCTGCCCTGCAGTTTATGTGAATATGTTGTGCTTCTTGTTTTTGCTTACAAATCCTCACCACCCTCCCCACTCCGTCCACTCTTTCTCTTCTTCAAACACCCCCTCATCTCATATTGCAGTATTCCATTATTAAATATTAAAAGTCATCGATAAGCAAAGTCTGACAACTGATATTTTTTGTATTGTAATGATTCTTCACGCAGTATGGTAATAATAATTCATAATCATAATTATAATAATAAGAAGAATAATAATGATCGAAACAGTCATTTATATCTTAACGTCTTGGAGAAAATGAATTTGAAAGTTTCACTCTTTGATTAAACTTAGATGTTAAACCTGTGGTGTGTGTGTGTGTGTGTGTGTGTGTGGTGTGTTGTGTGTGTGTGTGTGTGTGCGTCGTTGTTGTGTGCAGTATAGTTATTATATATATATATATATATATATAATATATATATATATATATATATATAGATGTATTAGATATTGTTGCGCGCGGGGGGTCTGGGTGAGAAGACCACGAGGGGCGAAGCTATCTCGGGTTCTCACCGGAATCGAGGCCGTCGCACACGGATAACTCCGTGACGCGGCGGGTCACCTAACCGACTGTGAACGCCAATAACTCACCACGTGACTTAGGGTCTTCCGTTTAATTGGTTACCTAATTATAATCACATGGCCTAATTACTGGGGGACACGCCCTCGGTACGCCTGTCCAACCGGGTCACCTTTACCGGGTCAGATGTAGCCAAGCAGCACTGCCAAGGACGTACCGGCCTAAAAGAATGGATTCGTTGGGAATAAAGTCCCCGCTAGGTTAGGATACGCACCATGCTGGATCAATGAAAGAAAGACAAAACGAGCTGGGAACATTTCTACAAAGGGTTTATTAACAGGTCGGCGAGGAAAGATATGGCGACGATTAATAGCTTTTATTTGTTGTGTGTGAGCAGAGATAGGAAGAAAAGTGTGGTACGACAATAATCAAGCAACTTACAAAGCAGACACAGAGCAGAGTTATCCCAATATAATTCTTGTACAATCTTAACTAAGTGAGGACAGGCGCCATGACACCACACACCACACACACACACACACACACACACACACACACACACACATCCCGATGAAGAGGAGTTAATGAAGAGAAAAAGAGGGAGAGGAGATGAGGCTAATGGTCTCTCAATACCTTAAACGATTGCCCGACCGCGCGCCACCATACGTTTTGCGGGGATGCTCCGCTGGGCGATACTCCCTGACAGCTGCGCGTCGTCTCTTGCTTCGTGGCACTTTGAGCCGCTAAGCGTCGATCCAGGGAGATGGTGCGCCCGATAGGCGTGAAGGAGGGACTTTGTGCAGAGTCAAAAGCAGAGTCCGGAGCAATGGGCGGATGGGTGGTGTCCGAGGCAAGGCAGTGATGAAGGGGCGAGAGCCAGCAGGCGGAGTCAGAAGCAAGTAGGCAAGAAAGGCGACGAGGCGGTGAAGAAGGCGGAGTCAGCAGGTGAATTGGTAAAGAAGGGCGGAGTCAGCAGGCGAATGGGCGGACTGTCGATCCAAGCCAGACAGAACGAGCCAACAGGAACACGACAGGAACTGGCACTCGAACTGGAACTGGAGCTGGAGCTGGAGCTGGAACTAGAACTGATGAAATCCACCAGCAGACGGGAATGCAGCGCAGGAAAGACGACCACTAGCCCAGGACGAGCAGGACGAAGCCGACAGGAACAAGCAGACAGGAGCGGTGAGTAGGAACGACACCGCTAGCGGCTCTGCGGCCTGTCCTTTTTATAGACCCTGTGGTGCAGGCGGGGGTGATGACTCGAAGCGATGTGTCGTCACCCGAATTGGGCGCTCTGGTTGGGCCCTGGCCAGCACATGGGCCAGCAGCCATGACCGGAAGCGGCTCCACTTTACTTTCGGCCAGATGTTTCCAAGCTGTGGAATCGTCTCGCTCCGAGCACCGTGACACGAATCGCCCTGCACTGAACTCCCGGGCCGTCCACGGCGACCGGCGGTCAGTGCCGGTCAATGCGCTGCCTGCCTGTAAGGCATACGGCCCAAACCCGTACATCGCGCCTCTGCCTGTTGCAGCCTCGCCGGGCGGAGAGGCAAGAGGATGCTCGTCATCTGTGGGAGACACCCACGGCCGGGTGATCAGCGAAGACCGACGGTAAGTGCTAATGGTAACACATGCGCAGACCCAAACACGATGTGTGCTATTTCGCTGCCTGCTCCATGTACGATAATAAATTATCCCGGGACTGCAATGTGTTCTGCCGCCATTAAGCACTTGGCCGTTTATTAAAGCCGGTTGTGTGGCACGGTGCCAGCCCTGATCTGTGTCAGGGAATTGAGGGAAAGGATTGGATATAATTATTAAATGGAGATTTGATTGAAGAAGAGTGCGCCGCATGCATACTGTAATTTGTTAGCACTTGGTGTGCCACTCCGTCTATTTCCTCGGCACGGAATTCCTGCAGTGACGCGGTCATGTTGGTTACTCTTCTAGTCTCCTGAACAGTGGGTGGGGGGTCGGCGCTGTGGGGCACGCGCTCCGTGCAGCACTGGCGTTTATTGTTGGCTTCTACTGCTGCCCTTGGTCTTCTGTGCGGACGCATTCTTAAGCGAAGGGTGTGGCTGTGGTTTTTACAAATGGGTGTCCGAGCGTAATGCCTGCTGCTTTTGCGAAGACCCATGTTCCACAGTACAAGCTCGTGGCTGCGTTTTTTTTACATATGGGTGTCCGAGCATAATTCCTGCTGGCTTTCGCGAGGACCCCTTGCTTGGATTTACCTCAAGAATAGAGAAAAGGCAGAGTAGGAATGAAGTTCAGAGGTTTAATCAGACCTAACTATTAGATTTACGCAATGCACTGTCCTGTTCGACCCACTAGACAAGAAGGAAGGGACTGTCTGAACGTACATTAATTAATAACTGACTGGGGACCACTGTATGTTGGCTGCCATTGGTGTTGGAGGGATGCGGTTTTCTGGAACCGCAACAAATATACACACACACACACACACACACACACACACACACACACACACACACTCAGTGTGCCCTCAGAACAGCCTTAATTTGTCAGGGCATGGACTCTACAAGGTGTCGAAAGCATTCCACAGTGATGTTGACTCCAATGCTTCCCACAGTTGTGTAAAGTTGGCTGGTGGTGGATCTCTACTCCGAATATTTCATTCCATCTCATCGCACAGATGCTCAATTGGAATAAGATTCTGGTGACTGGGCAGGACACTGCAGTAAGCTGAATTCACTGTCATGTTCGTGGAACTATTCCTGGACAATCCCAGCTTTGTGGTATGGGGCGTTATCCTGCTTAGAAATCCATTCGCAGATGGATACACTGCTGCCATAAAGGGATGCACCTGATTGATGCCACAGGATATCTGAACATCATTGCCAAACGTTCCTCCACTTTTATCAAGGGGCCCAATGTATGCCAGGAAAATACAGCCCACACCATCACACCACCACACCACCACCAGCCTGCAATGTTGACATACGGATGTTGGATGCATTCATGTACTTCCTGGGTTTTCTCCATACTCTAGTCCTCCCATCAGCATGAAACAGCAGGAACCGGGATTCATCAGACGGGCAATGTTTTCCAATCCTCCATTGTCTAGTGTTTTAGTTCCTTAGCCCACTGAAACTGCAAGTTCTGTTTTTTTGCTGAAAGAAGTGGAACTCTGTATGGTGGTTGGCTGCCATTATCCCATTTGTGTCAATGTACGACGAGTTGTGCATTATTTTGTGGGTCTTTCGGCACCAATCTTGTTCTGGACTGTCAGTTGACCAACTGCAGCCTGTCTGTTGCTCTGCATAGTTCTTGTCAACCTCTATTGGCCTCTTTTGATCAATGAGCCATTTTTGACCACTGACCTGCCATTGGCTGGATGTCCTTTGAGTTGTGGACCATTCTTTATACACACAGGGAACTGTTGAGCGTGAAAATCCCAGCAGCATGACAGTTCTTGACACACTCAAACTGGTGTGACTGGCACCTACTACCATACCCTGTTCAAAGGCACTTAATATTTTGCCTTGCCCATTCACCCTCTGAATGGCACACATATACAATCCATGTCTCAATGGTCTCAAGGATTAAAAGTCCATCTTTAACCTGTCTCCTCCCCTTCAAATACACTGATTGAAGTGGATTTAACAGATGTAATCGAGAAGGGATCATAGCTTTCACCTGGATTCACCTGATCGGCCTCTTTCATGGAAGAGCAAGTGTTCCTAATGTTTTGTACACTGAGTGTGTATGTGTGATATATATATATAGTATACTGTATATATGATTTAGGCTCAGAAAAGAACAACATAGTGACATTGGGGTAGTGTGGCAACGTTGAGCACAATGAGCAAGGGAATGTTCAAACAGAAAAGAAGAGAGGGCAGGAAACACACGAACCTGTAACTAAGAGGGTTGGTTAGGTAGGTTAATAGGGGTGGACAAATCATGGGTGGAGATGCAGGAGATGATGCGGGCAACATAAAAACAAGAAAATGACGTCGTGCAGAACACGTTCTTGCAAAATCCACCCCCTCTCCAAAGGTTGCCATGGATACATCAAATTGTCCATTTCATTAAGATTAAAATAGACAATCTTAATCCAAAGCTCAGGTCAATCAGATGAAAATAGTATTATTTTTCAGATTGAAATTGATGACTTCAGAAGTTCGACTTGAGTTGACCTTTGACCTTTGACCTTGAAAATAGTTGGTTTCAAATTCAGGATTCACTATGCAATTGGTGCTTAATTTTCAGGTTAATAAGATGAAAATTGATGATTTGTCAGATGAAATTTGATGGTTTTAGAAGTTTGACCTTTGACCTCAAATAGTTGCTTTCCCAATTCGTTGATCGACTATGCAAATCCTGTTCAACTTCAGGTCAATCGTATGTAAATTGACGATTTTTCAGTTGAAAATGATTTATTTTAGAAGTTTGACCTTGAGTTGACCGTTGACCCTTGACCTTTTGATCTCAATAATAGTTGGTTTCACAATTCAGTGACCAATATGCAAATCCTGATTCAATTTTCAAGTCAATCGGATGAAAAATGACGTTTATAAATTTGACCTCAAGATGACCTTGACCTCAAATCAACGGGCTTTTCAGTTGAGACTATCTCTATGACTTCGTGAAGCTTCGTGAAGTTGGTTTTAAATGGTGACCTGCTGGCGATTGACAGACAAAGTAACGAAATCGACTGATCAATTAATTGAAAATCTTTTTGGTCGAAGAGAAATCTTCGATTTCAAGTAAAAAACATTTTAAAATGGACAAGTACTTCAAAAGAAATCACCTGACAAAAAGAAAACTCCCTAAGTGAAATTGATTCTCGTCTTCATCTCGGATTTTTGTTATTTTTTTCTCTTCCAAAGCAATCTTGACTTTATTTAATGGTCCAATTCTGTTTTGGCATTCTGTTTCACTGCCTGCAGTTCTGTAAACCACTTCTCTCTTCTTTTTAGTATCGTACTTGAACCTCATTGCGTTTGTCCAAACATAAAGAACTGCGAATGCTCTATCCTTCTATTGTGTTAATGTTTGGACTTGACATTGGAAGTAAATATCTGTTTGCAGAGCATGATATTCAGGCCTTCCATATGTTGGTTCACCATTTGTGTCGAAGTCGAGTGGAAAATAGATTTAAAGGGCAGGTAGGAGATTTCTGTTGTCACATTACAATCATCAGATGATGTGTGTCAATGTCCACGAGATTATAGCATTTCTAGGATCTGCATTGATTTGTACAAATCGTCCTCTTCTCCTGAAAATTGCTAGTCTACACCCTATTCTTGATAACCGCTATTCTAGTTTATAGTCTTCCTTCCTTTCTGTTTTTTCTTCTTTTTTTTTTTGATACAAAAATGAAGCTCATGGAATCGCAAGATCACAGAGGGTAAAAAGGCAATGTACTTACTGGCAGTGGAGCTGTGAGAACAGTTGTTGGGACAACAATCAGGGACGAATGAACGAAGAGAGAGAGAGAGAGAGACACAGAGAGAGAATGATAACCTGAAAGTGAGAGAGTTAGGGAGTTGGATTAATGAGGGTAGAAAAGATCGCAGATAGGGATGGAAGGGGGGGGGGTGCTGGTCAAGTGTGGTGGTTCCTTTTTCTTCTCTTCTTGAAATTAACCTGCTCTGCATCATCTGCCACCTCTTTGATTCTACCTCCACTTCTCTTCTCCACTACCTCCATGCCTCTTCTTTCTGTTTCCTCTGCTTAGGGCCTGTCCTACACTTGACGTTTTAGCTCCAGCAATGGCGAACGGCTCGTATAAAAATGTATGTAAAACGTTGGCGTACGCTGAAATTTTGATGTTTTTTAAAACTTTTGGCGTATTCATAACGTGTTGGTCGTTTGCAAAACATATTAGTAACGGGCACAGAACGTTTCGTTGTGTTATACATAACTTTTACCAACGAATGCTTACCTTGTGGTCGGCGTTCAAACTATGACAAACGATAGTTTAACTTACCCTTGCGCGCTATACTATCGCCGGCGAACTCGTGGCGTAGCCAGTTAAGAACTTGCGGACGCGATTGAAATCAAAACTGCCTGAGAATTTGAAGTGTCAACATCGCAGTCACACCTTGACGATTTTGCCAGCGTATGCCATTCTATAAAAAATGTGTTTACAACGCTAGGCACACGTCAAATACGCTATAGGTAAGTTGTGTATACGTTAGAGTATGCTGGAAATCATTGAAGTACGCTGGCATATTACTAGTCCTTGATACGTCGTGAAATTTCAAGCATGCTGAAAATTTTAAGACGTACTCGACGTAAGGCTCACACGTTTCGCATGCGTGGCATCTGTTCCTAGCACGTTCGGCGATCGTTTAAACACGGCGAACACACGTTACTTGTAGGTTACTCATAAGTCGAAGCACGCCAAGTTAATGGCCAACATACTTGTAAACCAAATTTCTAACGATGGTATAACGTGCTTTGAACAATATGAGTAGCATCAGCTTAGCCTATGTTTAACTGCTGGAAACTATGAGTAACGTGCATTGAAACTATGTAAACTGGCCTTGAACCAATGAACTAGCGTGCTATGAACGTAAGAGTAACGTGCGTTTAACCTATGAGTAGCATGTTTTAACCTAAGTAAAACGTGCTTCTAACCTTTGAGTAACATGCTATGAACCTATTTGTAACGTATGTAAAACGCACATTGTCGTATGTAGACGAATTAAATTGACGTCTTCCGGACAACCATAGAACTTACTGAAAGTGTTTCTAACTTACATCTACCGTGTACCGGCGTATTGGCAGCGTTTAGGGGAATTGGTATATACAAATGGGCTTCACAATAAAAACCCATCATTGTTTTCAGACTCCATGGTGAGTAGATGTGAACGTCGGTAGTATCAATAGTAACAGTACTATTACTAGTAGTAGGTTGCGTGACAGTAATAATAGTAGTAGTAGTAGTAGTGATCGTAGCATTGGTAGTAGCTGTATGTCTATGTCAGTAGTAGCATGTGAGCGTGATGTGGAGGCTGTGGGGGATGATGGATCCTCGTTGCATCAACGAATAGGAGAATACTTTGCACCATTGTTCGATGTTCTGTAAGGGCTAATTTTTTTTCCTCATTCCGAAGATGAAATATTTCTTTGTTTTACTATTGAAATTTATTAAAAAAGACTTTGACAAATGCATAATGTACTAGTAATGAACACAGACGCTTCGATAACTTATAGATTAGTTATACCAACGATTGCTTATCGTGTTTTAGGCGTCCACAACCTATGCCCAACGATAGTCTAGCGTAATGCATAACGTGGAGCGCATCGTTTACGATTACGTGACGTTTGCTATCCATGACTGCCATTAAACTATTTTAATAACGGCTGTCACTCGGTATTGTTTTTTGACGCTGGTGCTCGCAATTGAATCGTTCCATTGAACGAGTGTAACTTGCTGTCACTCGCCTTTGTTTTTGGACGCTGTGTCGGGCATTGCATGTCCATGACGTTAATTGCTGTCATCGGCATGTTGAGTTGGTGATGAATGATAGTTTCCATTGAACGAGTTAAATCGCTTCCACAGCACTGCAGTCACGGCACCAACAGCAGCAGGCTCAGTGCCAGCCTCATGCCAGGCTCAAGCGGATCCCTGTAGAAGGTGTACTGCTTGGTTATCCTTGACCCACTCTGGCTAGCAGCGCGTCGAACATCGCTGGGGGCATTCGGCAGGAAGTTGATGAAGGATGCATTGGTCCTCGTTCCGGAGTTTCCTCCATGAGCTGGTCATATATGCCGTAATGGCCGTCGCCTCCCGATCCATGTCTGACCCACTACCTTCTCCTCCTTTCACGTCTTCTTCTCCCGGCTCTATTTGGCACGCAACTGGTGCAGTGTCAACTCGATGAGGTCATGTTGATGTTCGAGGACAGGTAGGTATTGTCGTCTCAGCCTTGCCGTATCCTCCATCTCTCCGAATGACATGGACATGTTACTCACACCGAAGTCTAAAAAAAAAGACGGGTTCCTCCTGCGAAGCCCCTTTTTATATACCAATTCCCCTAATCGTGCCAATACGCCATTATACAGTATCTGTAAGTTAGAAACGCGTTCAGTAAGTTCTGTGGTCGTCTTGAAGACGTCAAATACGTCTACATACTTATTTGTTCGTAGGACATGCTCTACAACTAATCCCCAGCACGTTCTCATAGATTATAAATAAGTCACGGGTTCCCTAAACATTACTTTGATGTGTTTCGATGTATGAGAAACTTTCTAGTAGCGCGTTGCGAGCTGTGAACAACGTCGTGTAGCGTGCTTATAAAACGTTACCTATAGTTTTATGAATAAGTTTCGGGTACGCAAATGTTACCTCAACGTGTTTCCACATATGAGTAACATATAAATAACTGGTGTCAAGGATCGCATAACGTGCCTAAACCTTATGGCCAGCGTAGCGCGAACGTGTGAGCCAAAACGCCGAGTACGTCGTAAAATTTTAAGCATACGAAAATTTGAGAAAAACCACAAAGTTCAACGATTAAGCCAGCGTACAACGATCTTATGGCAGTGGTTTTTTCAGCGTGCTCTTAACGTATACAAACCTTACCCATAACGTATTAGACCTGTGCCAGCGTATTAGGCAAATTTTTTCATAAATCGGCATAGGTTGGCTAAATCGTCAAGGTGTGGACAGCCCCTTTACTCGTCTTGCTGTATAATCTTCCTCTTCTTCAAGCTTCTCTTCTTCCTCAATCTACTTACTCTTCCTCTTCTCATTTTCCTCTTCTTCTTCCTAATTTTCCTCAATCTTCTCTTCTTCAACAACCACCTCTTGTTCCTCTATCCCCTATTATGTGCCTGGGCATCCTCTACTCCTATATCCTCTTCTTCTCCTGAGTCTTCTGCTTCCATTCCTTCTTATTCTTCTTTGATCTAGTTCATTCTGTCCATACACCTTCTGTTTTCTTTATTTTCCTCCTCTTTCCCCATGGATGCCTCTTCTTTTGCTACC
>CM068962.1:66548619-66563779 GCA_035128595.1 Eptatretus atami
TGTGATATCATGCCTTTTTTGGCACCCCTTCATTGCTGCCACACAAAATAAATTGGACTTTGATGAGCAATTAGTCATTGTTTGTGTGAACAATGAAAATTGGTAAACCACTAAATTACTTTGATGTTCTTAATGTCCAGTAATGGTGATTATTTGACAAATAGCATCTGCATCACCTGCACTTTAAACGTATGGGGGGAAAACAACTTATAGTATTCAATTGCTTGAGTGTTAACACAATTAATTATATGTAGTGATAAAGAAAACAAACTTACAAGTGCTTCGCTGTATCCATCTTGTCCATCCCGTGCATCCTCCACTACCCCTCCTTCCCACTTCCCGTATTTGTCCAAGTCTCTTCTCCTATTTTCGTACCTTCAGCCCCGCTGTTGATCACTATCTCTTCTCTCTCGTCTTCCTCCTCTGTCTCTCTCTCCTCTCTGCTCTCTTCTCTCTCTCTCTCCTCTCTCTCTCCTCTCTCTCTCTCTCTCTCTCTCTCTTCTCTCTCTCTTCTCCTCTTCTTCTCTTTTTTTAGGATCTCTTACCGAGATGACCTATAAAGCCGGACCAAATGTCCGTCCGCCGTCAACAATTTTTCCTTTCCGATGCTCGATGAAACTTAGTATGTGGGTGAGAGGTCGATGAGTGTTGCACAACGATATAACTTTTGTCTGGGTTAAGGTCAGGGTCAGGTCACGAGGTCACGTAAGTTATAAAAATCGCCATTTTCCAAAACCTATCTAGTCTGCATTCTGCAAGATATCGGCAACTGTTTATTGATTATGATAGTAAAAATATTAATCTTTGTATCTAACTGGACAGAAATTTTTGAATTTCCGTCCCGTTTGCGCCAGTAACCTGGAAGATGGTCAAAACACTCCCGGTACAAGAAAAACTTTTTACTGCCGATCTTGATGAGAATTTGGTATGTGGGTAGAGGTCGTGAGTGATACCCAAACGCATATGTGTTTCCCCGGATTTCGAGTCCAGCGGTCAAGGTCACGAGTTGTCGAAAGTTGTGACAGTTCATTTCAAAACCTATCTAGTCTGTCATTTTAGGAGTATCTGGCAACGGTTCATCGATTTGATAGTAAAAACATAAGAGATGACCGTCACCCCCACACGGGGGTATTTTGTTCTGTTGCATCTGGTCCATTCAGTGTTCTCGTCTCTCCACGAGCTTTGACTTTGCATACGAAAAGAGTATATTTCGTCCTTTATCTGACGTTCATCTGTCAACGGGTTGTAAAGGTCAAATGAAGTTTGTATGCTTTAAAAGTCAAAGAGCGATAGATGGCAACGTTGTAAAAGACAATGAAACAGATGAGCTTAGCTCAAAGCCATGAACAATCAAGATATCATTAAGTGTATAATCCTACGATTTTCCTTTCATCTTGATTCACGGCATCTTGATGGCTGGCCAGACAAATTGATGGCACGCAAAATGGTGGTATGGGTTCCCTCCCGTCGTGTGGAGAGGACATAACTGCACAATTCTTCAACCCTGGCCCTACAGTTGAGAGCATTTTATCCCACCAACGTCTTACGAATGAAAAATGGAGGCATTTCGAGAGCATGGCAAAATTGTACACTCTTCAAACTGAGACTTGGGGAGTATTTTCAGCAGTACAGGGGTTAAACACTGTTTTTGAAAGTACAAGGCATTCCAAAATGTACACATGCAAAACAGATTAAGCTAGTAACAATGACCTTGAGTAGCTTTGGTTATAAATTAACTGCAAATGTCTTGGGATATGCATGAAATATTTCCTTATGTGTGCACAACGCCCGTGCACAAATATATCCTCGTGTCCTTTTGGGTTTTTTTTCATTCACTGGAAGTCGTTGCATGCCATTGCAGGTCGTTTGTTTTGATAAAGCGCATTTGCGGCTCCAACATTGCTTTGCTATTTTCTTTGAGTTAGACCCAAACTTGGCCTGTCATGTTTCGTCACCATCTTGTCTCGAATACGTACTCCAAAATGAGATGAGATTTTTTTTTGACAACTGTTGACCATTTCAGAAAAATAAACATTTCATGATTATTTCATAATCAGACTTATTCTTGTCATCCTCCTTCCTATCTCATTTTTTCTGTTCTTTCTGCAGGTAATAGTGCAGTGCATTATTGCCGTGAAGCTGATCTCGGACTTTTTTCTTTTTTCCTTTTACATGTGCTAAGACTCGTAGTGGAGCTGCCACACACACACACACGGCCATACAGAACATACGTGACACAACAGAAGACTGCTGGACAAGACAAACACAGTCAGTGAGCTTCGGGGAAGTGCTGTCACTTCCCGGGGTGCTCTGGGTACGAGCGACGTCACAACAATGGCACCACCTTTCTCACTGCACTCGGCGGGGCATTTCCTCAAGAGGAATTTCCTCCTCCCCATGGATGCCAACCTATGGGGATTGTCCGTGCTCTTAACCTTCTCAATGCTGAACGTCAAGGAAGGAAGCAGCACGTACCATTTTCAGTCTTTGCTACGATTCAGTCTGGGTTTGAACCGCCGACCTCCCAGACTCGGAGCAGACTCTCTCTCTCACCATTACACCTCCGGGTTCATCGGTCCATTTTATGCTCGATTATATTGTTAGTTTTCAGTTTTAAAAAAAACGCATAGTGTTTGAATTGCCATTACATATTGGATTACAGAGCAGCTTTGTTGTTCCAAAAGGACATAATCTGCACCCACGCGCGCGGCACATCGAGCGAGTCAATGTGGATCTTGAGAGGTGCAGGGCATTGTTTACAAAACACATACCAACTTGTAATATAATTCGATATTTGCAAAGCTCACCTTTGTGTGTACTTGAGGTGGTTTTCCTTATAACCAAGGGTTATATTGCATTACAATATGTTTGTTTAAGATGAATGAGCAGTGATAATCAAACCATTTGTTATAAATTACTCGAAGCTTTTCTTTTGTCAGACATCTGAGCATTTGTGTCTAATATGTACCACAATTAGCTGCAAGCTATAAGTAATGTTTTTACTCACAATGTAATGATACATTCAAGCACCGTTGAATTTTCTAAAAGCGAATGCGTGCAGTATTAAATTATTTTCAATGTGTTGATTGAAGCATATAATTACATCTCATTTTTTTTTACCCACAGGAAGGCATCAGAAGGATAAAAATGATACAAAGGGGAATTTAAATGACAATCAGGTGAGTTAATAGACCGACTCAAACATTGTGCATGAATGGAAAACCTCCTAATGTTATTATGAACGAGCAGCGTTACAAACTTCTAGTTAAAACGTCAAAGAAACAAACTTACTTGATCCGTGTGAGGTTTTGATTTGTCCGTTTTCTCCTGATGTATTTGTAATCCGTGTAAAGCTACACGGATGTCTCCTTATGTGTATAAGCTTAACCATTAGCCTTAGACATGGCAGAAACAAGACGGACCGTTTAACGATAAAGGGGCTCGCCAGGGTATTTGTCTCGGTGAACCTTTTCACAAAACAAACCACTGAGTGTGACCACCTTATATATTAATAAAAATGACATTTTTATAATTCATCATATGTATTTTAGATGCAAAATTTATAACCAGATTTCATTGCCTGCAAAGCTGCGTGCATGTGATGTCATGTGTTTTTTTTTAAGCGAGTTAGAATGAAAGATATAGATTAAGGTAAATCTAGGTGCAAGCAAACACACCCTCAGGAAAATGGTCATGGTGTGGCTAACTCTGACACATTCCACATGCAAGGTGTAAAACGAACTTGTATTTAAAATACACATTGAAATGATATTTGTTGCTTAAGTACGACAACTTTGGCGAACTACGCCGCACTATGGCTGGTCGGGCGCTCTATTCGAGCCAGGAGGCCTTTCAGCGCACGTCTAACCACCGGCGGTGCAGACAAACACACCATCAAGAATAGTATGTTTAACTTGGAAATAATCCACATTCAAGGCATGAACTCAACTTGTGGTTAAATTAGACAACTATGTTGAACTGTGCTGAAGGCTGCCAGGATGTGTCAGTCAAGCCCGTGGTTCTGAGGTTGACTGCAAATGCTGTGAATGTTATCAAGAAACGATTTGCTGTGACTGTACATGCTATACAGAATATCTACATTTGTTTTTTTCACTTGTTATGGTTAAGGTAGACAACTTTGAGTGTCGCCGAGCACCCGAGGCACGTAGATTACGTTCAATTTGAGAAGGAATGATCTGCATTAAATTTGATTGGCATCCAGACATACACTGACACACTTTCACACTCACTGACACATAGACCAATTACAATAGCTTTCCTGTCCCTTGAGGAACAGGCAATACTAATAAAAGAAAATGTATTACGTTACTTTTCTTAAGTCCTACATTAACAAGAAATTTTGGATAATTATGTTTGACTTGACCCCACTCCAAGCCCACCTACTTCCAAATTTCCAGCTTTTCCTTCCTGAGAATCTGCTTCGGCATCCATCTTGTCCACCCCATGCATCCTCTCCTATACCCTTCTTTCCAAAGCCAATCGCCTAATGGGCATCCTCCGTCGTACAAATTGTCCTTCCTTGACACATCTATAGTCCTATCCACCTACGAGGCCTTCATCCGCAGCTGGATGGAATAGTCCTCCCACCTCTGGGCTGTCTTCCCTGCCTCACACCTTGCTTAGCTTGACGCCGCAAAAACCAAGTCCTTCAACATCGTTGGAATCTCCCGTGATGAAACAAAGTCTATGGGCCTATCACTTTATCAACGCAGAGAGGTCGGTGGTCTTTCTGTCTTATACTGCTTCCCTTCTGTTCTTGCACCCTTCCCTTTTCCTGTGCCCCCCCCCAGGCTTTTGCAAGGTGCACACAGTAAAACTCCTAAAAAATCTCACCACCACTCATTTGTTCCTCTTTTTGTTCCCATCTATGAAACCAACATCCACATTCTCTTCAATCTCTTTCTGCCCTCCAGGTCCACAAGATAGCTGCTCAACCCCATCATCCCATCCAAAGCCATGATGTTTTTCTACCCGCGTCAACCCCCCTTTCCCACCCCCAAGCCCACCTCCTCCAAATTTCCAGTTTTTCCTTCCTAAGAGTTTGCTTCTGTATCAATCTTGTCACTTCATGCATCGTTGTTTGCCCCTCTTTCCTTCGCACTCCCTTATTTGTCGAAGTTTCCCTCTTTTTATCCTTCACCCTGCCGTTGTGCGCCCCCCCCAACCACCCTCTTTCTACTATTCCTCTTGTTCTATCTCTACCATGAGCCTTGACTTTCTGAAGAAATATAAATCTCTTTTGATACAGGCAAATCTCGCATTCTCACCCTGTCTCCAGAAATATTGTAAAAACGAACCCACATAATTATTTCCACAATCAATCTCCTGGAAGAAGTTCAGCTTCTCAAACTTCTGGGCTTTGACATCGGCAGACCATACATCAAAGCTGGCCCCAAAAGCTAACCACAATTTGGCATTCTCAGCCATGCCCAGTCTTTCCTTAGTAAACCAGAACTTCTCACAGCCTACAAGGCCTTGCTACATAATGTCATGGAGTGCTGCTCTCCCATATGGGCTGGTGCCCTTACTTCATACCTGCTTGCTGTATAATCCAAAGCTCTCAATGTTAGGGTTAGGGTAAGATCCGAAGCAAAAGCTCCAAAATAGTCCACATATTATTGGCATAATGAGTGGATTCACCAATTTTGTGGAGACATGAAGACGTGAATAAGGAAGGCAAGGGGCCATAGGGACAGCCTGTGGTCATTTTGGATGTAGATGATGATGTCTCTCCTTGAAAACAAACACTATGCTGTGTATGCTTTGTTATTGCATTTTGCTTGGGTACATACGTGATCATATTTGCTTATTAGGTTTTGTAATGTTTGCTCTTTTCTGTTTTGCCTTTCGAGTTAATAATATGCCCATTTCAGATCCAAAATACTTTTCAGATCTATGATACCTTTTTATCTTGGAAGTCTTTTGTTTATTCTGGTAATCAAAATTTAATGTAAATTTTCTCCAGCAATGTTTGAAAATGCAATGTACTGGATGTGAGATAACTTTTCATCTTGTATCTGAAACTCATGAAAAGCAAGAATTTGTTTTAAAAAGCAAAAAATATTTTAGCAATATCTTATTATAATGGAGCAAACATACATGGTTATGAATGTATATATGTGACTTTTCAAACCATCACAAATATAGTCCTCGATCCACCATCACCCCCACTAACCCACAACCACCCCCCCCCCTGCCCCATTCCCTCACTCCGGAGAAAGCGGGCATGGTCAAAGATGCCTATGCCTCTGCAAGACGACGTGGTATTGAGGCGCACAAGGTGTGCTGATCCATGCTAGTGTAAACAATTTAGCTTTACTCACAAACTGAACTCAATATTGAAATGACCTGAATCCAATATCCTTTGGCCTGTCAGCCCAACAACCTGAATTATACTTTGTCTTGGACAGAATGAGTCATGCGTAATGCAATTGGCATCCATTTCCAAGGTCATCCTGACCCACGATGGAAACTCAGAGTCCCATCAAAAAGTAAATGCAACCTGCAGGACAGACGTGCTGCAAGTCTGTACTACTACTACTACTACTACTACTACTACTACTACTACTACTACTACTACTACCATTGCTGCTGCTGCTGCTTCTTTAATGGCCATAATTATTCTCATCTTCTTGTGGGGTGGGCTGGGGAATGTTTTTGGTCTAGGTTCTTAATGAACCGGCTGGCCAGACCTGATATCCAACTGAAGGCGGTAGGAATTTGGAATCTGGCGAAGACACCAGCGATAACTTGCCTATTTTTGTACAAGTCATCGTGTGCTCTTCAACGTTCACTAATGACCTGTGCTGGCCGATGGGTCTTCCAGCTTAACATACTTCCAATGCTCAGCGCACAATTGATGCCTCTCCCCCAGTTTCACCCCAGCAGGTGAAATGCAAGTATGTACACCACAAAGCTATCCAGCACTGAACTCTGCTGGACTAGAATGATTGATTGGTGTCACAGCTGTTGTAAAGTCAGGACATGCCATTTTACCTATATTGTCTTGCCTTGTGGATGGACCATTGGAACTAACACAATTCACTGACAGATGTGTTATGTTGACGCAATTCCCAATTCACAGGGACATATGATGCATGAAGAACAACTAGCACGAGATCCACGTCACGATACAATGCCACCAAATGTGTCACCCTATTCTTCTTCCTACTGCCGTTAAATTACAAATAGGAAATAGATTAATAAAAAGATAATGAAGTAAAATTAAAGTCGTGTGGATCAAAGGAAAGAGATGAGCTTGGGCAATGGTATTTCTGAAGGGAGATTATATTAAGGGTACTCCAGGGATTTTCGGAGTTGTCTTTGGCCGAGTCGAATTCATCTCCGTCCAGCTTGAATGCTTCTGCTTCGACTTCACAGAACACACAGTTTCATGCACCTTGCGGACTAAAAACATACCCTCAGACCATCTTCCGCGAAGCATTCAAATCGCCTACCTTCTTGTATCAAAAATATCTGCCAAGTTGTATTGATTCACAAAACGATGTCGGTCATATCTTTCAATATTGACAGTGATATGGATAAATAATACGAACATTTATCTTCTTTTGTCGTTCAGCGCCATAGATTCAACTTTAAGTAACGATAAAGTAATGTCTTTTAGGTACAAGTCTATGCTAATGTGATCATGCTCTTAGCACTTTTGTAAGAATGCCTTTTCTGATCTATCCCTCATAGGTATGCAAGAATCCTGAATTTCCAATGTACAGAAGGATAAAATCAAGTAAGTGCATGACAGCCTCGATGTGGAGTAATGTTTCCCTGTTGAAGTCGTGGCTATCCGATTGTCGAGTTCTGCATTGCCAGCCGTACTTTCGGCAGGAGCCGCCATCGCGTAACTATCAACCGCTTTCTGAGACAGTTGCCGATAAAGCTGAGCACACATTCCCTGCTGTAATTCCCAGCTTTCAAAGTTCTCCCTTGGCTTACATGGTTATCTGCTTGCCTTAACGGGGCAAATAGGATAACAAGATCCCGTGTCGAAAGATGTTTCATTCTCGTTCCATTGGAACCTGGCATTGAGCTGTGTGGAAAAAAGAAAAAAAATAACTACAAATGCCAGAAATTGTTCTTTGGCAAAATCAGGAATAGCTTGCTTGCTGTAATGGTGCAACTTTTGCAGATGTCTACGTGGGTGTGAAACCACCTGTGGGGCGTCTGCCCGTCCCCTGCAAGTGCAAGAAGCCAACAGAGTCTGGAGCTCAAGGTTGCACTCACAATTGCCTTAACAGGTAATAAAATGAGCTGAGGAAATTCCTCCTGCTGCCTGCTTTTGACCTTTATTCGTGATTCTCTCTCTGTCTCTGTCTTCTGTGTCTCTGTCTTTTCTCTCTCTCTCTTCTTCTTCTCTCTCTCTTCTCTCTCTCTCTCTCTCTCTCTCTCTCTGTCTCTGTCTTGTCTCTGTCTCTGTCCTCTGTCTCTGTCTCTGTTCTCTCTCTCTCTCTCTCTCTCTCTCTCTTCTCTCTCTCTCTCTCTCTCTCTTCTCTCTCTGTCTCTGTCTCTGTCTCTGTCTCTGTCTCTCCTCTCTCTCTCTCTGTCTCTGCTCCGTCCTGTCTCTGTCTCTTTCTGTCTCTTCTCCTCTCTCCTCTCTCTCTCCTCTCTCTCTCTCTCTCTCTCTCTCTCCTCTCTCTCTCTCTTCTCTCTCTCTGTCTCTGTCTCTGTCTTTCTCTTTTCTTTCTTTCTTCTCTTCTTCTCTTCCTCTTTCTCTTTCTTTCCTTCTTCTTTCCTCTTTTCTTCTTTCTCTTTCTTTTTCTCTTTCTCTTTCTCTCCTTTGTCTTTCCCCTTCTCTTTTTCTTCTTTCTCTTTTCTCTTGTCTCTTCTCCTCTCTTGTCTCTTGTCTCTTTTCTCTTGTTCTTTCCTCTTGTCTTTTCTCTGTCCTTCCTCTTGTTTCTCTTCCCTCTGTCTCTTTCCTCTTGTTCCTTTCTTGTCTCTTTCCTCTGTCTCTTTCCTCTTGTCTCTCTTTTCCTCTTTCTTTTCCTCTTGTTCTTTCCTCTTGTCTCTTCTTGTCTCTTCTCTCTGTCTCTTGTCTCTTTCCTCTTGCTCTTCCTCTTGTCTCTGTCTCTTGTCTCTCTGTCTTGTCTCTTGTCTCTTGTCTCTTTCTCTCTCTATGTCTCTGTCTATGTCTCTTATGTCTCTCTCTCTCTGTCTCTCTCTATATATATATATATATTTTTTTTTAGATACATTGTCGAGGCTCATGAAAAGAGCTCGTACATTGAATGGATCAGGAACATAAAGACAAAAACAGGACGCAAAACACCACATGAGGAAAGAAAAAAAAACTGGAAAATTAGGAGGGATTTGGGGTGGAGTTAACAAGGGAGAAAAGATCATGGTGTTGGATTGGGACGATGTGAGATGGTGTGAACAGCTGTCTTGAAACTTGGGGGAAGAATGATACTGTAGAGGATGTGGAAGTTGATTCTACAGGCAAGCAGGCAGGAAAAGAACAACAATATGTGGAGGTGAGCAGTGATCTGGATTTGGTGTTTTTACTAGATAAGGAGTGATGGTGGACCATGTGAGCTCTGCAGAAACCTGTTGAGGGTGGGGGGGGGTTGGGGAGCACTGAAATAGCATGGGTGCAAAACCAGAAAGGAGATGGTGGAAGACAAGAGACACCACCAAACGTCTGAGATTGGTGAAGGTCTGCTCAGACCATAATAACTATTAATGGGTGGGAGATCACAATAATTGAAGGCCGGAAGGCTTGGTCTCCACAGTGTCAAGCTGAGCAAGATATGAGGCAGGGAAGTCAACCCACAGGGTAGAGCAGTACTCCATCAAGCTGCAGATGAAGGCCTTGTAAGTGATTCAGAGTGCATCTGTGCCAAAGGCTTTGTATGATGGAGGATGCTCCGTCAGTGGCTGTCTTTGGAAACAAACTTTGAAACGTGGTTTGTCCAACAAAGATCATGTCTGTTAGTGAGACCCAGTAGTTTCAATGACAAACTCCTCAAGAGAATTGTTCAGAGAGACGATTGGGGGGCAGGGGGAGGGGGGGTCCAGACACTTCTTTCGTAGAGAGACAGTGAGAGTGAGATTTGTCAGAATTGAAAGACGTATTCCAAGTCTTTGACCTGCTTGTGATGTTTTTTTCATGGTCTAAAGAGAGGGAAGAGGCTGCAGCCAAACTGTCTGAAGGATGGGGGATGTCACGGCAAAGTGTAAAGTCATTAGTAAAAAGATAAAAGAGGATTTTCCAGAGAGTCAGACATCATTGATGAAGGTGAGAAATAGGACTAGGCCCAGAACACTTCCTGGGGGCACTCCAGCCTTGACAGGGATAAGAAATGCATTGGTCCGTTCAGTGCCACATGTTGGCTTCGAGAGTAGAGGAAGTCAGTAAGCCATGTGTGGAGTTGTCCTTGGATGCCATCGGCAGACAGTTTGGAGAGCAAGGCAGGATGTCAGACTGTATCAAAAGCATGAGATATGTCCAGAGAGACAGCCCTGAACTCATGTCTGACATTGTGGGCCTCTATCCATTGTTGGGTGAGTAGAAGCATCATGTCCAAGGTGGAGTGACTTGGTCTGAAACCAAATTGGTGATCTGAGATGAAGTTGGTGGAGAAAAGGAAGGTTTTAACATCAACTGTAATGATGGATTCCATGACCTTGCTGATGATTGGTGGTGAGCTGATAGGTTTGCAGTTGAGGAGATCAGTTTTTGCACCTTTTTATGTTGTGCAGTGATGTTGGCAGATTTCCAAGTCGATGGAAGATGACCAAGTGCAAATGATGGTGAAAAGTGCAGATAGCGGATGTACAAGACCAGCAGAGCAGGTTTTTAGGACATGTGAGCTGATGCCGGCCGGTCTCGTCGCAAAGTCAGAGTCGAGGGTTCAATGAACCTTCTCTACCTTCTCAGGTGCAAAAGACAGAGTCCAGAAGCAGTTGGGTATGACAGGGAATAATAGGTACTGCATGTGAGGGTTTGGGGACACAGGATTTTGAATCAGACACAGAATTGAGGCATTCAGCCTTCTCATGAGTGGAGTCTGCTGTGGTACCATTTGAAGAGAGGGGAGGGATGGAAGGGGCACATACACCAGGGACACGCTTAATAAGGTGCCACCAAGTTTTAGAGGAGGGAAACTTGTTTTACATTTCATTATTGAGGTTATGAAATGTTGTTTTCTGGCTCTCCTAAGAGTGGACACCCACTTGTTGTGGACTTATTGGAAAGCACTGAGATTCCCTTCAGTTGGATTTGCCTTTCAAGAAGAGAGGGCAAGTTGTTTCAAAGCAACTGCCTCACCACAGGATTCAGCGTACCATGGGTGGGAAGAAAGGTATGATTAAAGATGAGATGGGATGAATCTGTGCATGAGGGAGAACATGTTTCCGTGGAATAATTCCCAGGCTGAGTTAACATCAGGGGCGGGAGATGTGGGAGACCAGTCCTGAAGAGAGATGGCTACTTGCAGTCCCTGCCAATCTGCTTGAGTGAAATGCCAGACTTGCTGGTGTTGATGGGGTTCTCTCAAAATAGCCAGAGAGATGTTGACTTTCACAAGCATATGATCAGATAAACCCATTGGAGCAGAGGAAGAGCAGGACACATTTGTGGAAAAGCTCGTCACCACCAAGTCCAGAGGGAGAATTTGCCATTTGGAGAAATCCAGGTTGGAAAGTTCACAGATTGTCAGTGCCGTGGAGTCACAGAAGTCCTTTGCTGAAGTGTCATGACTGGAGAGAGAGGTGCCAACACCCAGCCAAGTTGCTTGGTGACAATTGAAATTGCCAAATATGAGGAAGAGGGAGGAGGGATGCATGCTTAAAAGTTTGTCTATGGTGTGTGTGTGTGTGTGTGTGTGTGTGTGTGTGTGTGTGTGTGTGTGTGTGTGTGTGTAGATGTAATCGTCACTGTTAGGAGGATGGCACAACACACAGATGAGCAAGAGGTGGGAGTGGAGGTGAAGTTCTAGCCAGAGGTACTCCTGGGGGTTGGGAGGTGTAAGTTCAGTGCAGGGGCAGTGAGAAATTGAGTTATTGATGTAAAGTGAAACTCCACCGCCGGGGCGTGAGTCAGGCCTATCAAATCGGAGGAGACAGTAACCAGGGAGAGACACTAAGGCGACATCCTGTAGGAGGATGATTCAGTAAACAGATGTATCTGGGTTTATGGCAGCAGCTGGATTGCGAGATCTGTCAGGTTGACCGAAGACCTCTGATGTTTGATCACATATTAGAGATAGGGGAGAGCATTGGGAATGGTTGTCAGATGGGGAGGGGGCTTTGTGGTGGGAATGTGAGGCTTTGGGGGTGGGAGAGGGGGAAGTTTGAGTGTGTGGTGGTGGGGGACGGTTGAGTGTGTGGGTGCGCGGTCGTTTGAGTGTGCATGTGCAGGGCGGTTGAGTGTGTGGTGCGGGGATGTTTGAGTGTGTGGGGTGCGGGGAGGTTTGAGTGTGTGGGGGTGGGGATGGTTGAGTTGGATGTGGGACGTTGAGTGCTGGGAGTGGACGGTGTTTGGGCGTGTGGATTTTGAGTTGTAGGGGACGGTTGAGTGTGTGTGGGGAGGTTGAGTGGTGGTGGGGGGACGTTTTGAGTGTTTTGGGTGAGTGACGTTTGAGTTTGTGGGTGCGGACTTTGAGTGTGTCGCTGTGTGGTGAAGTTTTAGAGGGTGATGTGAGGAAGATTTAGTGGTGAGTCGGAGGCAGAAAGGGCATGAATCTTGAGAGGGCGGGTGGTGTGGTTTCTTTTCTGATTCATTTCCAATTTGACAGCATGGAGATGAAGATCGTGGAATGGGATTAGAAAACATTGTTTAAACGAATGGAGAATGCTGTACGATATGAGTGGGTTAGGGTTGTTGTTGCGGGGGAGGTTTTGGATGAGCTGCCAGAGCAGCAAAAGGCTCAGAAAAATTGTCCTTCGAAGAAGAATTATATGTAGGATATCATGGACGAAGCACACATGTTCAGCATTTGTGGGGAAAAAAAAAATATATATATTCTTACAAGGGTGAAATGCATTTTAAAATGATTTTTTTTTTAAGAAGCATTTATATTTAATGTAGATCTCATTTAGAGAGAAGAGGTGAGGGAATATAGAACCAGTAGCAGAAGGAATTCAAGGGAAATGAGAATCTTTATGGGTGAAATTAAAGAAAGTTTCTTGTTTGTTTGTTTGTTCTGAGTCTTTGAAAGGAGGAGAGAATATGAAAGGATAAAAGTTGAGGAAATAGAAACGGAATGCCTGGAATACATCCAGGACTGATTTGCGAAAGCAAATTCTATCCAGTAAGGCCTTTCAATGAGATGAAGCACAACAAATTGACAAATGACACACAAAACTGGAAGTCAGTTAAAAAACTCAGCTTTAGTGAGTGAATGAGCAACGACCATCGAAGGTATACAAAAAAAAACACAGCAGATCACCATCCACATGGAAAGTCCCAAACAGGAACCCACCGATATATATAATTATATATATATATATAATTATATATATATATATATAATTATATTATATATATATATCTGTATGTCTCTATTCTCTATATATCTATGTCTCGATGTCCTATATCTCTGTGTTTCTCTGCCTATATGTCTCTATGTCTCTATGTCTCTATGTCTCTATGTCTCTATGTCTCTATGTCTCTATAGGCTCTATGTCTCTATAACTCTATATATCTATATATCTATGTCTCTATATCTCTATGTCTCTATATCTGTATGTCTCTATATCTCTATATCTCTATGTCTCTATGTCTCTATATCTCATACTATTATATCTATGTCTCTTATCTCTATGTCTCTATTATCGCTTGTTCTATGTCTCTATGTCTCTATGTCTCATTTCTCTATGTCTCTATGTCAGTCTCTATGGCTCTATGTCTCATATCTCTATATATCTATATATCTATGTCTCTATATCTGTATGTCTCTATATCTCTATATCTCTATGTCTCTATACCTCTAATATCTATGTCTCTCTGTACGTCTTACGTCTCTACGTCTCTACGTCTCTATTTCTCTATTCTATGTCTCTAGTCTCTATGTCTCTATGTCTCTATGTCTGTTCTATGTCTCTATGTCTCTCTATATCTCTATATATCTCTATACTCTATGTCTCTAATCTCTATATATCTATGTCTCTAGTCTATGTCTCTACGTCTCTACGTCCTCTTATCTCATGTCTCTATGTCCCTATCCCTACTCCCTATGTCTCTTTTCTCTATCTCTCTCTCTTCTCTCTCCTCTCTCTCTCTCTCCTCTCTCCTCTCTCTCTCTCTCTCCTCTCTCTCTCTACTCTCTCTCTCTCTCTCTTCGTCTCTCTCTCTCTCTCTTTCTCTCTTCTCTCTCTCTTCTCTCTTCTCTCTTTCGCTCTTTCTCTCTTTCTCTCTTCTCTCTTTCTCTCTTTCTCTCTTCTCTCTTCTCTCTTTTCTCTCTTCTCTCTTTCTTCTTTCTCTCTTGTCTATTGTATATATATATATTATATATAGTTATATATATATATATATTATATATATATATATATATTATATATACATACGATTACATAATATAATCTTTCTCTCCTCGTACTAATACCTCACATGTAGAGTCAGAACTTATATAAGCATCTGGTGGCCAGCACTGCATTCAAATGCAGTCTGTCTTACTGATTAAACCCAAAGACAGAAATGCATGCCAAAGACTGCTATTCACAAAGAATGCAGAATTGTCCATGTGTTATGGCTTGATTTTATCTTTATTTTTAAGGAGAGATCTTTTTCAACTCCCCTCTCTTTATTCCCTGTCAGTACCGAAGTTTTTGTGAGAATTTTGAATTCTGTACCGTAGTACATGTAGTAAGTTGAACAAGGAGACATGACTAATTGCTTTTATAAACATCAAACTTGTGCTCTTTTGGTTTTGCGGCTGCTCCTTCATGTATACATCTGCAAAACAACCTTTTGATCGCATGGAATTAATAGTGGTGACTACTTTATGCAATGATCAGGCTATTTGGAAAGCATTAATGTATAATTGCATGCAATGATGAAATCTCCATGGGAGCTGTTTTGCACGAGTAATTGAGGCATTTATAGAGACCTTTTTTGTTTGGCCACAAAAATCAGACAGTCATTGTTACAGTTGTTCGAGTCATTGTATTACTGAACTAAATAATT
>CM068962.1:66573085-66583085 GCA_035128595.1 Eptatretus atami
TAGCCTTCCATAAGGTGAAGGCAAGTTGTTTCAGGACAACTGCCTTGCCACAAACTTCCCTGTACCATGGGTGGGAGGAAGGGTTGGCCAACTGAAGACGAGATGGGATAAATCTGTGCATGAGAGAGAGCAAGTTTCTTTGAAAGAATTCCCAGGACGAGTTGTTGTTGGAGAAAGTCGAGACGAGAGACCAGTCGAGAAGCTTGAAGACCTTGCCAGTCGGCCTGAGTGAAATGCCAAACTTGATGGCGCTGACATGGTTCTCTAATAACAGCGAGAGAGATGTTTCCTTTGAAAAGCATGTGGTCATGTGAACCGATTGGAGTGGACGAAGAACAGCAGACGTTTTCAGGGAAATTAGTCAAAATCAGATCCTGAAGAGATGGAGTACCGATTCAGCTCCAGTCAAAATCAGATCCTGAAGAGATGGAGTACCGTTGGTTGAGATCCTTGACGGGAAGTTGACAGATTGTGTCTGTCGCAATGAGTCGCCGAAGTATTTTGCTGAAGAGCCATGGCAGGTGAGAGAGGTACCCTCACCCAGCCAGCTGGCATGATGACAGTTCAAGTCACCAAATATGAGGGAGAGAGGGTTGGGATGAGAGGATATAAGCCTGTCCATGTTTACGGATAGCGAGATGTAAATGGAGTCATCACTGTTTGGTGGACGGTACAACACACATATAAACATGAGGTGGGAGTGGAAGGAAAGCCGGAGCCAGAGGTATTCCTGGGGGTATTGGGGAGAGAGGGCAGTGCATGGAGAGTGAGAAAGAGAATAATTGATGAAGAGAGCAACTCCGTCACCAGGACGAGGCTCAGGTCTGTCATGCCAGAAGAGCGAGTAACCAGGGAAAGATACTAGGGAGACAGAGATGTCTTGAAGGAGGAAAGTTTCTGTTAAACAGATTGTCTGGTTTGTCAGTGGCAACCTATGTGGAAAGATCTGTCAGGTTTGAGTGAAGGCCCTGGATGTTTGAGGTCCACACTGTTAAGGAAGACGGAGAGGAGGAGGCTTTGGGTGCTGGGGAGAAGAGTAGAGGGCAAGGGTAGGACGAGGGAGGAGGGGGGGAGGTAGCGAGAGGTGTTGACATTGTGTGGGGGATTACAGAAGAGCTCGGGGAGAGGGCCGGATGAGGAAGAGAAAAGGCTCGGTGGTGATGGTGTGAGGCACAGTGGAGAGTAATTAGAGAGGGGGCAGAGGGAAGTTGAAGATTGGAGGAGGTGGAGGGATAAGATGGAAGAGAGAGGGCAGGGGAAGGAGGAAGCTTTGTGGATTGTGATGGGGGGAAACTTTGAGAAGTTGGAGTTAGGGGGAGATTGGAGGGGGATGGGTGAGGGGGGAGAGTTGAGGAAGAATGGTGAGGAGGAAGCTTGGAGGGGGAAGAGTGTGAAGGTTTCTTTGAAAGGGAAGAGGGAGGGGAGACAATGGAGCAGGCATGGCCAAGGGGCAGGTGGGCAATGGGAGAGGTGGGGAGAGGGGGAGGAAGAGACTTAGCAGTGGTATAGTGAAGAAGGGAGCAGGCAGGGGGAGGAACAATATTTGAGGGGTTGGTCAGAGGGAGAGGTGTGAGAGGAAAGAAAGAGCATGTTTGAAATGATGAGTGTACTGATTGAGAGAGAGTGAGATATCTGTTCAGTTAGAATGGAGCCCACAGGTGTTAGAACACCACACCGTTTGGGACATACAGTAATAGGAGGAGCTGATACAAAAGCAGAAGACAGTGAAGAGGCGCTCAGAGCGGAGGTACGATGAGGGGCAAGATGGGAGGGGTACGGAGGGGTATACCAGGCGAGGGGTTAGGAGTTGGTAGATTTAAGTTGGTGGGGTGAATTGGCACTGGAGTTGGAAAAAGGGGGACGGCCGATTGACGGAACACGAACATGCATTGCAAACTGGGATTTTAAATCTTTTTTAAGTCAGAGATGTGATGAAAGACATTACATGAGGGATGCAACGAAGGTGAATTAAGAGAATGGAGAAAAGTGCGACTTTTTCGACACGGGATGAAGGAAATGTCGAATTGAAGAAGTAGAAGAGAAGTGAATTATGATACAATATTGGGAACCAAACGTGTGAAAGGTGTTCTTTTCTTTGAAGGCTTCATTTTGTTTTCTGTAAACAGAGATGATGTGCTTTACCAAAAAGTTCTAATTTGGTTTCATCTTTCCACAGGACATTCTCCCACAAGGATTTTGGCTTGTTCAGATGTGTTTTGGCAAACTCCAGCCATACTTTCTTATGTCTCTCAGCAGTGGGGTCCTCCTGGGTCTCCTTCCAAAGAACCCCCTTTCATTGAGTTAGTGACGGATGGTGCAAGTTGAAACTGTCGTACCTTGTGTCTGAAGGTCAGCTTGAATCTGTTTGGCAGTTGATCGGTGTACTTTCTCCACCATTCGAACAATCCTTTGCTACAATCTTCAATCAAGCCTTCTCTTGCAGCCACGTCCAGGGAGGTTGGCTACAGTGCCATGGTCCTTAAACTTACCGATAACATTGCATAGGGTGGACACAGGAACATAAAGGTCTCTGGAGATGGACTTGTAGCCTTGAGATTGTCAATGCTTGGCTACAATCTTGCGTCTGACCTCCTCAGACAATTCTCTCGTTTTCTTTCTTTTCTCCATGCTCATTGCGGTAAACGCAGTGACACAAAACAGCAAAATGACTGTTCTCAATGCACTACAGGTAAGTTCATTTCCAAAGTAAAGGAGAATTACCTGCTTGAAATCTTATGATTTCCACCAACTTCCAAAAGGTGCCAATCATATTGTCCGGGCCATTTTAGGATTTCTGTGTGGAATAAGCTCAGGTTTATTAAATTTTTTCAGCTTTTTTTGTTTTGTTCTACTGCAAATCAAAGAAGCACGTATGTGGATACCAAAATATTTTATAATTTCAACAATTTTTTGGAAGGAATGTTGCATTATTTGAAAAAAAGGTGCCAATATTTTTGGCCACGACAGTATGTTCAGTGTCCTGAATGTTCATACTTGAAGCCTTGCCAGCTAATGGTGTAGCAGGCAATTTCAGATTGAACTAGAAGGGCACTCGGTAGAGTGCATACCTCCGCCACATAATGCCTATCCACGAGAACATATCGGGCCCAATACATTTTTGAATAATTCTCGTATCCAGATCCGGACTCAGATCTTCACCAAAATAGAATCAATTCGTCCTTGCCACACACCCAACCTGTCCACCAAGTTTTGTCCGAATCCGTCCACAACTTTTTGAGGTATCGTGCTATATATCGGTTTAGCACTATCTCTCAATGGTGAAAAATCACTTTAAAAATTCTATTAACCGGATCCGGATCCAGATCTTCACCAAAATCTAATCAGTTCGTCCTTGTCACACACCCAATTGGCCACAAAATTTCATCCGGATCCATCCACAACTTTTTGAGATATCCTGCACACAAACAAACAGACAGAAAGGGGTGAAAACATAACCTCTTTCATCCATGAGGAATAACCGCCTATCCGTGAGGAACAAAAGGTTCACACATATTATGTCATAGATCACATGCTTTGGAAGCCATTTTGAATTTACCCTAAAACCCCTTGAAATCTTCTCCATAACGGAAAGACAGATTGAAGGGAAACTTCACACAAATGTTCTCCAAGCCTTGGATGTAGAAGTTTGTTAAGGAATAATTGGTAGGTCACATGGTTATGAGATGTGTGTTGGTCCCCATGGGTCTGGAACTGTGAACCACAATAGCACTAAGTTCCTTGACTTTGCAAGAAGTCATAGACTTAGGGTAGCTGGTTCATGGTTTCAGCACCCACAGGCTCATCGCTGGACTTGGTATTCCAATGCTGGTGGTGTGGCAAAGGAGATTGACCATGTGCTCATTGTGCAAAGAAAGAATGGGAGAATCCGCAAGAAAGAATGGGAGAAAATCCCCAAATCCAGATGTGCAAAGCTGATACAGACATACCTAAGAAGACTCAAAGGTGTAATAGCTGCCAAAGGCACTTCTCTGAAGTATTGACTCAGGGGGCTTAATACTTATGTAAACTTGATATTTCTGGGTTTCATTTTCAATCAAGTTGTAAAATTTTCTAAAAACATGTTTTCACCTTGTCATTGTGGGGTATTTTTTGTCGATTGGTCACAAAAAAATTAAAATTAATTCAATGTAAATTCAGGCTGTAACACAACAAAATGTGAAAAACGTCAAGGGTTGCGAATACTTTCTGAAGGCACTGTACAATAAAACGTTCAAGAGGAAGAAAGATTTGGATTGAAGAATCACAAATAAATCGAGTCATTCCAAAGAGGCATTTGCAGAATGTTGTGTCAGTGGCATTATGATTTTATTAGGGAACATTATACAAGCTTATACTTGCAACGATTTGAGCCTAGTAACTTCTGGCTTAAACCTATTCAGCAAACCCAAACTGTTCATAGAAAATCATACAGTCTCATCAGAAAGACAAATATGTGATCCAAACAAGGAAGACTGAAGGTATAAATAAAGAAGAGATGAACTTTGGTGGTGGCACTGTTTGAAAGATATTCAGGGTATAAATAGAGAAGAGATTACTGTTGTGGTAGCACTGTAGGAAAGAATAACCATTGAGTTCCATAGTTTGTCCAGTTTGCACAGTTCTCTATACACACTGTCTATGCTTCTATCTTCCCCAGGCATGCGTTTGTGCTTCAACCCACTGTCAGCACAACCCTAACGAAGGTGAATCTCAGGGATCCGGAGAAGGCAAAGGCAGGGTCGGTAGTGCTGCAGAGAGTCGAGGGTCGTGCAGATCCCATGGAAGGAAACAAAAACACAAGGTGAAAAAACAGGTACTCTATTTTAGCAGCTACACCAAGGTGGCACAACACCATGAATTGAATATGTTTGTGTGCGTGTGTGGCCATTTACTCTGCATTTGTTTTGAAGAACATATGACATGAAAATTCCAAGCTGATGGTATTATGCAGCGCAGGCGAAACATTAATTTGCTTATAAAAGGTATCACTAAAGTATAAGTTTATAGTTGTCCTTCATCTGACTCGTATAACAACACAAGGGGAACCACCATTATCCTTCACACCTCTTTATTCCAAAAAGCAATTTTTGCATTCATACAACTGTCCGTCCGCAATCCCATTTAGCCCAATAGGAATGTGTCTTTGTAAACAAGTAAAGAAGACATAAAATGTCATAGCCCCTATTGTTTTAGGAATTTTGCTGTTCGGAGTTAAAGTGCTAACCCATATTTATGTACAACTAAAATGGCCGCCCATCTACCAGTCGGCCATCTTTGATCAGATCGCAAAATAAAGTGAGGGGCACATGCGCGCCATCATGTACTCTGCTTGTGACACATTTGAACAAAATCTCACCATACATGTCTGAGAAATTGTTGCAAACGCATTTAAGTAACAAAATGGCCACCAGTCGGCCATCTTGGATCTGATCTCGAAAAACTAAAAATGATGTGCACATGTAAGTAAACCATCGTTCTTTATCAGTGTGCCAAGTTTAAACAACATCGGTACATGCATGTCCGAGAAATGGTTGAGGACGTGTTCAACATCGGGGGGGTTTTTACAACTAATATGGCTGCCAGTCAGCCATCTTGGATCTGATCTCAATATTAAGAAAATGATGTGCATACATATACCATCATTCATTATATGTGTGCCAAGCTTCAACATCAGTAAATGCATGTGCCAGAAATGGTTGGGAACATGTTTGACGCGGGGTTTTTTTTTTTTACAACTAAAATGGCCGCCAGTCGGCATCTTCAATCTGATGTCGAAAAAATTAATGACGGGCTTATGTAAGCCATCATTCATTATCTGTGTGCCATGTTTGAACAAGATCGGTAAATGCATGTCTGAGAAATGGTTGAGGATGAGTTCGACACCGGGGGTTATTTTTTTTACAACTAAGATGGCTGCCAGTCAGCCATCTTGAATCTGATGTCGAAAAATTGACATGCGTACGTGTGCCATCATGTGTTGTCTTTGTGCCAAGTACGAATAAAATCGGTCCATACATGTTCAAGATATGGTTGCGGACGCACTCACGCACACTAAAATCAAGACCAAATCCATAAGCCCCCGTTTCGGACAAAGTCCAATGGGGGTGAATAAAGCCTCTGTGAATACAGCTTCTCCGATGTGTTTTTATTTTCCAAAGGGTTCTTCATTTTAATCATTACTCTTCTCCTCTACAGTCATGATTGATACGTGTTGTACATCCCATGACATCTTGCATTTATCCAACAAATTGTTTAATTTTTTTTTTAAATACAGTATGTACGATCAAGAAAAACAATCAGCCTGAGTGATTATGATGTCATCACAGCTTGATAGAAAAGGCACAGTTGTAATCCTCTGATGAAAGTTTTAACTTTCGTGCGGAAAGTTGTGTTTGGTTCAGTGCGCCGGTGGTGTATGTAGCTGTTCTACTTATGGTTTTATCCTTTATGTGGATCCCAGAAGATCCTTGTTTTTTTGTCAAGCTTCTGGAATATCTGCTAAAGTATCCTTCTGGAGGAATGGGCTGTGAACGCCACATCACCAGGATCAAAACATGTTTTTTATGTGACAGGAATGACGTTCACTGCGCCAATGACACATAGCATGAGATTCCTGACCATAATCGAGTGCACATCAAGTTTGCCACATGCGAGTTCACACAATATACATTATGAATATGGGATATGTCGATGATCCTGAAACGTGAATGGGAGTCATCACAATCATCGTAAAGCATTTCCACGTTTCTCAGTGCAATGGCATGGTACACAGGTAATGCACTTAACTTTGAGCTCTCTAGTCTGGGTTCGATTCCCGATCCGATTATAAACTTTCGGATTGGCGCTTCGGCGGTAGGGTGATTCATCATAAAGTGCACTGTCCCTCGGATGGGCCTTAAGCTGGGTGGACCCATCTGCTAGCATTAGCTGATAGAGGTGAAGGATCCCATGGTGTATTTCTCAAAGTGGAAAGCGAGTTTTAACTGGCACCTTGGAACAAATTAAAAATTCCTGCCCAAATCGCCTTCAGTCAAACGTCGGGCCTGGACAGACGGTTCCTGAAAGACCCGGGGCCAAACATTTCCACAATAAGGTGAAGTTGATTGGGGATGTTAATAATGCAGTCATATCCACCGTACAAAACCCTTTGTCTTCCAATTGTTGAAAATTTATCGTATCCAAATTCGTAAAAAGAAAACGAATTATATCACCATGACCATGCAGTGTCAATGTGCATGGCATTAGTTCCCAAGACCTGTTGTCGGCATACTACGTGACCTTTAATGTATATCAAGTTTTGCTCGTAGAGTTAATTGTTTTGTACATCCAAATATAATTTATTTGTCAAGCTTTATGAGGCATATATAACTCTCCTTCCAACCAGCTCTGAGATCTTCTGTCGTTATGCATTTTGTCAATCGAGTTGTGCTTTATTGATTTCAAAATGAGGCCACTACAGCAATAATTGTCACACCAGCTTGTGGATTTTTCTCAACAAAAGCATGTTTTCATCTGTACCCCATCGACGTACCATATTCTGATTCGCTCATCTCATGGGAAATTCCATCCGAGGTTTAAATGTACGGCATTTCAGTGTTCAAAGTGATAAAGTATCTTTCAGACACTGAGAGAATCCTCTTTGTAAATTGGTTTTAAATATGTGATGTGCAAGGAAACATAACTCGGTTGTGTGGGTGGTGTGTGGTGTGTGTGTGGTGTGTGTGTGTGTGTGTGTGTGTGTGTGGTGTGTGTGTGTGTGTGTGGTGTGTGTGTGTATATTTCTTTATATAATATACAAAGCTCACTCTAACCACTCATGACTGACTGACTGATATTAATGTTCAGTACATTCTGGGTGACATAGAAAGATGAAATTTTGTGTGCCAACAAATATCGAAGCTGTGACACACCAGGAAAAATCACAGTGTCTTCGGAAAGTGTCCGTAAGTGAAGATATCCAAACATAAGTGCAGCCTTGTTGTGCTCGCTGCAGATGAGCAATGCACAGTTCATTATTGCTCACAGCATGAAAGCCTACCGTGTGTGTGTGTGTGTGTGTGTGTGTGTGCGTGCTGTGCGTGCGTGCGTGCGTGCGTGCGTGCGTGCGTGCGTGCGTGCGTTGTGTGTCAGTGTGTCTCCTCCATAACTCCAAAACTATAAAAACCAAGCAGCCTGAAACTTTGCATGCATACTAAGAAAACTCCAAGAAGTGCATGACTGAAAATTGGTTGTTTGGTTAATTAAAACACCCCTTTTTGAAGATAATTAATGGCCTTATTTAATTATATCCTTCATCAGGCGATCCTCTGCCACCTCGCTGTCTGGGGTCGTAAGGCGTTTCCTGGGTAACCTCGCTGGGCTCTGAAGCAGCCATGTTTTTTGGCCTTCTCAACCATGCCTTGACTTGAAACAGGCCACGCACTTTCTTCATGATAGTTTTTTTAGCTCACCTGTTCGAAGAACAGAGAGCTATAGCGATACCCCCGGCGTGACGTGAGCGTGAGCGTGTGCGTGAAAATGTTAAATTTTTTGTATTACGGAAAAACTCGACGGATTTCGACGAAACTGGTGGGGGGGGTTAGGTATGGTCCAAGGATCATGCCATTAGATTTTGGACTTGGTCCCCCCCCCCCCCAAAAAAAAAGTTAGAGAATTTTTTTTTTTTTGCCTTTCTACATGTTTTAAGTGATTTCCAACCCCCCCCCCCCAAAAAAAAAATTGTTAGAGAAAAAAAATTTTTTTACTTTTTTTTCAACAAAATTTCGATTTCTTTTTTTTGCATTTCTACATGTTTTAAGTGATTTCCACCTCCCCCCCCCCCCCCATAAAAATTTAGAGAAAAAAAATTTTTTTTTTGCATTTCTACATGTTTTTAAGTGATTTCCTCCACCCCCCCCCCCCCCAAAAAAAATTGTTAGAGAAAAAATAAATTTTTGCAACTTTTTTTTCAACAAAATTTCGATTTCTTTTTTTTGTTAGGATTTCGACGAAACTTGGTGGGGGGGTTAGGTATGGTCCAAGGATCATGCCATTAGATTTTGGACTTGGTCCCCCCCCCCCCCCCCCAAAAAAAAATTTAGAGCAATTTTTTTTTTTGCATTTGTACATGTTTTAAGTGATTTCCAACCCCCCAATATTATTAGACTAGTCACTGGTCCCCCCCCCCCCCCAAAAAAAGTTAGAGAAAAAAATTTTTTTTTTGCATTTCTACATGTTTAAGTGATTTCAACCCCCCCCCCCAAAAAAAAAAATGTTAGGAAAAAAAAATTTTTGCAACTTTTTTTTCAACAAAATTTCGATTTCTTTTTTTGCATTTCTACATGTTTAAGTATTAGGATTTCGACGAAACTTGGTGGGGGTTAGGTATGTCCAAGGATCATGCATTAGATTTTGGACTTGGTCCCCCCCCAAAAAAAAAATTGTTAGAGAAAATTTTTTTTTTTTGCATTTCTACATGTTTTAAGTGATTTCCAACCCCCCCCCCAAAAAAAAATTGTTAGAGAAAAAAAAAATTTTTGCAACTTTTTTTCAACAAAATTTCGATTTTTTTTTTTGCATTTCTACATGTTTTAAGTGATTAGATTTCGACGAAACTTGGTGGGGGGTTAGGTATGGTCCAAGGATCATGCCATTAGATTTTGGACTTGGTCCCCCCCCCCCAAAAAGAAATTGTTAGAGAAAAAAAAAATTTTTTTTGCATTTCTTCATGTTTTAAGTGATTTCCAACCCCCCCCAATATTATTAGACTAGTCACTTGGTCTCCCCCCCCCCCAAAAAAAATTGTTTAGAGAATTTTTTTTTTGCATTTCTACATGTTTTAATGTGATTTCCAACCCCCCCCCCCCCCCCCAATATTATTAGACTAGTCTTTTAAAAACGATAAATGTATAAACAGGCGAGCATTAGGTGGCTTTGACACCAACTCTGGTTTTTTTCACTTTCCTCACTCATATTATCGAATGCCTGTTCATCGCAGCTATGAATCGCTGTGTACATCCCT
>CM068962.1:66588085-66596111 GCA_035128595.1 Eptatretus atami
GATATGTTAGCGAGATGAAATGTGCAGAGTGTGTAAAGGGTTCCTAGTCCTTTCGAATCGGTTGAAATACAGTATTTGCGAAAAAAGGTTTTCATTTATATGGATTGTTTTTTTCCCCTTCTGGATCTCACGAAAGCTAACTATCTGATATACATTATTCTTTTCGATGTTGAGCATCCATCGGTGGCCAATCAGTGTCAATTTGGTCGAACCCACAAGTGGAAAGCCGTATCACCGTGTACGTGTGGGCCTCTTCTAATTCGCAACACCGAGTGTGGACCTATTTCTGATCATTTCCTATCAGCCATTGTTTTTTCCATTAGTCCGCTTGCTCAAGCCATCTGCTTCTTATTTCTTGCTTCCCAGCCTTCCAGAGTCTGGCCTGCAAAGGCCCTTTGCACATAATACCTCTTCATCAACTTGGTACCCCCACCCATCAACCCACCTCAGACACACAACCAGATTACATTCCCTTGCTTTTCCCACATCACTTATCTCAGGATGATGACATTGCAATGCCTTGGGTTGACCACAATTGAGTGGACATCCAGGACGAACCTGTTATATTGTGCTTATTAATGTACCAGTCCTTCAAACAAACTACAATTACATTATCCTCATGGAAAATGGAGTGCTTTATAGGCTTTCTGGGGTGGACTCTCGAACACCCCAAAAAAACTTTCCAGAAACCTGGCGAACAAAGTCACCGTTTGATCAGCACATTGGCTCAAGTGGTTCTATATATATATATATATATATATATATATATTATATATATATATATATATATATATATATATATTTATCGTTGGGAGTGACAAGGATGGACAGGATAAGGAATGAGTATATCTAGAGGGACAAAGGTTAGGACGGTTTGGAGACAAAGTGAGAGAGGCGAGATTGAGATGGTTTGGACATTGTGCACAGGAGGGAAGCGGAGTATATGGGAGAAGGATGCTGAGGATGGAGCCGCCAGGTAGGAGGAGAAGAGAAGGCCAAAGAAGAGGTTCATGATGCGGGTGGGCGGACATGCGGGTGGTTGGAGTGTCAAAGGAAGATGTGGAGGATAGAGCGAAATGGAGACGGATGATCCGCTGTGGCGGACCCTAACGGGAGCAGCCGAAAGAAGAAGAAGATATATATATATCTTTTATATATATTTGACCCCTTCCACACTCCTCTAGCCGAAGAAGCTCCGTAAAGCAACCCAAGAAGACCTACACAAGGTAAGTGCCTCCTTGTTTCGTAGCACCATATGTGCGTGTTGATATATATATTATATATATATATATATATATATATATATATATTATATATAAATATATTATATATATGTATCCTTTATATATTTTATAGATATAGATTGTCATCTCATAAGAAACCATCTATATATATTACATATATAATATATATATATATATATATTTTGGGTGAACACCTTTGCAAAATATCTATCGTTTATCACATTCTGTCGTGCTAAAGTGCTTCAACAGAAATTTAATTAAACCCCACTCAAACTGAAACTATCTCATCCTGTGCTGGAAGAAATGTGACAGCTTAGTGGAGCACAGGGAACGGATATCTTGGGCTATCATTGTGAACGGTTTCTGCCACTTCTTACTGGGACGTTTGTATGTTTGTGCCCCATAATATAACCCATCGTTTAAGCTCTGTATCACATACCAGCAGTTTTTGCAAAACTCTGTGGAGTTGAAAACATATGTTTATGAAGGGGGGGGGGTAGGGGCGAACTTTTCAATGTTTAGTCGAGCTGACTTTTTTAAACGAAAAGAAAATTTATCTCTTGCTGCTCCATCATAGGAAAGTTTGCACATCCTTGAGTGTAGGAGAAAACGAAGAACTAAAACAATGTTATAATTATGGTGAAATCAACATGCAATGGAATAAGAAATAGCCAGATGAAGGACACCATGCTCACAGAAAAACACACCTACAATGAGCGAAAGCATGCTGAACACAAAGAAAAACCCTGGTATGAGAAAAGAAAACACCACAGTGAGGAATATACTGTATACACTTCTGTCATAAAGATAACATTTTCAAAATGGAAACCTTGACTTTTGATACCCTAAACCCAAAGTCTTTGAATTCAAAGATACCAACTGCAGTCAAAATAAGGAAATTAAATAACTAAATGAAAACATACGAGTGGCAATTATGGTACATGTTTTCAAAAAGCACTCCAATGACCCTGGTTTTTCCTCCCAATGGTGCCATGTTGGCCATATGCCTGGTTGACTCCCAAAGCTTTATTGTTGTTGCTCAATTCTGGAGAGGCACCAGCTGCAAAACACACAATGTCTGCTGATGTCTGAATCGTTCCCAGCAGAACTCAAGTGGAGTTATATCACTGAAACTAACAATGTCTGTATTTTTAGATAAGTCGACCTTGTCAATAACGACTAGAATTGTGCACAATTCAAACAGGTACAATATAACGATGATGCTCAATTGCGTGGAGAAAGCAAAAAAATATTTTCCTTGGAGGTCAGCGACAGAACATAAATACAATTGGGAGGAAATGCCCTTTCGAAGGGTAGAGGTGCTGCACATGTGTGCACGTGAACCATAGAACACGTGCATGGAAATGGTTGGCCCTGAGTGCTCGGCAGAGTTGGTGCAAGAAGTTACCTGTGCCGGTGCCAAGAGCCGGCAGATCCTGTCTAAGCACGCCGGCAATTCCGGGAGAACTGCCAGAAGCCCAGCCCCCATCATTGGCACCCTGCCTGGGCCTGGTTTGTACTATCTGAGGTCTGCAAGTCTGCAAAACAAAAATGGCAGTTAATTCGGTGGTAAAGTGCACAAGTCACCCATTTTGCCATGATATATAAAGTACGATACATAAAGTGTAAAAGAGGTAAATGCATGTCATAACATTATAAATCATGAAGCACAGAAGTTTATCACTCCACATCACAATACGAAGGTTATGGTGAAAAATGCAAATGATATACGCAGTATGCTGTTACTCTGCCCATTACACGGACTGGTTTTCTTTGTGAATAGCTGACAGATGGTGGACACACAGCCTCACTATCTCACATAAATCACAAGGATATCACTGGAAAGTACTATCCACGCCAGGTTCAGCATTGGTAGAGGCCAAAGCGCAGTGGTGAACTTTATGACACAGGAGTCAGTGCATAGATCAAAGGGTCAATGCACTTATCGTGGGATGGAAAATATTCATTTCCTCACCGACCTGGATCTTGCAGTTGTTTGCGACCTGCTGGCACGAGCCGCTGCAAAGTCATCGCGCTGTGACATTTTCCCGCTGTCGCCGGACGCACCACCAGTTCCTCACGAGGAAAAGTCGACGCGTCTGCACGAGTGCCCTGGACGAAGCCCAGCAAAAGGGGAGGAAGTTGTTAAGCACAGCAGATCAAGGTGGTCTTAGAACTGACATGCAACCAGTTTAAACTCCCACTTTAGTGCTATTTTTTTCACAGCGATTTTGATGAGATGATTCTACAAAAAAATTTTCATGCAGCTTTCAATGCATAATAAATTAATAGATAGTGATCCAGACTGCTTTCCAGACCTGGTTTGCTTTACGAAACAATCATCGCAGAACACCTTCCAATAAAATATTGATCAAAGTATCACAAAAATTACATCGGTTGCAACAAAGATTTCTAAGTTCCAAGAGAGAAAGTGCGCATCATCCCCAAAAGCATTGAAGCTTTACGTTTTCCTACGAGGTAGCAGGCGTAGGTATGGCGGTACTTTCTCTGTCTGACATAGGTTTTGTTTGCAGGAACCATGTGGTTTTCGAGGTACGTTCTCCACCAGTCTCTGCCTGTCGGGGCTCGGTCGTGGCTGGGAAAAGGACATGAGTGTCAGGCATGCGGGATAAGAACAGTGTTCTCGAGAAATCAAAATACTCTACATTTCAAACACCCAGGTCTTCTCTAAAACTGTGTTCACATCCTTAAAACAAGTTGGGTCACTCCGACCAAATCGGATGTTTTAGACTTTCGTGTTAGTGCTTTGTTTGAACTGACTCAAAATCATCCCATGGTGGTGCGTTACGACCTTTGCCAGTAGAGGGTGGAGCTTGGACTGCACATGCGCATTCAGCCGGAAAATGACGAGAGGTCCCAGTAGGTGTCGTTATTTCTTGTTTACCCTCGCCAGAGGATTAAAGGATTGGATTTGGGTCCGTTTGTTTGTTCGCACATAACGTAAGTATGGTTTTTCTCTGCAACGGCTTGTCGGATTGCTAAAAGTTTTTCACATTAGAGCGAGTACTTATGTAGAATGTTTTAAATGATAATTGTGATGTCATAGGTCACGTGGTGTGGCAGCCAATGTTGGAAAAAAGGGAAAAAATTTGGACTTCTATCGCCCAAACCGCATCAAGGAAAAAATTGAAACTTGGCACATGGAAGTACTCCACATGGGGAATAAGCGTGATTTTTGGTCATAAGTGCCTTCGTTATGACGTCATAATTGCATACATAGAACGCTACATCCGATCAGTATGAAAATTTGAGGGTCCATCTATGATAAATTGGTGGACAGAAAACAAATTGATGATGCAATTGGCCAATGGTTCAGCAACCATATTAAGAAAAAATAAAAAATAAAAAACCTTCAAAAAATCTTCTTCTCTGAAATAGCTGAACAGATTGAGACGAAACTTTACAGGTATGACTGCCTATCAATGAGAAACAAAACGTTCCGACGATGGCGTCATAGGTTACATGTTTGGCAGCCACATGGGATTTACCCTCAAATCTTTAAAAATTCATCTTCAAAACAGCAGGACAGATCGATGGGAAACTTCACACATACGTTGCCCAAACTTGGGGATAGAAGGTGTTCATGAATAATTGATAGGTCACGTGGTCTGGCAGCCATATTGGATTGAACGGAAATATTTAAATATATATTTTCTCTTGAACCACTTCATCGATCGACGTGAAACTTCACAAATATGATTGGTGTGGGGGGGGGTGTATGTTTTAAATTTCAACCTGATCAGATGCATGGTCTGGCAGGCAGAGTTATTTGATTTTTTGAATCTGGGGTTCTTTTTGATTTTTTAATTTAATAGGCTCACTTGTCTGCGCATGGATGGATTTGAGGGTAGAGGAGTAGCAGCTGAAACCCAAATCCTATCCAGGTTCCTCCTGACGACTTCATCTTTTAGTTTTGCTTGTTCGGGTTCCTTCTGAAGACTCCAATGCAGTACGTACCTATTTTGGTCTTCCCTTTGATTTGAACTGAATTTATTTTAATCCCATTCTGAATTCAATGAACAGCAATAAACGTCATGGGTCAGGGTCAAGTGTGTCGATCAAAGCGGGGGTCGCATCACAGCGCGACGTCTTTGATACCCGGTCATCATTGGACAGCAGTTATGAAGTGGCAGTTCTCATAATGTTCTTCTTAATTAGGGTAACACACCAGTACACAAACACAATACAAAATATACCACACAAAACAAGTCCTGGTGAGGGTCTGCAATCTCTGATTGCTCTTTTCTTATTTCACATCAATTTGAATTAAGGAATTGAAAGTTTTTAATTGTGACATTTGCCATCCCACATTTGAAAATAATGTGGGACAGCACATTTTGGGGAAATTGGCCCAGAGGCTTGGAAATGTGTGAGGAAACAAACAAACCGACAGGCTCATCCTTACATAAACACATTTTTGGTTACCTGATCAGGTTCAGGTATTTGATTTTAGTAAAACGTCAAGAAGATTGCTGCTTAGAGCAAGAGGCAAAAATTAACTCGGGAGTGCACGAAGGCATGATGGTCCAAATTGCCTCCTCATTTCCTTGTTTAAGGATTGTGCGACCACACGATACACTCAGAGTCGTCCAGCAGAGAATGAGGATTTTTGTATTTAATTTCCATTCACTATGCATAAAATAAATATTTAAATGTAATAGGTTTTGATTCCAAATATAGCATTGACCTTATAATTGCATGCCAGTCAAAACTCCATACTGCTCCCTGCAAAGGGGGGCACCCATCATATGACACCCGATCACCCAAAAGTGACATTATTTCACGTCTTTACATCAATTTGATTAACGACTAAAAGTATTTATTGTGGACATGTGAAACAATACGGTCAAGAAAATTTCGAAAAATTTGGTAGAGAGTTTGGAAACGTATGAGGAACATGTACGCACACACATACCTTTGTTACTCATCCCCAAATCTGAAGAAACCAAACTACCTCACAAATACCGGCCAGTAACCTGTCCACCAACAACGTACAAACATTTAACAGGAATTATCTCAGAAACGATGTACCACCCCCGAACACAACAAAGACGCTTAGGGCAGAACAGAATGGATGCCAGAGAGGATGGTGTGGAACAACAGATCACTTACTACCCAACAAGGCCATACTCGAAAACTGCAACACCAGAAGAACCAAATTGTTCACAGCCTGGATAGACAATAAAAAGCTTATGATAGTTGTCCACATTCGATGGATGATAAATTGCAAACAAATGTACAAAAAGTGAACGGTACATGATTGATGTTGTGTTGTGTTGTTTTCGTTTCGCGGTTCGGTACGGTATGGTTAAGGGACTTTAAAATGCATTCTTCAATAAATGGGAAACGGTATCTGGTGTTGTCGTTTTGTTTATTTGTAAGTATCTGTAATGAAACTATCAATCGTGCATTTGTGGTCGAAAACATTTTAAACTTCAAAAACTTTCCCATTTGAACCAGGCAACGACCGCAAACCAATAACGTTTATCCCTCTTGTTCCCATTGTACCAATCCCCGACTTTGGTGGTGTCACCATTTGCGGCCGTTTTCATGAACCAGGAACCGCTGAAAACAAATACGTTATCCCTTTGTCTCCATCGGAAATCCTCAGAACCTATCCCCCCATTTCCCATTTAAACAATGCCCTCACATTCACCGGTTTTCAACATTCGCAGAGTTTTCCCAGAACGTATCCCCCGTGAATGGTTGGGGCCCTGATGTGTGTGTGTGCGTGCGTGTAATACACACACACACACACACACACACACACCACACACACAAACACACACACACACACACACACACACACACACACACACACGTGCTTGTCCGACATCGCCAATTTTTGGGAATCGGCAGCGTTGGAGTCAGTGTGATTACCAACTACCAGTACTTACTGTATACAACCCAGAAAACTTGAGTAACCTACACTGAAAACAACGTTGCATTTATATAGACGTTCACGAACCACGCACTCAGGGTGACGGAGCACGAACCACTCGCTCAGGGTGACACAGCATGAACCACTCGCTCAGGGTGACGGAGCATGAACCACTCGCTCAGGGTGACGGAGCCGCGGACCACTCGCTCAGGGTGACGGAACACGAACCATTCGCTCAGGGGTGACGGAGCACGAACCATTTGCTCAGGGTGACGGAGCACGAACCATTCGCTCGGGGTGATGGAGCACGAACCAGTCGCTCAGGGTGACGGAGCACGAACCATTCACTCAGGGTGACGGAGCACGAACCATTCACTCAGGGTGACAGAGCATGAACCACTCGCTCGGCGGTGATGGAGCACGAACCATTCACTCAGGGTGACGGAGCACGAACCATTCACTCAGGGTGATGGAGCAAACCATTCACTCAGGGTGACGGAGCACAACCATTCACTCAGGGTGACGGAGCACGAACCATTCACTCAGGGTGACGTTTCACGAACCACTCGCTCATTGTGACGGAGCATGAAACCACTCGCTCAGGTGACGGAGCACGAACCACTCGCTCAGGGTGACGGAGCACGAACCACTCGCTCAGGGTGACGGAACACGAACCATTCGCTCAGAGCTGACGGAGCATGAACCATTTGCTCACGGTGACGGACACGGACCACTCGCTCGGGGTGATGGAGCACGAACCACTCGCTCGGGGTGATGGAGCACGGACCACTCGCTCAGGGTGACGGGCACGAACCACTCGCTCAGGGTGATGGAGCATGAACCATTCACTCAGGGTGATGGAGCACGAAACCATTCACTC
>CM068962.1:66596306-66607024 GCA_035128595.1 Eptatretus atami
AAGAGAGAGATGTGGATCCAAGAAGATCCTTGTTTTTTTTGTCAAGCTTCTGGAATATCTGCTAAAGTATCCTTCTGGAGGAATGGGCTGTGAACGCCACATCACCAGGATCAAAACATGTTTTTTATGTGACAGGAATGACGTTCACTGCGCCAATGACACATAGCATGAGATTCCCTGACCATAATCGAGTGCACATCAAGTTTGCCACATGCGAGTTCACACAATATACATTATGAATATGGGATATGTCGATGATCCTGAAAAACGTGAAAATGGAGTCCATCACAATCATCGTAAAGCATTTCACGTTTTCTCAGTGCAATGGCATGGTACACAGGTAATCGCACTTAACTTTGAGCTTCTCTAGTCTGGGTTCGATTCCCCGATCCGATTATAAACTTTCGGATTGGCGCTTCGGCGGTAGGGTGATTCATCATAAAGTGCACTGTCCCTCGGATGGGCCTTAAGCTGGGTGGACCCATCTGCTAGCATTAGCTGATAGAGGTGAAGATCCCATGGTGTATTTCTCAAAGTGGAAAGCGAGTTTTAACTGGCACCTTGGAACAAATTAAAAATTCCTGCCCAAATCGCCTTCAGTCAAACGTGGGCCTGGACAGACGGTTCCTGAAAGACCCGGGGCCAAAATTTCCACAATAAGGTGAAGTTGATTGGGATGTTAATAATGCAGTCATATCCACCGTACAAAACCCTTTGTTTCCAATTGTTGAAAATTTATCGTATCCAAATTCGTAAAAAGAAAACGATTATATCACCATGCATGCAGTGTCAATGTGCATGGCATTAGTTCCCAAGACCTGTTGTCGGCATACTACGTGACCTTTAATGTATATCAAGTTTTGCTCGTAGAGTTAATTGTTTTGTACATCCAAATATAATTTATTTGTCAAGCTTTATGAGGCATAATAAACTCTCCTTCCAACCAGCTCTGAGATCTTCTGTCGTTATGCATTTTGTCAATCGAGTTGTGCTTTATTGATTTCAAAATGAGGCCACTACACAAGCAATAATTGTCACACCAGCTTGTGGATTTTTCTCAACAAAAGCATGTTTTCATCTGTACCCATCGACGTACCATATTCTGATTCGCTCATCTCATGGGAAATTCCATCCGAGGTTTAATGTACGGCATTTGAAGTGTTCAAAGTGATAAAGTATCTTTCAGACACTGAGAGAATCCTCTTTGTAAATTGGTTTTAAATATGTGATGTGCAAGGAAACATAACTCGGTGTGTGTGTGTGTGTGTGTGTGTGTGTGTGTGTGTGTGTGTGTGTGTGTGTGTGTGTGTGGTGTGGTATGTGTGTGTGTGTATATTTCTTTATATAATATACAAAGCTCACTCTAACCACTCATGAACTGACTGACTGATATTAATGTTCAGTACATTCTGGGTGACATAGAAAGATGAAATTTTGTGTGCAACAAATATCGAAGCTGTGACACACCCAGGAAAAATCACAGTGTCTTCGGAAAGTGTCGTAAGTGAAGATATCCAAACATAAGTGCAGCCTTGTTGTGCTCGCTGCAGATGAGCAATGCACAGTTCATTATTGCTCACAGCATGAAAGCCTACCGTGTGTGGTGTGTGTGTGTGTGTGTGTGTGTGTGTGGTGTGTGTGTGTGTGTGTCGTGCGTGGCGTGCGTGCGTGCGTGCGTGCGTGCGTGTGTGTGTCAGTGTGTCTCCTCCATAACTCCAAAACTATAAAACCTAGCAGCCTGAAACTTTGCATGCATACTAAGAAAACTCCAAGGAAGTGCATGACTGAAAATTGGTTGTTTGGTTAATTAAAACACCCCTTTTTGAAGATAATTAATGGCCTTATTTAATTATATCCTTCATCAGGCGATCCTCTGCCACCTCGCTGTCTGGGTCGTAAGGCGTTTCCTGGGTAACCTCGCTGGCCTCTGAAGCAGCCATGTTTTTTGGCCTTTCAACCATGCCTTGACTTGAAACAGGCCACGCACTTTCTTCATGATAGTTTTTTTAGCTCGCCTTTCGAAAACAGAGAGAGGCTATAGCGATACCCCCGGCGTGACGTGAGCGTGAGCGTGTGCGTGAAAATGTTAAATTTTTGTATTACGGAAAAACTCGACGGATTTCGACAAAACTTGGTGGGGGGGTTAGGTATGGTCCAAGGATCATGCCATTAGATTTTTGGACTTGGTCCCCCCCCCCCAAAAAAATGTTAGAGAATTTTTTTTTTTTGCCTTTCTACATGTTTTAAGTGATTTCCAACCCCCCCCCCCCCCCCCAAAAAAAAATTGTTAGAGAAAAAAATTTTTTTTACTTTTTTTTCAACAAAATTTCGATTTCTTTTTTTGCATTTCTACATGTTTTAAGTGATTTCCACCCCCCCCCCCCCTAAAAAAATTTAGAGAAAAAAAATTTTTTTTTTGCATTTCTACATTTTTTAAGTGATTTCCAACCCCCCCCCCCAAAAAAAAATTGTTAGAGAAAAAAATAAATTTTTGCAACTTTTTTTTCAACAAAATTCTATTTCTTTTTTTTGCATTTCTACATGTTTTAAGTGATTAGGATTTCGACGAAACTTGGTGGGGGGTTAGGTATGGTCCAAGGATCATGCATTAGATTTTGGACTTGGTCCCCCCCCCCCCCAAAAAAAAAAATTTAGAGAATTTTTTTTTTTTGCCTTTCTACATGTTTTAAGTGATTTCCAACCCCCCCCCCCCCCTAAAAAAAACTTGTTAGAGAAAAATTTTTTTACTTTTTTTTCAACAAATTTCGATTTCTTTTTTTGCATTTCTACATGTTTTAAAGTGATTTCCAACCCCCCCCCCCCCCCCAATAAAAAATTTAAGAGAAAATTTTTTTTTTTTTTTGCATTTGTACGTTTTAAGTGATTTCCAACCCCCCAATATTATTAGACTAGTCGACTTGGTCCCCCCCCCCCCCCACCAAAAAAAACAAAATTTTTTTTTTTGCATTTCTACATGTTTCAAGTGATTTCCAACCCCCCCCCCCAAAAAAAAATTGTTAGAGAAAATAAAAATTTTTTGCAACTTTTTTTTCAACAAAATTTCGATTTCTTTTTTTTGCATTTCTACATGTTTTAAGTGATTAGGATTCCGACGAAACTTGGTGGGGGGTTAGGTATGGTCCAAGGATCATGCCATTAGATTTTGGACTTGGTCCCCCCCCCCCAAAAAAAAATTGTTAGAGAAAATTTTTTTTTTTTTGCATTTCTACATGTTTTAAGTGATTTCCAACCCCCCCCCCAATATTATTAGACTAATCACTTGGTCCCCCCCCCCCCAAAAAAATTGTTAGAGAAATTTTTTTTTTGCATTTCTACATGTTTTAAGTGATTTCCACCCCCCCCCCAAAAAAAATTGTTAGAGAAAAAAAAAATTTTGCAACTTTTTTTCAACAAAATTTCGATTTTTTTTTTTTGCATTCTACATGTTTTAAGTGATTAGGATTTCGACGAACTTGGTGGGGGGTTAGTATGGATTTCCAACCAGGTTAGGTTGATTTCCAACCCCCCCCCCAATATTATTAGACTAGTCTTTATAAAACGATAAATGTATAAACAGGCGAGCAATTAGGTGGCTTTGACACCACTCTGGTTTTTTTCACTTTCCTCACTCATATTATCGAATGCCTGTTTCGCAGCTATGAATCGCTGTGTACATCCCTTTACTAAATCCTGTAGTTTTCAAGTTAAGAGTTTGGAGCAATTTCATGCAATATATGATGTGATTTTCCACAACCTACTCTCATGGACTACTTAAAGTATATCATCGAAATATTGTTTTGGTTTAGTATCGATATCGTCCGGAGTAAATAAGTGTCGAAATGTGTTGTGAAATCTGATAATTTCAAGAAGTAACTAAGCCGATATACCTATTTACTTTAAGCAAGCAGGGCTATGTTCTCTCCTTCTCCATAGATACACAAGAAAATGTGTAGTTTCACAGCATTAAACTTATCTTTTTCTACTGTTTGGAGAATTATATTGAGTGAACAAAAAATTATATGAGTGAACAAAAAATTTAGGAACATGCCAAAATTAACGAGCTTCATTTTGCTGTATCTATTTAATGCATTGACTGTTAGACCTCGCACCCTGTCCCCCGAGGGACTGCCTATCCATAGCGTCTGCCAGATCGTTGTCTATATTTTTGGAGGTTTCACAAGGTGCTCTGCAGCGAATCAAAGCAAATCTGGTAAAATAAACGGATGTTTTAAAAAAAAAAGTTATATTTGTGCCGACCCCAAACCGATGTACCACGTGACGCATGCACAGACGAGCAGGAAAGATGGCAGATTATCTGCAATGTTTATTTCATGGGCAATTGAACCTTGCGATGTATCCAGGGTTGTTCTGCATTAAGCTGCCAACTCTTTTGTGGATAAAGTCATTATTTGAACAAATTAATTTTACCTCATTAACTGCTGTGTGCAGCGGTGAAGACGGACTATAAAGTTAAAGGGATCCTTTATGGTATGCAGCAACAGCCTGGCCAACCGTTCCACATGAACCATTTAATTGTGCTTAAGCCACTTGCCCAACGCCTTCAGTCGATAGCAGGACCGCGTATGTCCTTCTGTGTGAATCGTTCACTCACTGTGGACACTTTTGCCCACCACTTCATCAGAGCAAGTGGTTCGTATTCAGTCACCCTGAGTGAGTGGTTCATGCTCTGTCCCCTGAGTGAATGGTTCGTGCTCCGTCACCCTGAGTGAATGGTTCGTGCTCCGTCACCCTGAGTGAATGGTTCGTGCTCCATCACCCTGAGTGAATGGTTCATGCTCCATCACCCTGAGCGAGTGGTTCGTGCTCCGTCACCCTGAGCGAGTGGTCCGTGCTCCATCACCCGAGCGAGTGGTTCGTGCTCCATCACCCCGAGCGAGTGGTCCGTGTCCGTCACCGTGAGCAAATGGTTCATGCTCCGTCAGCCTGAGCGAATGGTTCGTGTTCCGTCACCCTGAGCGAGTGGTTCGTGCTCCGTCACCCTGAGCGAAGTGGTTCGTGCTCGCGTCACCTGAGCGAGTGGTTCATGCTCCGTCACAATGAGCGAGTGGTTCGTGAAACGTCACCCTGAGTGAATGGTTCGTGCTCCGTCACCCTGAGTGAATGGTTCGTGCTCCGTCACCCTGAGTGAATGGTTCTGCTCCATCACCCTGAGTGAATGGTTCGTGCTCCGTCACCCTGAGTGAATGGTTCGTGCTCCATCACCCCGAGCGAGTGGTTCATGCTCTGTCACCCTGAGTGAATGGTTCGTGCTCCGTCACCCTGAGTGAATGGTTCGTGCTCCGTCACCCTGAGCGACTGGTTCGTGCTCATCACCCGAGCGAATGGTTCGTGCTCCGTCACCCTGAGCAAATGGTTCGTGCTCCGTCACCCTGAGCGAATGGTTCGTGTTCCGTCACCCTGAGCGAGTGGTCCGTCGCTCCGTCACCCTGAGCGAGTGGTTCATGCTCCGTCACCCTGAGCGAGTGGTTCATGCTGTGTCACCCTGAGCGAGTGGTTCGTGCTCCGTCACCCTGAGTGCGTGGTTCGTGAACGTCTATATAAATGCAACGTTGTTTTCAGTGTAGGTTACTCAAGTTTTCTGGGTTGTATACAGTAAGTACTGTAGTTGGTAATCACACTGACTCCAACCTGCCGATTCCCAAAAAATTGGCGATGTCGGACAAGCACGTGTGTGTGTGTGTGTGTGTGTGTGTGTGTGTTTGTGTGTGTGTGTGTGTGTGTGTGTGTGTGTGTGTGTGTGTGTGTGTGTGTGTGTGTGTATTACACGCACGCACACACACACATCAGGGCCCCAACATTCACGGGGGATACGTTCTGGGAAAACTCTGCGAATGTTGAAACCGTGAATGTGAGGGCATTGTTTAAATGGGAAATGGGGGGATAGGTTCTGAGGATTTCCGATGGAGACAAAGGGGATAACGTTATTTGTTTTCAGCGGTTCCTGGTTCATGAAAACGGCCGCAAATGGTGACACCACCAAAGTCGGGGAATTGGTACAATGGGAACAAGAGGGATAACGTTATTGGTTTGCGGTCGTTGCTGGTTCAAATGGGAAAGTTTTTGAAGTTTAAAATGTTTTCGACCACAAATGCACGATTATAGTTTCATTACAGATACTTACAAATAAACAAAACGACAACACCAGATACCGTTTCCCATTTATTGAAGAATGCATTTTAAAGTCCCTTAACCATACCGTACCGAACCGCGAAACGAAAACAACAACAACAACAACATCATCATGTACCGTTTCAACTTTTTGTACATTTGTTTGCAATTTATCATCCATGAATGTGGGACACTATCATAAGCTTTTTATTGTCTATCCAGGCTGTGAACAATTTGGTTCTTCTGGTGTTGCAGTTTTCGAGTATGGCCTTGTTGGGTAGTAAGTGATCTGTTGTTCCACACCATCCTCTCTGGCATCCATTCTGTTCTGCCCCTAAGCGTCTTTGTTGTGTTCGGGGGTGGTACATCGTTTCTGAGATAATTCCTGTTAAATGTTTGTACGTTGTTGGTGGACAGGTTACTGGCCGGTATTTGTGAGGTAGTTTGGTTTCTTCAGATTTGGGGATGAGTAACAAAGGTATGTGTGTGCGTACATGTTCCTCATACGTTTCCAAACCTCTCTACCAATTTTTTCGAAATTTTCTTGACCGTATTGTTTTCACATGTCACAATAAATACTTTTCAGTCGTTAATCAAATTGATGTAAAGACGTGAAATAATGTCACTTTTGGGTGATCGGGTGTCATATGATGGGTGCCCCCCTTTGCAGGGAGCAGTATGGAGTTTTGACTGCGCATGCAATTATAAGGTCAATGCTATATTTGGAATCAAACCTATTACATTTAAATATTTATTTTATGCATAGTGAATGGAAATTAAATACAAAAAGTCCTCATTCTCTGCTGGACGACTCTGAGTGTATCGTGTGGTCGCACAATCCTTAAACAAGGAAATGAGGAGGCAATTTGGACCATCATTGCCTTCGTGCACTCCCGAGTTAATTTTTGCTCTTGCTCTAAGCAGCAATCTTCTTGACGTTTTACTAAAATCTAAATAACCTGAACCTGATCAGGTAACCAAAATTGTGTTTATGTAAGGATGAGCCTGTCGGTTTGTTTTGTTCCTCACACATTTCCAAGCCTCTGGGCCAATTTCCCCAAAATGTGCTGTCCCACATTATTTTCAAATGTGGATGGCAAATGTCACAATTAAAACTTTCAATTCTTAATCAAATTGATGTGAAAATAAGAAAGAGCAATCAGAGATTGCAGACCCTCACCAGGACTTGTTTTGTGTGGTATATTTTGTATTGTGTTTGTGTACTGGTGTGTTACCTAATTAAGAAGAAACATTATGAGAACTGCCACTTCATAACTGCTGTCAATGATGACCGGGTATCAAGACGTCGCGCTGTGATGCGACCCCGCTTTGATCGACCACATGACCCTGACCCATGACGTTTATTGCTGTTCAATTGAATTCAGAATGGGATTAAAATAAATTCAGTTCAAATCAAAGGGAAGACCAAATAGGTACGTACTGCATTGGAGTCTTCAGAAGGAACCCGAACAAGCAAAACTAAAAGATGAAGTCGTCAGGAGGAACCTGGATAGGATTTGGGTTTCAGCTGCTACTCCTCTACCCTCAAATCCATCCATGCGCAGACAAGTGAGCCTTATTAAATTAAAAAAATCAAAAAGAACCCAGATTCAAAAAATCAAATAACTCTGCCTGCCAGACCATGCATCTGATCAGGTTGAAATTTAAAACATACACCCCCCACCCACACCAGATCATATTTGTGAAGTTTCACGTCGATCGATGAAGTGGTTCAAGAGAAATATATATTTTAATATTTCCGTTCAATCCAATATGGCTGCCAGACCACGTGACCTATCAATTATTCATGAACACCTTCTATCCCCAAGGTTTGGGCAACGTATGTGTGAAGTTTCCCATCGATCTGTCCTGCTGTTTTGAAGATGATTTTTAAAGATTTGAGGGTAAATCCCATGTGGCTGCCAAACCATGTAACCTATGACGCCATCAGTCGGAACGTTTTGTTTCTCATTGATAGGCAGTCATACCTGTAAAGTTTCGTCTCAATCTGTTCAGCTATTTCAGAGAAGAAGATTTTTTGAAGGTTTTTTATTTTTTATTTTTTCTTAATATGGTTGCTGAACCATGTGGCCAATTGCATCATCAATTTGTTTTCTGTCCACCAATTTATCCATAGATGACCCTCAAATTTTCATACTGATCGGATGTAGCGTTCTATGTATGCAATTATGACGTCATAACGAAGGCACTTATGACCAAAAAATCACGCTTATTCCCCATGTGGAGTACTTGCCATGTGCCAAGTTTCAATTTTTTCCTTGATGCGGTTTGGGCGATAGAAGTCCAAATTTTTCCCTTTTTTCCAACATGGCTGCCACACCACGTGACCTATGACATCACAATTATCATTAAAACATTCTACATAAGTACTCGCTCTAATGGTGAAAAACTTTTAGCAATCCGACAAGCCGTTGCAGAGAAAAACCATACTTACGTTATGTGCGAACAAACAAACGGACCCAAATCCAATCCTTTATCCTCTGGCGAGGGTAACAAGAAATAACGACACCTACTGGGACCTCTCGTCATTTTCCGGCTGAATGCGCATGTGCAGTCCAAGCTCCACCCCTCTACTGGCAAAGGTCGTAACGCACCACCATGGGATGATTTTGAGTCAGTTCAAACAAAGCACTAACACGAAAGTCTAAAACATCCGATTTTGGTCGGGTGACCCAACTTGTTTTAAGGATGTGAACACAGTTTTAGAGAGACCTGGGTGTTTGAAATGTATGAGTATTTTGATTTCTCGAGAACACTGTTCTTATCCCCATGCCTGACACTCATGTCCTTTTCCCAGCCACGACCGAGCCCCGACAGGCAGACTGTGGAGAACGTACCTCGAAAACCACACTGGTTCCTGCAAACAAAACCTATGTCAGACAGAGAAAGGTACCGCCATCCCTCACCCTGCTACCCTCGTAGAGAAACGTAAAGGCTTCATGCTTTTTGGGGATGATCGCACTTCTCTCTCTGGAACTTAGAAATCTTTGTTGCACCGATGTAATTTTTGTGATACTTGATCAATATTTTTATTGGAAGGTGTTCTGCGATGATTGTTTCGTAAAGCAAACCAGGTCTGGAAAGCAGTCTTGGATCACTATCTATTTAAATTTAGTTATGCATTGAAAGCTGTCATGGAAAATTTCTTTTTGTAGAATCATCTCATCAAAATCGCTGTGAAAAAATAGCACTAAAGTGGGAGTTTAACTGGTTGCATGTCAGTTCTAGACCACCTTGATCTGCTGTGCTTAACAACTTCCTCCCCCTTTTGCTGGGCTTCGTCCAGGGCACTCGTGCAGACGCGTCGACTTTTCCTCGTGAGGAACTGGTGGTGCGTCCGGCGACAGCGGGAAATGTCACAGCGCGATGACTTTGCAGCGGCTCGTGCCAGCAGGTCGCAAACAACTGCAGATCCAGGTCGGTGAGGAAAATGAGATATTTTCCATCCCACGATAAGTGCATTGACCCTTTGATCTATGCACTGACTCCTGTGTCTATAAAGTTCACCACTGCGCTTTGGCCTCTACCAATGCTGAACCTGGCGTGGAATAGTACTTTCCAGTGATATCCTTGTGATTTATGTGAGATAGTGAGGCTGTGTGTCCCACCATCTGTCAGCTATTCACAAGAAAACCAGTCCGTGTAATGGGCAGAGTAACAGCATACTGCGTATATCATTTGCATTTTTCACCATAACCTTCGTATTGTGATGTGGAGTGATAAACTTCTGTGCTTCATGATTTATAATGTTATGACATGCATTACCTCTTTTACACTTTATGTATCGTACTTTATATATCATGGCAAAATGGGTGACTTGTGCACTTTACCACCGAATTAACTGCCATTTTTGTTTTGCAGACTTGCAGACCTCAGATAGTACAACCAGGCCCAGGCAGGGTGCCAATGATGGGGGCTGGGCTTCTGGGCAGTTCTCCCGGATTGCCGGCGTGCTTAGACAGATCTGCTCGGCTCTTGGCACCGGCACAGGTAACTTCTTGCACCAACTCTGCCGAGCACTCAGGGCCAACCATTTCCATGCACGTGTTCTATGGTTCACGTGCACACATGTGCAGCACCTCTACCCTTCGAAAGGGCATTTCCTCCCAATTGTATTTAGTTCTGTCGGCTGACCTCCAAGGAAAATATTTTTTGCTTTCTCCACGCAATTGAGCATCATCTTATATTGTACCTGTTTGAATTGTGCACAATTCTGATCGTTATTGACAAGGTCGACTTATCTAAAAATACAGACATTGTTAGTTTCAGTGATATAACTCCACTTGAGTTCTGCTGGGAACGATTCAGACATCAGCAGACATTGTGTGTTGCAGCTGGTGCCTCTCCAGAATTGAGCAACAACAATAAAGCTTTGGGAGTCAACCAGGCATATGGCCAACATGGCACCATTGGGAGGAAAAACCAGGGTCATTGGAGTGCTTTCTTGAAAACATGTACCATAATTGCACTCGTATTGTTTTCATTTAGTTATTTAATTTCCTTATTTTGACTGCCAGTTGGTATCTTTGAATTCAAAGACTTTGGGTTTTAGGGTATCAAAAGTCAAG
>CM068962.1:66641367-66665667 GCA_035128595.1 Eptatretus atami
AATTAAAGGAAGGGGGAAGTTACGTGGTACAGGTAACAGTTTATTGGGGATGTTTGCAGGGGAAGATGAGAGAAAGATGTAGTGCGACAATTTTACAGCAACTTATATAGACAGACACAGAGCAGACTTGTCGTGGGATATACAGGCAAGATTTTCAGTGATCAAACACTTAAACAGTTCTACTTAAAGACGGCGCCACACATTCAGACGCACACTCAGACGAAAATATACCCAGGTGTATTGCAAAGGACCCTCGCAGTCAGAAGGTAGGTGAGCTGAGGTCGCAGTTCTTTTGGGGTACCTGTACGTCGGAGGGGGAGATGCTCCATGGTGTGGCACCTGTCAGTGGTCGTGCAGCTCGCCCACAGCCACACGCGCGGAGACCATGTCCGCGAAGAGCCCAGGTGGAGCAGAGCGGAGTCTGAGACGGGATCAGGGCCGCCGACAGGACCCACGAGAGACCGCAAGATCGGGCACCTCCGAACCAGCGCAACAGACAGGCCGCCGAGGCATGACGCAAGCAGACCCTCCGCCTCACGACCCTCCTTCTTTCTTTGGCAACCGACTCCAACCGTCTCACTCCAACCACTGTCTCGCTCCAACGCTGTTCTCTTCCAACCTCAGACTCCAGCTAATCCGGCCGACCACACAGAATTTCTCTCTCCACCCTTACAGGATGTGCCATAATTTATCTCCCAGCCGAGGACTCTACGCTGAGGATCGTTTCGTAATTTATAGATCCCCTCGGGGAGGGGCCTTGGTGAACCGACGTCACTGTTCGCCCTGATTGGAGCGGGCTTCCATTTGCCGCCCTTTCTGGGAAGGGTTTCGGCCATACCGGGAAGCCCGCCCACTCCACACGTGCGGACTCGCCAAAAATGAATACTGACGAGAGGATTTTGCCTCGACAGCGAGTCGCCAGTTGGACGAGGAGGCGAACAAGCGTTTGGTCAGCCCTACTACGAGAGGAAGGTACTGTGGTTCATAATGGAGGGGATAAAAGATTTATTAACCTAACTAAAAAAAACATCGCAACGCACCCCAATGTTCCCACTACACACAGAAGGGTTCTATCTACACATATACTTAACGGAATAACTAACTTCAGGCACCTGTATGTTTGCATGCATACGGTTCTTAGAACCGTAACAATCTATATATATATATATATATATATATATATATATATATATATATATATATATAATATATATATATATACAGTGGGAGAACAAGTATTTGATACACTGCCGATTTTGCAGGTTTTCCCACTTACAAAGCACGTAGAGGTCTGTAAATTTTATCATAGGTACACTTCAACTGTGAAAGACGGAATCTAAAACAAAAATCCTGAAAATCACATTGTATGATTTTTAAATAATTAATTTGCATTTATTGCATGAAATAAGTATTTTAACATCAGAAAAACAGAACTTAATATTTGGTACAGAAACCTTTGTTTGCAATTACGGAGATCAGACGTTTCCTGTAGTTCTTAACCAGGTTTGCACAGACTGCAGCAGGGATTTTGGCCCCTGCTCCATACAGATCTTCTCCAGATCCTTCAGGTTCGAGGCTGTCGCTGGGCACACACAGACTTAGCTCCCTCCAAAGATTTTCTATTGGGTTCAGGTCTGGAGACTGGCTAGCCACTCCAGGACCTTGAGAAGCTTCTTACGGAGCCACTCCTTAGTTGCCCTGGCTGGTGTGTTCGGTCGTTGTCATGCTGGAAGACCCAGCCACGCCATCTTCAATGCTTTGTTGAGGAAGGAGGTTGTTGGCCAAGATCTCGTGATACATGGCCCCATCCATCCTCCCCTCAATACGGTGCAGTCGTCCTGTCCCCTTTGCAGAAAAGCATCCCCAAAGAATGATGTTTCCACCTCCATGCTTCACAGTTGGGATGGTCTTTCTTGGGTGTTACTCATCCTTCTTCTTCCTCCAAACACGGCGAGTGGATTAAACCAAAAAGCTCTATTTTGGTCTCATTAGACCACATGACCTTCTCCCATTCCTCCTCTGGATCATCCAGATGGTCATTGGCAAGCTTCAGATGGCCTGGACATGCGCTGGCTTGAGCAGAAGGACCTTGCGTGCGCTGCAGGATGTTAATCCATGACAGCGTAGTGTGTTACTTATGGTTTTCTTTGAAACTGTGGTCCCAGCTCTCTTCAGGTAATTGACCAGGTACTGCCGTGTAGTTCTAGGTGATCCCTCACCTTTCTCATGATCATTGAGGCTCCACGAGGTGAGATCTTGCATGGAGCCCGACCAAGGGAGATTGACTGTTATCTTGAACTTCTTCCATTTTCTAATAATTGCGCCAACAGTTGTTGCCTTTCACCAAGCTGCTTGCCTATTGTCTGTAGCCCATCCCAGCCTTGTGCAAGTCTACAATTTTGTCCGTGATGTCCTTAGACAGCTCTCTGGTCTTGCCCATTGTGGAGAGGTTGGAGTCTGATTGATTGAGTGTGGACAGCTGTCTTTTATGCAGATAACGAGTTCAAACAGGTGCAGTTAATACAGGTAATGAGTGGAGAATGGGAGGGCTTCTTAAAGACAAAACTAACAGGTCTGTGAGAGCCGGAATTCTTCCTGGTTGGTAGGTGATCAAATACTTATTACTGCATTAAATGCAAATTAATTATTTAAAAATCATACAATGTGATTTTCAGGATTTTTGTTTTAGATTCCGTCTTTCACAGTTGAAGTGTACCTATGATAAAAATTACAGACCTCTACGTGCTTTGTAAGTTGGAAAACCTGCAAAATCGGCAGTGTATCAAATACTTGTTCTCCCCACTGTATATATATATGCATGTACATGTACATATATATGTATGTTTTTGTACGTACCAAAAAATTATGTTAGTGTGTGTGTGTGTATATATATTATATACATATATTAAAGGAGACCCACCCACATCTCTCACCAGTGAATGGAGGAATTACCATCAGCTCTCATCTAATGAACTAAACCCAGGTGGCTAGTATATCTAAATAAATTATTATTTGTGAATGTCTTTATAGCTGTGGATGAACTCTGGGAAGGGTTTGATACAGAATAGCACTTATAGTGGGGCAACTTAGCATAACAATTGTGCTTTTGTGAGGAAAGCACCAAATTTGGCACACTAGTAGCCTATCATATATGAACAGATTTGGATATTGGGCCATCTCAAAATTTTTGATGGCAGTGGAAAATGGCTGCAACAGCCATCAGCGGCTGAATTGAGATGGCCCAATATCCAATCTGGTCATTCATATGATAGGCTACTAGTGTGCCAAATTTGGTGCTTTCCTTACAAAATGCACAATTGTTATGCTATATTTAGCTAAGTTGCCCCACTATTACCTTTGTGGGCCTTTTTGTTTGCTCGGTTTCTTGGTTGCTCGAGGATCATGGGAGGTGGCTGTATAATATATATATATATATATTATGGCTATATATATGGCTATATATATTATATATAATATTATATATATATATATATATATATATATATATAAAAACACACACACACAAGCCGGTAGGCGACATGGGTGGTGCTATATAATTGCATACTAGTCATACCGTTTTTGACGGATTGGGCTGAACATTTTTGACAAAGAGGTTTATTATAGTGCGCATAAAAGTGCAGAAGCCGATTTTTGCGAAAAAATTTTTGTTTTGATTTTTTCAAAAATTTCAAAGTCCCGTTGCTAGGCAACGCTGGTGTCCATAGCAACGGTGCTCAAAAGCATACAACTAGATCCTGGCATGAACCTACCAGTGAAGTTTCATCAAAATCGGTTGACTCCTCTGGCCTCCAGAGCTGTCCATTACATACATACAGACAGACGGAAAACCTGAGAATAACGGGTCTAGCGACCACCAATGTGCTGCTATATATGTATATGTATGTATGTGTATATATATATATATATATATATATATATATATATATATATATATTGTTGCGAATTCGCGCCCGCCGGCGTGCGAACGGCCACGTGACTCGAATCGCGGCACGTCGCCCACCGGACGGACAATTCAGTCGTGACCCTCCGGGAACTATCGCCCGGAGCCAGTCACGGGTGGGCCTTTCGACCTCACCACAATCGTGCCAATCAGCCACCCGCGTAGGATAGGGTTGTTCGCCAAACTCGACCTACCTAAGTACCCACGCGGATGGTAAACGGCGATCGTACCTCGCCGCAGGTCTACTCCGGACACGAACCGCTTGGGCGGCCCGTTCCGTTCTATCGGGATAACCGAGCGGTGTTATCGTCGACCTCGACGGTTCAGATTAATTACCGGGATCTTGCACCCGCTACGAACCCTTTCGTGAAGCAGGATGGAGATTCAAACGAAGGAAAGGACGCAGCGAAACGGGGAACAAGTACACACAAGCACGTTTATTCACACACACACAGACCAGCAGGAAGGCACGTATTTACAGCCATACAATAATCAAAATGCACATATAACAGCAGAACACAAAAAGCAAATGCAAGAAGAAAAGCAGTTAACACCGACTACGCGCACACACGGCAACACTTAAACAGTTCTACTTACGAGACACGGCGCCACAAGACCCATACAAAAACCCCGAAAAGAAAATGGTGACTCCTTTGGTGGTGAGTCCCTCTCCCGCGACCGTCGGCGTGGTCGCACCTGGCCGCGACTCCGTGCCCTGGCGTGGTAGCGAGTCCTCTCCGGCGTGCCTCGCGCCGGCACGTGCTGGCCGCTCGACGCCACGGACGGAGTTTCCGGCGCTATCCAGCGCGGATAGAAGGGGGGGGGGAAACGTAGTTGCTCGAGTCGCGGTGTGTGGAATGGCAGAACGCTCCGTCCCGCCAGCGGGGTCTCAGGACCACCCCACAGAAGACCAGGCCAGCGGCCACCACGACGAGGAGACGAAGAGAAAAGGCGGAAGAGAAAGCCAGAAGACAGGAAGGGACGAAGAGAGCAAGAGCACCACCTAAAGCGCTCCGCCGTGTCCTCTATCGCCGACTCCGCCGTGTCCGTCTTTTATCGCGCGGGACTCCGCCCTTCCGCCCTGCCCCGTTTTCGGCCCCGCCTCCCTTCGAGCTTCTTGGAGAAGCTTCTCGAAGGGGGCGTGCCTCACGCTTTCCCCACCCCGCTCCGTCCGGGGGCCGAGGGAATCAGTTTTTGGCTTGGAGCCAGAGCATTATTCCCCAAAAAGAGGCCCCCACCTTTTCTCACCTTTGACCTTTGACCTGCATCGCTCTTCCGCCACTCCAAAGCGCGGGGGGAGTCAACGGAAGAAACAGCGGGAAAAGCCCACCGAGCGTCCTTGTTGGTTTTGTTTGCTCCTCCGCGGAGATCGTAACTGCACGGAGCCTGTTGAATGGCGAGTGGCAAAGATTGTAGCGTAGATGGTGGAGGTGGCGTGGTGGCAGCTGTGATGGGATGGCGTGGTTGTTGAAATGTTTGTGTTTTGAAATAAAAGATAGAAAAAGAAAAACGACTGACTCAAAGCGTCGCAGCCCAAATGAATCACATTAATTCCCTCTAAACAACGGGTTTGGGGCTAACTACACATGTACTTAGAGATATCTCACCTACGGGCCCTTCATGGTGTAATGCGAATTTCCACAGCCGTAACAATATATGTATATATATATATATATATATATAATCTCGAAACATGTGGAGTGTGACGAAAGTCATACAGAAATGGTTTGTCAAGATCGGTGTGGAAGAACTTGACTAGCCCACACAGAGCCCTGATATCAAACACCTTTGGGGTTGAATTGGAATGCCGACTGCGAGCCAGACCTAATCGCCAACATTAGTGCCCGACCTCACTAATGCTCTTGTGGCTGAATGGAAGCAAATCCCCACAGCAATATTCCAACATCTCGTGGAAAGCCTTCCCAGAAGATTTGGAGTCTGTTTTAGCAGCAAAGAGGGGACCGACTCCATATTCATACCCATTATTTTGGAATGAGATTTTGGATGAGCAGGTGTCAACATACTTTTGGCCATGTGGTGTGTTTATATTTTTATTTATATATGTATGTATATATATTTTATATATTTATTTTTCATATATATATATATGTACATACATACATACACACACACACCATATTTGTTGGTGTATAAGTCGATACTTCCCCCCCCCCCCCCCGAAAGTCCAGGCCTCGACGTGTCCTCAGAATCGCCTTATCAATGTTTTAAGACATCAAATTGCATAAATGAAAAAAAAAATGCAGTGTGGTATTTTCTGAAATAAATTGTATAATTGCTAATTTAAATTACACTGCAGCAAGTTTCCACAATGTCATCGATGAGTTCCTAGAAAGTGTAACATTAAGCAAAATGAACGGAAGTTAAACAGACAAATTATTTCCACAGAGGTCATGTTATAATCAGGTGATGCATTCCCAAGGCACATTTTAGGTCACCCTAACATAACTTTAACCTCATTTAACGACATATTAGAGACAAATATTAAACAAATCAATAAAGAGCACATATGGGCAATTAAATGAATTGCTACAGGGGTACTTACCAAAATGTAGGGCTGAGATTGCTTGTCAGGACAGGGGTGGTGTGGGTGTGCAGTGTACTTGGAGGGAGATCAGGCCTTCATGTCTGGATGGACTGCTCGAATAGTTTGTGGGCTGGGAAGGCAAATGAAATGGCCTTTTGGGCTTTCAGGCGAGTCGCGTGACGAATCCGGCCCTGATCGTGCTTTCGGGTGAGTCGAGCGGTTAATCTGGAATCGAGAAATCTCCGAACGAACTATCGAACAGTTTCTTCGTGAATTTGGAGTGCAGAAGTCGTCAATGAGGTGTTGAGGGATGATGTGATCAAAGCACTAGGGTTTAATACGAATACTGTATTTCATATTTGTATGAAGAATAATCTTGTGTTAAGAAAACCAAGAAGGCAAACCATTGCTGCAAAGCTCGGTTGAAAAACATGGAGTGCTTGTATTACAATGTCAGGTGTTTATGTTTATTAAGGAGTGAACTGCGACAAAATGTAATGTGCTACGAGCTAGTGCTGATAAGGATTGCTGCTTGTTTTAAATACTGCATCTCCACATGATACCACACATGTAGAAAAATGATTTACATTCCTAATTTATCAGAAAAGTCATCCCACAAAGTAATTCAAATAATATGCACAAAATTAGGTCATTAATATTCATGACCCTGGAAGTACCCATAAGTGGTGATGTGTTGTGAGTGTCGGGGAGGAATCAACACCTCCATTGTTCTGGCTGACAGTTTTGCGAACTACCGTCGTTGATTTTGCTTCATCTTCTACTTCAGATATAATTATCAATGAATGAATGAAAGAAAGAAAGAAAAATCGGAAAATTAGCCAATTCGACTTGTACTCCGCATCAACTTTTAGGCTGAAAAATACAGTATACACCCGGACCCTGACATTTGCGGTTCCAACATTCGCGGTTGATATTTTGCGACATGCTCCTACATTCGTGGGAAATTGCCCCGCGTATTCGCGGTTTTCGCAGCGATTTTTTGTTTGTTTGTTTGTTTTTTCACGAGCCGCAAGCATAACACAGTTCTAAACCATATCCTCCATGAGCCACACATAAAGCAGCTGGATGTACGTGTATTGTAGCTTCACGGGATAAAAATATAGTTTTGCGGGACGTCTCACCATTTGCACTTTAAACATACGGTACATGTATTGTAGCTTCGGGAGATAAATATAGTTTCGCGGGATGTCTCATCAGTGTAACACATCATTCCCCATGACGTCAACCCCCGTGAGTTACTTGCAGAATGAAAACACTCACAGCATCTATTGATGTATCCAGTAATTACCAGGTCACCACATATGGACATTACACAATGGAAACATTCAGTGCATCTTAGTGTAAATCACCGTCTTGCTCCAAACAGCAACATCTGAGCTGTTACATTTTTAAAACGCTCAGCATAATCTGCCTGCAGATAGGAAAGATGAGTTAGTTAAAGAATGGAAACATTCAGCATATCTATTAGTGTAATTAGCAGCTACCTACATACGGACTAATTACCCAATGGCATCACTCACCACATCTATTATCAGCTTCCGAATACAGCATCACCCGTAAAAAATCCCCCACAAACAATGCGCAGACGACTCACCCCTCCCGCAGTTACCCACAATGCATGCGTCAAGCTCATAGGGGATTGTGCCTCCACGGACTACGACGCAGCCAAGGCATTCCCTGCAAAACACGCAAGCCTCATCGAGGAGCAAGGGTACCTGCCGGAGCAGGTCTTTAGCGCTGATGACACCGGCTTGTTTTGGAAAAAGATTCTGACCAGAACATTCATCTCACAGCACGAGAGCAAAGCAGCCGGCTTCAAGACAGCAAAGGACCGGGTATCCCTTCTCTGAGCAGACGCCGAAGGGGACTTCATGGAAAAGCCCATGATGCTCTACCGTTCCCTGAACCCACGTGCGCTGAACAAAAACAAGCAGGTGCCGCCTGTGTACTGGAGGGCGAACAGGAAGATGTGGGTGACGTCTGAACTTTTTATTGGTTGGATACATCCATACCTGTTTCGTTCCTAAGATCGAGAGGTACCTGGCAGGAAAGAACCTTTGGTTCAAGGTACTCCTACTGCTTGATAAAGCTCCTGGCCACCCCACGGACCTGAATGGCGCATTTTCATCCTCATCTTCTTCATCATCATCATCTTCATCAGTTTGCAAAGTTACTTGTGCTGTGTTTGTTTAATAAAAAATTGAAATGGTACATGTTTTTTTTCCTTTATGTTGTACAGTATGGTATGGTTAAGGGACTTAAAAATGCATTCTTCAGTAAATTGAAAACGGTATCTGGTGTTGTCGGATTTTTTTTTTTAAGCATCTTTAATGAAACTAATCATGCATTCGTGGCCGAAAACATTTTAAACTTTAAAAACTTTCTCCTTTGAACCAGGAACCGCCACGAACCGATAACGCTATCCCCCTTGTCCCCAATGTATCAATTCACCGACTTTGGTGGTGACACCATTTGCGGCCTTTTTCATGAAGCAGGAACTGACGCGAACCAATTAATGTTATCCCCCTTGTCCCCATTGTACCAATTCCCCGACTTTGGTGGTGTCGCCATTTGCGACCTTTTTCATGAGCCAGGAACCGCGACAAACCGATAACGTTATCCCCTTGTCTCCATTGTAACAATGAGAAAACACTCGCGGATTTTTCCCCGACATTCGTGGATTTTCATCTATTTCCACAGCATTTTCCTGCATTTTCGCAAGATTCTTCCAGACATTCCTGGATTCTTCGTGGGTGGGGAAATCCCCAGAACATATCCCCCCATTTCCCAATGAAACAATGCCCCCACATTCGCGGTTTCAACATTCGCGGGGTTTTCATAGAACATATCCCCCGCGAATGTCAGGGTTCTGGTGTACATAACTCACTCACTCACTGATATTAAAGATCGGCACCTTCCGGGTGACGTAGAAAGCTGAAATTTTGCGTTGCCGATGGACGTCGAAGCCAATACACCGGGAAGGAATCACTGAACCGTCAGAAAGCATCTGTAAATGAAAATATAAGTAAATGAAAATAAAAGAAAAAAATGCAGATGAGCGACCCGAGACAATACGGAAGCACGGTAATTTTGCATGCCGATGGGCATCGAAGCCAATCCACCAGGAAAAATTACAGAAACATCAGAAAGTGTCCGTAAATGAAAATATAAACAGATTAAAATAAATAAATCAATAAATAATTGAAAAATCAAATGCAGGCGAGCGACCTGAGACAATGTGTAAGCATACTCATACAACCCGTGCTTCCCCATTGTATGCTTGTATATGTATGCACATACAAACATACATACAGGATGGCCTGGAGGTACTCACACTCACCTGTAAGCCATCGAGTCTGGGTTTGAATCCTGACCCAGCTAAAACTGTCATCCCATTGTTTTGCAGGCAGGGTGATTCATTAATGCGTTTGCCGTCCCTCGGATGGACGTTAAACTGGGCATCTCCGTCTGCCGGCATTAGTTGGTGGACGTTAAAGAGCCCATGGTCTCCTTCGCAAAGAGTAGATGAGCTTTCGCTAGCACCATGGACAAATTACAAATTCCAGTACTCACTTCAGTTAGGAAGGCAATGGCAAACCACCCAGTATAACCCTTGCCAAGAAACTGTTTTAGCAACACCGACGCACTATAACAGAGTACGTTACATCAGAATCGAAATATGTGTATATACTGTGTATAATCATTTCTTCATTCTGGTTTCAAATATCTCGAGATCAACATGCCTGTATTATTTTTAATTGTCTTCCACCCCCCCCCCCCCTCTCCACCCATCTTGCCCCCCAATTTGGCTGTGCTGCACAAAATGAGTCATGGGGCTTGTGGATGCCATGCCTTCTCTGCAGGATTTATTGCATGCTGAGCGTTTTCCTGCCACCCACACAAAATGCCTGTTTTATTCTAAGCCTGGCCTTTGGTCTCTTTTGACACCGAGCCAAGTTATACGCATGGCCTCTACATAATTAGGCCTTTGTTGACCTTTAGTGATGCTAAGCCCAATGATTTTCAGCAAAACATAATCCCTGCCTCAGGCTCCCTCAAAATTGGCCATCACATGTGAAAAGAATCGAAGTTGGTTTGCAATTTATCCTCATGTCAAATGAAGTGTGGGAAAAAAAAATTAACTCTTAAATCACTTATCTTCACATCATGTGTTGAGCATCCGTCAGAGGATAATAATTCGACTAAATGGATATCGTGTTCTCGAATTCAGGCCAAATATGCCCCCCTTCTTTTCTGCATGCCGGTGGGATGGTGGGATGCTTGATTCTTGCAAGTTTGACAAAATGTTCGGTCGAACCAAGACTTATTCCTTAAACACTGAAATTATTGCTTAACAATTTACATCTCAATATGACAGCCAATGAAAATATGTGTTAACTAGCTTAAGTACCCAGCATTGCCTGGGGAAATTTAATGAAGTAATGTATTTTAATATTTCCTGCATGACAAATTTTCATATGAATTACCAATCTTGGATGTTGCAAAATATTCTTGGCCCACTTTCTCTTCTTTAAACTTCTTTTTGTTAATTTAATTTTGCCAATACAACAAATCACTACAACCTCAACATACGTCTTCACAAAACAAATTATTCGATCACTCCCGGGGGGGGGGGGACGCAGGCAGCATATTAGCATAAGACCTGATCAAGGCCTAAAGGCCAATTATCTGATTTTAATATATATTTTTTATCCAAACATAGCCCTCGACCTTCCTCTGGATGAAAGAGGAGGCCATGCAAAGTGTGGTTACACTCTTTCCTGCAGGGTCCGAATGCATAAATGGACAAACAAACAAACTTTCTTCTTTATATATAAGATATATATTTCAAGGCATTGCAAAGACCTCTACTGTATAATCTGTGTGCCAAATGCTGAAATTTGACTCAGGTCTTATTTCACAGAGACACCATGGCAGGAAATCCCTGCATGGGCGCGAAGTGGCCCGTCTTCGGAAAGCCTATCTCCAAGCTCGGCACGAGACACCCGTTGAAAGGAGTGCAGAAACAGACAACTCCCAGCACTCGTGCAGTGTGCTGCCGGAGCAGGACACTACCGTTGAGGATAATGTCCTACCTGAGGAGGTGGAGGAGGAAGAGGAGGAGGAAGATGAAGAAGAGGAGGAACACCTTGACAACAGAGACGAGGATGTCATTCGCTGCATCTGTGGACTCTTTCGTGATGAAGGCCTCATGATCCAGTGTGATAAGTGCCAAGTGAGTTTATCTTAGCCTTTATCAATGACCTGACTCAAAATATGTAATTCCAGGAGGTCTTTAGCAAAAACTCAGGAGATGGTTAAGTTAAATTTCTCCCTTTTTAATGTTACCAACCACCTTTTACATATTTAGATTACAGAAAGTTTTTATTGGTGCTTGAATCAAGATTCCTGGTGAATTGTACAATGACTTTGTTACGTAACTCACCGCGCAGAAATCTAAAGCCTCATCTTGAAATCTTCATTGGAAGCCTCCCTATTGCTGCGGACCCGGGCATAATTTTGATGTGAAATGACCTTCTTTGCACAGGTGTGGCAGCATTGTGACTGCATGCAGGTGACGGCAGATGTGGAACATTACTTGTGTCACGAGTGTGACCCGAGGCCTGTGGAAAAGGTGAGGAGCCAAGTTCTTCTCCTCTTGAGAAAGTTAGGTTGTCTTTTAAGTGGCTAAGGAATTACCTCGTAATGATAAATTAATCAAGCGTTCACATCTCCCACTATATTTTGACCCCAGTGATACAGCCAGGACGTGAGACATTGTTGGGTACCTTTACATTTGACCTGCAATTCGGCAATAAAGTCTAACAGTTTCAATCACCAGGTTTCGTTGGTTTATGCAATCAGCCTTGGATAGTCAGAACAAAGAAAATACACCCAAGGTATTAACTTGACTTGACATCAATAGTATGTTATGTAAATTAACACCAGCTGCCACCACCATCCGTCCTCACCAAATGGCAGCACAACTCTGCAGCTGGATGTGCTAAAGCAAAATTAGAGGAAGCCCTCTTGGATGTTTGATCACTTGTGGATGCTCACACCACGTTTGCTTTATCGGTTTGATTTTTAACTTGTTTGTACTTGTGTTAGAAAAGCAACTTTGATTTGTTTGCTGATGCTGAAAGATGTTACCCTAAAATTGATGTCTTAAAAAGAGGGACAATCGAAACAAAAAAAAAATCGGATGGAAGAACATGGCATTGGCTTCACGTTCAATTTTTTTTTTTTTGGAAACAGTCCATGCTTGTGGAAGAGCTAGTGGCAAAACACGCATGCATGGGGTGGACAAGTTGGACACAGAGGACACATGGGGTGGACAATATGGATGCAGAAGATTTTTGGCCTCTCTGTTAAGTTTTTGCAAAAATACAAGACTGCACTTCTAGCAAGTAACCTTTTTTCATGCTTGAGTTTAGGTAGCATATCCTGTCAGTTGTAGACCTGACAAAAACAACCTTCAAAGCCTAGGAATCTTGTGATGTGTTAACCCAGAAAAAATCCGATTTCAAATCCAGGTATTTACAACTAGCCAGGCTATGTGTACAGGTAAAAACAGTATTAACATGGATGATGTGTTCCCTAAAATATTGTTCTGACTATAGTGTTTAAATACTTTCAGGAGGTGATCATGACACCTCAGCCAGAGTTTGCTCAGCCTGGCTGCACGTACTACATATGTTTACTACGTGATGACCTTCTGCTGAAACAAGGTAATACCGCATAATATAAGCTATCCAAACTACAATGATTCATAAGGGAACAAGGGAGGGGAGAAAAGAGGCTTTCCCATAAAATAAAAAAAAATATATATATATATATATATACAGTATATTAGTACAGTACGAGCAACATCGTTTGTTTCTGAATACATCGACCACAATTGTTTCCTTTCATGCCCTGAAGGTTAATTGACTCTGCTTATCTTTCTCTCTCTGCCCTCGGCCTTTTGTCTTGCTGACTCGCCGCCTCTTTGCCCTGCGTGGCTTGCATGTCGTCTTCGCTTTTGATGTGCAATACGTGTTCTTTTTCTATTTTCTTTCCATCGTTGTTTTCCTGGCATATTGAACTGAAATTGGAGTCATGGTATTCTGGCAGGACAGTGTGGAGCCTCGCATCGACAGTCGCTCGTGATAGCTAGCAATTCCTAGCTATCTTCAATCCAGGAATATGCCGCGCATGAGTGCCGAAAGGAGTTAAACATTTGAGATCTTCTCTGTTACCTCTCTGCCAGTGCACAGTAACTTACTGCTGCCCGTAGGCTGCTGATCTCCCAGTGGTGCCCGTTAAATTTAGCACCTTCACCACTACATGAAAGACGCCCCACGCAGCCATGGCATTAGCGGGATTTTGCTTTCTGCATGCTAATGGGAAAGGGCAAAGTTCCACCCACCGAACAGCACCGCAGCGAGCCTGGTTAATATGCATGTAATTAGAGTAATTTCAGCTCGATAACATGCCAGCTCTGCCAGTGTCATAGCACTTCCTCAATGGGCCGAGCGAATAACATCCTGACTCTGCCATTCCAGACCCATAGGCAGTGCTGGATTAACCATTAGGCAGACAAGGCATGTGCCTTAGGGCCAGCCAAAAATTCGGGCCACAAAAATTTAGGCAACTTTGCAATCTAAGGTCTAGTAAACTGTAAAGCAAAGTGCCATATCTGTACGTGTTTTGTCATGCATATATTGATACACTGCAAATTGTATAGAGGGATTAAATAAACTATTTTCTTTTCACATTAAATATTTGTCTTTTTTGTATTAAATATTTTGTTCTTGAATCAGTTCATCTTTTGTCTGGGGTCCATTTCCATGAGCCCGAGATCTAATTTAAATTTTTCAGGCCATTCTCTAAGATTTCAAAATGTGCCTTAGGGCCAGCCGAGGCTTAATCCGGCTCTGCCCATAGGGAGGGTATTCTTTCTTTCTTTCCTCTGTACACTTACTCTGCTCTTCTAATGGTCACTACTCAAGTTTCTCCTGGGAGGGGTGGGAAGGTTTGCCCTTATTTGGCGCACTTTGTGAAAAAAACTAAAAATAGATCAGATTTTGCACAGTAATTACAATTAATGATCTCACTGTTGTCACTTTGCAATGTGTGCATTGTTCCTCAGCCAGGCCTTTGACAACTTAGTCTGGTTATACCAGCACTTCGTGTTCATCGTTTGTACCTCAACAGTGAAGGCCAGAAAATATAACTGTTGTTACCTCCACCACCGAAGGTGGGCGGAGGTTCTGTTTTCACCCGTCTGTCTCTCTGTCTGTGAACAAATTTCTCAAAAAGTTGTCGACAGATTCGGACAAAATTTGGTGGACAGATTGGGTGTGTGACAAGGATAAAATGATTAGATTTTGGTGAAGATCCGAATACGCTTCCGGATACTCGAATTTTTAAAGTGATTCTTCACCAATGAGAGAAAGTGCCAAAAATGATATATAGCACAATATCTCCAAAAGTTGTGGACGGATTTGGTGGATGAATTGGGTAGATGACAAGAATAAGCCAGTTAGATGCTGGAGGTCAGGATCCAGATCCAGCTATGAGTGGGACACAAAACGTAAACTGTTCAACCTGGTGGAGGTATGCACTCTACCGAATACCGTTCTAGTTGTTGTTATTGTTGTTATTATCATTATGCCTCCAAACTGTGAGCTTGCTGTGATTATTATTGTTTTCTTTCCACCAAATTTTTTTCACTCCTATTTTTCATAGACCATTGTACCATTAAACTTGAAACTTCACAGAATTATTCCAAGTCATCAGATCTAGTGTATGTCCTTCATTGAACCTGATTGGTAAAAATGGGTTTGGCGGCCATCCTTGGTTTGTTTGTTGGGTTTTTTTTTTAATTGAACAATCTTCTCCAGAATTGTTCAACCAATCTATAAGAAACTTCACACACACCATAGATGGACTGGGATGCTTCAAATTTGTGAATACTTATGTCTAAACTATAATGGCCAGCATGGGCCAATCAAAATTGACCATTTTTCGACACATGATGAGTTGATGAGTGGTGTATGTATAGGTTGTAAGCAATGACGATTATTATTTGAACACTTCTGACCACATCCTGTGAATCCTTCCTCGTAACCAGGATAGCGTCCTTAGTAACTGAGACGAATGCCAATTTCAACAAGAAAAATACCTTTTTGTTTTTGTTTTTAGGTTGGCTTCAAAAATTCTAAATTTGAAAGTGTCTCATGGTCCTTCCTTTCAACTCTCGGTGTTACTTCTTGGAAGCCTTGACAGTTGTCTCATCCATCATCAAATGTTAAAAATGCTCTGCAATGATTGGATGTTGACAGAAGTCACAATAAAACCTTTTGTTCGCTGCTCATTCCCACAAGAGTACAGAAAACTGCTGAGGTAGCCACCATATTGTGCTCCAAATGGCTACCTTAACCGAGATTGTGTCACCCCGGGAATGGCCCTCTTTTTGGCTCTGTAATGGCAACCATACATCATTTGATCGAGAGCTCTCTTGGGGGTGTTACGAGGCTGTCCCTGAAATGCTGTGACCTGTACATCGCGCTTAGGCTCAGAGACCAACCCTGAAAATGTCTTCCATGGAAAATACACCATTTAAAACCACACTGATGACGATGGTTTTTGGATATGCACAAGGTCCACACTCATTAGGAGAGTAGTTTTAGAAATCGATCTTATGACATGGCAAATGGAAAAACACCAGGTGCAGATTAAATTCCAATAGAACTCTTTCAGGTAGTTATGGAGGCATCGAGGCAATCAAAATGTAACAGCTATCTGTATACAGACCTGGAGCAGAATTGTACGGCCTAAAAGGTGGAAGCAGTCAGTCTACATCCCATTGCCAAATAAAAGGGATGCAAGAGAATGTTGAAATGACCAAATCATTGCCTTGATTTCACATGCTACACGATATTACGAAAGATCATTCAACGCAGAATAGAAGACTTCGTGAAGCGATAAATTCTTATCAAACAAGTTTCAGAAGAGGAAGAGGTACTAGAGATTAAATCGCAAGTCTTGAGGTGGATCATGGTAAAGCAATGGAATATCAAAGGAAGGTGTATCTCTGTTTTATAGATTACAAGCAAAGCCTTCGATTGTGTTGATCATGAATTGATGTCAGAGCACCTGATATGTCTGATAAGAAGCCTGTACACTAAACAAGAAGCTACAGTGAAGAGATAGAATGGGTTGGAATTGGAAAAGGAAGGGGTCAGACAGGGGTGAAGTATCTCCCCTTACTGATGAAATCTGTAAAGTGATTTACATCATGATGAAATCAAACTTGAATGACATAGAGGCGGGAGTCAGGATTGGAGGAAGATGTATGAACAGCCCAAGGTATGCTGATGATACCACTGTGTTGGCAGAAAGTGAAGAGGTCTTGTTGAAACTGCTGCAAACAGTGAAGAAGGAAAGTGAAAAGGCTGATCTTTATTTAAACCTAAAAAAAGACCAAAATCTTGTCAACTGAGAAGATCGAGGTGTTCAGATTGGGAAATAATCACGTGGGAATAGTGGGAAGTTTCATCTTCCTGGGTTCTAAGATTGAAGTGAATGGAGAATGCGGAGGAGAAATTAATAGACTTTGTTAATGTCGATTAATTTCTCCTCCACATGTCAAGATTGACAAAGATCTGGAATGACAAAGATGAACAGCAATGTAAGGATTGATAAAGATCTGGAAAGACAAAGTTGTAACAAAACAAACCAAGAGGATTATGGTGAATGCTCCGGTATTCCCGGTTGCAATGTATGGATGTGAGTCATGGACGGTGAAAATGAAAGAAAGGAAGAAGATTGACAGTTTTTAAATGCGGTGTTGGAGAGGAGTGTTAAAAATTCCATGGACTGCAAGAATAACAGGCAAACCAGTGCTTTATGAAATTAGACCTCCATGTGTATTAGAAGCACCGATGCTAAAACAGAAACTTTCATACTTTGGACACATCGTGCGTGCAGAAACCGAAACTCTGGAGATATTAACCATGCTGGGTATGTTTGAGGGAAGAAGAGGAAGAAGTAGAGTGTGCATGTGATGGATAGATAGAGTAAAGGCTTCAACCAAACTGTATCTGCCAGAGCTTCAGGAAGTAGCGCAGGATAGGGATGTTCGGAGAAATCTGATCATGAATGTCACAAGAAGTCGAACACAATTTTGACGGAACTTGGAAACTCAACCAGTTATTAACACTGCTTTTCCATTGTGATGCTTCAATATAATATATGTCATGTAAACATATAAAATTAGGAATCTTTCTTTGCTTGGGGTCTCAAGAAGACATTTTAGGTTTATTTGACCTGCAACAACTACTCCTGCAGCCTCAAGCTACACAAGATTCTCCAATACCTTTCTTGGTCATCCGACATCTCCCTCGTTCGCCATTGTACTTACCACCTTGTCCAACCAAAGCTGCTTTTAGACCGTTGGCATTGGTTTTACTGCTTTTTGTCGATGTCCATCCTTTGTCTGACATTTCCTCCCTTCACAGGGGACTGTGTTTACTTGGTGCCCGAGTTGCCGCAGAGGAAAGGCTCAAGCCGTCAAACGAGCCGCCCATCCTACAAATTACCGTTGCCAGGAGACACAATGAAGCTGGATATATTTCGCGTTGAAAAGCTCTGGAAAAATGAGAAGTAAGTGCATGCCATGAATTCCCCCATTTTTTTTTTCACAAGTTTAATCAACGCCCATATTCCTCCAACAAGGTGCCCAGTGAGTCATATTTCCATTCAGACTGCCTTAATTCTGCCAATTTGTCCTTTTAACTGCTTCTTATTGCACGAGCCATTGAGGTGTGCAGGTGATGTTCAAATTACTAAACACTAACCGTGCCTCCCGTCGCCGCACTGATGGGTTTAATCCAAAGACAGCATGTTGTAGTTTCACAAACATATTGCATTTCTATATTTGTCAATGAGAATGTAAAATGAAGTAAAACATCTGAAAAATGATCTTTTATGACACGTAATTGTTGGTGCGGCTGTGGTTGTTGTTTGTGTGCTCCCTCCCACATCATTCTAAAGGGTTCCTGCTGTCGTACAATAATTATAATCAATGTTTCCGTTTGAACTGCAACATTGAAGCTCGAGGTCCCCCTTCTTCTTCTTCAATCCTGGAAACACTGGCTTTTAAAACAGTCATCTTTATGATGAAATGGACACAAATTTTGGTTCCAAGTACATTGATAATTATTATCAGCCTTCCAATGGTGTTCTCCTCCTCCTCTTCCCTTTATAAGGGGTGAGGTCCAATGGCACCAAGCTTCTGCCCTGCCTTGACCACAATACTCCTCCACCTCCCTCTCTCCTCAGCCAACTCTCTCCACTCTCTAACCACCCCTACTTTACGGATATGCCTCCTCACACAATCCTCCCATCTCAACCGCCGTCTACCTCTTTTCCTCCAGCCTTGCTCCCTCAATCTATCTGCTCTCTTTGCCATTTTATCTTCCCCCATCCACACCAAGTGCCCAGCCCTTCTCAACCGGCATTTCACCAAACTCCCTGTCAAGCTCATCTGCACACCAATCTCCTCCCTCAGTTCATCCATCTTCCTTCTATCCACCCTTTTTCACTCCCACAGTCCTCCTGACCCAGTTGTTCTCGCAAACCTGCAACCTCTGTTATTGTCTCTCTGCCAGTGCCACTGTCTCCAGACTGTAAAGGTAGGCTGGCGTTGCACATGACATCAGAACCTTCCCTTTCAATTTCCTTGATATCTTTCTGTCTGACATGACTCCCTCAACCCTCCATGCATTCACACGCAGCTGAATCCTTCTCCACACCTCTGCCCTGGACTTACCATCCCCAGTCACTGTTCTTCCCAGATATTCAAACCTATTTCCCTGCCTGATCTCCTTCCCCTCTAACCTGACATTCATTTCTTTTCTCTGCTGCCCGACCCACATCACCTCAGTCTTCTCCATTCTCATCTTCAGCCCAGGCTTCCCAAATGCCTCATTCCACTCCCCTAGTACCTCCTCAATCTCCTGCCCACTCTCCACCACAACATCCTCCCCATACTACCCCTCAAGCTCACCTCCCTACCTACCAGCTTCACCACCATGATAAGCATGAGTAGGCTAAGAGAGCTTCTCTGCCTCGAACCGATGTTCACACTGAACTCCTCAGACATCCCAGGACCAACCAAGACTCTTCCCTTCATTCCCTTGTACATCCCTTCCACCAACCTCACTTGTGCTTCCGGCACTTCCATTCATCTCAGTGTCGCCATCACCATCTCTCGGGACAGTACCGTAGGCTTTCTCCAGGTCCACAAGTCCCAATGCCATCTCACCTTGTACCACCAACCTCTTCTTCACCAGCTTTTTCAGCGTGAACATCCCCATTCGTCGTCCCCCTACCCTTTCTAAGCCCGTTGCTCTTCTCCGATCTCCATCTCCACACTCTTGCTTATCCTCCCGTCCACAATCCTCTCCAGCCCCTTCATTACATGACTTAGGAGCATAATGCCCCTGTACTTTCCTGGATCTTGATCATCGCCCTTCGCCTGCAATACCATTTTTGTTATTCCACAACAGCAGGAACCCTTTAGAATGAAGCGTGAACACACACACACACACACACACACACACACACACACACACACACAACTCAGACAGATGCACCTTTGGGAATAGATGCTCAATATTGAGTTGGCATACAATTGGGGGTTAAGATATATTTTGTACTTGAAGGTTGCCAGTGTTTTGAAAAGGGAAGGAAGTTTTCTTTGACTGTCAATGAATACATGACCAGCATTGTTAGGGCATCACAATAATTGGAAGCCTTGAGCCAAAACCTACAGGGCAAATCATAGTAAAATACAAAAAAAGGTTTGGAGTGTAAGTCGGTGATACAACTTGGCACATGATTTTCATGAATGACGTAGAAATGCTTGGTCTCCGATTGTTATTGGTACATTATCATTCTTTACGCCAAATTTTGTGTCCACTGTAGCGTCGGCACCGCTGCTTCGATCAAGTTAAAACTTCACAGAAATGTTGGGGCAAATGTGAATTAATGCAATCTTTTCCGAGTTGTGATTTTGCAATCACCATGGCAACCAGGTTGGATTTAAGCGTAAACTTTAATTTAAAAAAAATCTTCTTCGAAACTGCAAATGCTATCAATTTGATACTTGTCAGGTTATGATCGACTACCCATGGTGCAATGTTTTTTTTTTTAAAGATTACGTCATCAGTTTGGTGGTTTGGCCGCCATCTTGGATTTAAGTTGAAAATTTAAAAAATCTTCTCCAAAATCATCCATCTGATGGAAGCGAAACTTTGTACATATGTCCGAGTACACATGTGGAATATGTTGTCATGATTACGTCATCCGTCACGTGGTTTCACGACCAGATTGGATTGAAGAAAAATCGATGCAACTCTTCTTCTCCGAAACCTTGTATCTGATGTATTTGAAACTTGGCACAGATGATCAACTTGCCATTTGATATAATGTGTGAAAATTGACGTCATAGGTCACGCGGGTTGGCCGCCATGTTGGATTAAATGTGACCACCTTTTAAAAATAATCGTCTACTCCAAAACCGTTCGACGGATTGATGTGAAACTTGGCACAGATGATCAACTTAATATTATGTGATATAACATGTGAAAATTGTGACATCATAGGTCATGCGGTTTGACAGCATTGTTGGATCAAAGGTGAACACCTTTAAAAATATATTTTTCTTCAAAAGCGTTGAACAGATTGATGTGAAACTGGGCACATATGATCGAGTACCCCTGGGGAACATATATGTTAACATTGACGTCATAGGTCATGTGGTTTGAAATTGCCTCGCATTGGACAAGGAGTGCTTGGGCTCCTGCATCACTGCTTGCAGTTTCAGTTAGCTTTTTTTCACGAGTGGGTATGTCAACGTTTTAAAAATGGGGACATTGTATATGGTGGAACAACAGTGTGAATCGAATGCTCTAACCATTATACTACCAAGGCTGGCTTTAAATAAGCTATATGAAGTTCTGTGGATGAGTTGCTCACAAAAGGTGAAGACACACCAACGGGTTTAACAAGCTGTATAAGTATCTTATGTATGTGTACACATTTATATTATCTTCTTACAAATGATATATTCTTATATATTTACAGCTTTAAAAAGGGTGATTTGTCTAGGACTATTGGGAGCATCTTATTGGTCGATTCTTATGAATGCCTCTTGTTTGATATGAAGGATAATTATTGTGCAAAACAAATCACTCTGTCGGGGATTGTAATTCTGATTGATGGAGGAATTAAGGCTTAGCCATTCCGGCAGTCATATTCACCTCTTTAGAATTATATATAACTGTGTTATTAAATTGAGTGACGTCATCACTGATGCGGTTCTTTTGCAAGGACAGATGAATATCGCATTATAACACAGTAAATGTATTTGTGTTCCTTGGTTTGATTTTCTTTGTTTTTTTCCTCCTCATCTTTGTGCCCTTGTGTCCTAATGGTGCCATCAACTTCAGATATATACAAATATGGTGGAATTTTTATCCATCCCCCCTCCCCGCCTCTTTCTCTTTTATGCCTTACACATGCTTCTTTCATCCGCTCTTTACTACCTTCCCCATAATTAAAATTTCTCAATCACTTCCCCTTCCACTCACCCTCTTACATGCATCGTATTTTAAAAACACCAACATGTCATCTTGTAGTCATGCTCTTAAACTGTCTCTTTCTCCCAGGGGGGAGCGCTGTGCCTTTGGCCATCACTACTTACGGCCCCAGCAGACGCATCACGCCCCTTCGCGTCGTTTCTATCACAATGAGTTGTTTCGTGTCCCACTGTATGAAGTCGTGCCTTTGCACGCAGTCGTCGGAATCTGCTGGGTGATGGATCTCTACACGTATTGCAAAGGTTTGCCTCTTAGTATGCAAATGTCGGTTCAATTTGAATTTATTTTTCCTCGTGTTATCAGAATCACTGAAATTCTGTTGATTTTTTTTTTGGAAACTTTTTTTTACGAGTGAAAGAATTTTCATACGTAGTCTCCATTCATCACCTTTTATCTTGTGTTTTTTTCTCCCCTCGTGCATTTGGTTACTGACTTAATGATCAACACATTTATTTTTTAGCTGCTAAGCATGACTCAAATGGTAGTTTGCAATATTACATGGGATTGCAAAACCTTGCCTCATTCACCGGTTTTGGACTACCACATCCTCTGTTCACCTAAAATAAAAGATATAATTAAAGTTGTTTGGAGTTGAGAAGCACTGTCATATAAATTGTTGTAAATGCAGAAATAATTATAACTTTTGAAATGTAATATTAGAAGTACGTATGGAAAACACAGAAGTCACAAAAAATGGTGAAACAGACGATAAACAACATAGGGAATGTATTTTTGTTGAAAAAGGGGATGAAGAATACAAAAGAAAAGCAAATAAGTTGTACAATGCACAAATATATTGAACGTGATACCTTTTTTGTGTACAGTCAAGGCTCGTGAAAGAGCTGGAACACTGAATGGATCAGGACACAACAAAGCAAAAGAAACAGTGGAGAGAGAGAGGGGGGAGAGAGACAGTAACAGCAGGGCTGAAGGATAAAATAGAGGGAGACTTGGACAAATAATGGACATGGGGAGGAATGAAAGGTCGGGGATGATTCACGGGGTGTACAATATGGATACAGAAGCAAACTCTCAGGAAGAAAAAACTGGAAATTTGGAAGGAGATGGAGGAAGGAGACACTTGGGGTGTGGGGGGAGGTAACAGAGGTATAAAAGATCATGGCTTTTGGTGGGGAATGATCTGAGATGGTGGTGAACAGTTGTCTTAAAGACTTGGAGGAAAAAGTGCAATTGAACCAACTCTGGAAAACAGTTTCATAAACGAGAGAAAGAACGAATAAGTGTAGGTGAGTGATCAGTGTGAATTTTAGGAGTGTAACCAGGAGGTGGTTCTTGCATGAACTTGTGCATAGTGCATACTGGAGAAACTGGGTAGAGTCAGATGGCTATGAGCAGAGGAAGCTAAACTGGAGGAGAGGTGGGAAAAACAGAATAAGAATATCAATATGAGAGAAACATACCTTGTGATTCGCCCTCATTGTGAAAGATGCCAATAATGTTGAGCTTTAGATTCTGCAGAATCCAGAGAGACAGATGTGAGGCTGGGTTACCTGCCAATAGTGAAGAGCAGTACTCCATTGAGCTAGGGACAATAGCCTTGTCCATTTTGACTTCTGATTTTTCAAGGAATGACTTGGAACAACGGAGATTGCCCAGTCTGTGGTTGTCTTTGGAGGAAGAGTCATGTCATTGAGTCAACTTTGCTACATGGTCAGCCGACGACTGGTCATGGCTGATGGTGAGACCTATAGGTTCAAGAGAGTGAACCTATTCTATTGGCTGACCAGGGAAATAGATAAGTAGGTTAGTTTCACTATCTTTCCAGAGCAACAGGGTGAACTGTGAAATTTGCCACAATTAAAAGTGAAATTCTGGTCAATCAGAGGGCGCAACACAACAAGAACCTTGCTGTCCTTGGAAAAGCCAACTATTTTTCATTCAACAGACAGCTACTTTCACAAGTGTGGGAAAATAGATGTCTGTTCAATGAAACATACGTGTCTTTGTCAAGCACAGCGAGGTCCTTGTGCGGCACAGTTTGATTAGCTAAAGTTGGCCCATTGGCAGACGATTTATTAAATGAACACTTGTGTGTGCATCAAAGAGGAAAAGTTTTGTTTTCATGCACTCATGATTCAAGGATCAGCTTTATTGATTAC
>CM068962.1:66676059-66708514 GCA_035128595.1 Eptatretus atami
CTGGTTCACAGTTCCAGACCCATGGGGACCAACACATGTCTCATAACCATCCCCATCAGTTCTAGTCGATTCATTGAAATCCCCCAAGACTAGAAGAGTATCTCGCCTGGGGTACTGATCAACCACAGAATCGAGCGTGGCATAGAATGCGTCCTTCAGGGTGAGATCACTCGCCTCAATCAGAGCATATCCAGAGACCAGGGAAACGACACCCAAGGAGTGATGAATCCTTATTCTCATAATACGCTCTTTGACCAGTGTTACCTTAATTATCAATGGAGTCAGCTTATTGGACACAGCTGCAGCAACTCCTTGGGCCTGGTAACCATCAGATTGACCAGACCACTAGTAGGTGTAATCACCCACCATGATCTCGCCACTATCCGGTCTCCGAACCTCAGAGAGTGTTGCAATACCAATGTTCAAACTCTTGAGCTCAGATGATATCAGAGACAGGTGATCATCCTCTCTTAGGGGGAAGACATTCCAGGCACCAACCCGAAGGGACTGCCTCATATTAACCCAAGGAGACCGTCGTCTGGTGGACAACACCTCAGCACCACCCCGACACACAACCGCAATCCACCATACATCCATATTGGATTTACCCTCAAACCGACAAAAAAAATCTTCTTCTCCAGAATGTCTGGACAGATCGAGGGGATACTTCACAAAAATGTTCCCCAAGCCTTGCGTGTACAAGTTTGTTGAGGAATAATTGGTAGGTCACATGGTTTGGCAGCCATATTGGATTGAAGAAAAATATTAAATAATGTTTTCTCTGGAACCGCTAATCAATCGACATGAAACTTCACAATTATGATCTGGTGGTGATGAGGAAGATATGTGTTTAATTTCTACTTGATCGGAGACATGGACTTGCAGGCAGAATTATTTAATTTGCTTGATCTGGGTTCTTTTTTTCTTTCTTTTTTTAAGGCTCACTAGGCTGTGCCTGGATGGGTTTTGAGGGTAGAGGAGTAGCAGCTGAAATGCGAATCCTATCCAGGTTCCTCCTGATGATTCTCGTTCCTTCTGATTACTCCAATGCAGAACTGTACCTGTTTGGTCTTCCCTTTGATCTGAATTTAATTGATTTTAATCCCATTCTGAATTCAGTTGAATAATAATTTTTAAAACGTCATGGTTCAGGGTCAGGTGTCCAAGCATAGCGGGGTTGCGTCAAAGCGGCACATCTTGGTACCTCGTCATCACTGCCAGCAGTTATAAAGTGGCAGTTCTTATTATGTCTCTTATTAATTATGTAACACACCAGTACACAATCGCCACACGAAATACACCACATAAAAGCAGGACTGGCGAGGGTCTGCAATCTCCCATTGTTCTTTCGAGTTTAAAATTGTTTTTATTAATTGTCCCACTGATAGGTCGAATCTGGATCTGGACCCGAACCAAAATGTTATCAGCTTGTTCTTGTCACTGACCTAACTCATCCACCCTGTTTTGTCCTAATCCGTCCATAACTCTTTGAGATATCATGCCATTATATATATATATATATATATATATATATATATTATATATAATATATATATATATTATATATATATATACACACAGTATATCGATTTGCCCCATCTCTCAATGGTGAAGATAAATTCTCGTATCCGGATCTTCACCAAAATGAATAAAGTCATCCTTTTTTTCACACACCCAACATGTTTCACCAAGTTTCTTCCGAATCCGTCCTTAACTTTTTGACATAGCCTGCTCATATTCAAACAGACATACAGACAGCCAAATAGGAGTGAAAACATAACCTCCATCCACCTTCGGTGGCAGAGGTAATTAGGCCAATTATAATTATTTTTGGTTTTAAGTTTTGGATATTAATAATTTCATTAATTTTTGAGAATTTGTTGGTTGCTGCAGGAGAAACGGAAGGAAATAAGATTTGGGAAAGTTATACTTCAGACGTTCAGAGTTGGTAAGCCCCGAATCCAAATGGTTTTATTTTAACTTTATCAGATACGTTTATTTGTCCTTCAGACGTTTCAAAAGTAAATGTTCTTGCACGATTAAGGTTCACAACGATCATTGTTTGCCTCTCAAATTGAAAAACTTGTAATCAAATGCTAGTCTGTCAAATTCTCATTGCACCAACTAGCTTTTGGCCTTGAATTGGTGCAGGTGTACCAGTGTACCTTGTGATGCAGGCAGTGCAAAAATGACAACGTCACATTAGTGATGAGTAGGCGTTCATGTGTATTACTCCACTTCAGTGAGTAACATTTGAATGTGCAAATGGGAGAGAAACATCTTGCATGATGAGAAAGTCGTTTTCAAAGGTGGACAATGTATGCAAACAAATGGAAACCTTAGGGAGCAGCATTGAAGAAAGATATAAAACGGAGTAGGTGGTGTTAGAAGTGAAAGTGTTGACAGGTTTGTGGCTTTTAGAGTCGGACTATTTATATTCATCAATTATTGTTGTTCTTCATGATGCAGATTGATGGTGATACATTCCAGGACTCGAGTCGAGACATTTGGGTATTTCCCCAGTGATGTCTTTGGCTCACTGGATCACTAAGGAATGATCACCAAAAGGACGAGGGGACCAGCGTGCTTCTCTATCATCGTGAACAACAATGCATTGGATAACTTGTCAGGTTGTCAGAAACAGTTTTCCAAAAGAAAAGCCCATTGTTACGATGTGTCGAATCCACAATCTCTATGAGGAATTTTCTTCCATAATTGCAAAGGAAAAGTGATGAGGTTACAGGTTCATGTACACAACCCTGAACACGATACTCAGTGTTAATGGTAAAAGTGAAATGCACGCGAATGCTCCATTGTCCTCCTTTAGCGCTCGTTAAAAATTCATACAAATGCATGGTGACGAAGCTGCCGAGGCCAAGGTCGTGACAGTGCAGCAAAAAGCAAAATAAGCCTGGAACACTGACAAAATATGATCGTAACCTGGCTGGGTTTTACGATATGCCAATGTTTGAGATTATGTTTATCTCTAAACCTACATAAAAGAAGAGCATTATTTACTTTATGGGAAAGTTTGTTTGTTTTTGTCATATTTGGTTTGACACCAAAATATTTTTGAATAAAATGCACTTTTTCTTGAAGCCTGAAAAAAAAAAAATTCTTATCCTAATAGGGTTGTTAATTTTACATCACACAGCCATTGCATACACTTTCATTCTGCTACGTTCGAGGTGTGCACTCGATCAAGTGGAACAGGCTGGTGGTGCAGGAAAATGGGGGGGTGAGGGGATAAGGGGTGAAGAAAAGAAAGGGGGAGTGATCGGAGAAGGAAAGGAGAGAAGGATGGGGAGCGAAGGTATCATTTGGATTATTAAATACATGGCCTCGTTTCCACTGGAGTCCTCTTGGTGTTTGCTACAAACCTGGGTGACTCATGCAGAGGGTGGTGTTTGTTTAAACAACCATGTTGTATGCTCTCACCAACTAAAATGGAAATCAATGTTAAACCATACATCTATTTTTAAATCGTTGATACCTTCATTTCAATAAATAAATTCCAGAATGTCTATCCCTTCTGTAGAAGCTTGTACACATATCACATGCGTGTTAAGGATACTATAGGAAACCAAACCCATCTTTTAATCAAATTTCAAGAACTAGAGCATTGTTGAACATGCACATCATTGTGATGCTTAGTATCATCAACTTCCTGTGTTGAATATGTGAAACCCATTAACTATCAGGGATATTTAGCCCCCTCCCCCCCCCCACCCCTTGTGCAGCGGGAGATGGGGTTTTGCAGTCGGGTGTGTGGTGTGTGTGTGTGTGTGTGTGTGTGTGTGTGTTGTGTGTGTTGGTGTGTGTGTGTGTGTGTGTGGCGCGTGCGTGTGTATTTTGTTCATAAAGCATAACATATTCTCCCTGTTAACTCCTCCAACCTTACCCCTCTCTGTCTTTGTCCGATCCTTACTCACCCCCTCTTAATACAGTGCAGCATCCTCCCCACCCCTCCCTCTCCTCCCCATCCTATCTCTTTCTGTCTCCGCACATGTCTGGACAGTGTTATCCCCATAGGTGCCTGGCGGTGGTTATGTCCGGACGGACCCTCCCCTCACACTGCCTTCCCCTTCCCTCATGCTGCCTCCCATTCCCTTCCCTCACACTGCTCCCCTTTCCTTCATGCTGCCTCCACCCTCTCTTGCTGCCTCTCCCCTCTCATGCTGTCTCCCCTCACCTCTCATGCTGTCTCCCCCTCACCCCTCACGCTGCCTCCCCCCTCTCACGCGCTGCTCCCCTTTACTCCCACTGCCTCCACCCCTCATGCTGCCCCCTCTCACACTGTCTCCCTTCCATCACGCTGCTTCCCCTCACCTCACACTGCCTCCCTCGCCTCACACTGCCTTCCCCTTTCCTCGCACTGCCTTCCCCTTTCCTCGCACACTGCCTTCCCTTCCCTCGCACTGCCTTCCCTCCCTCACGCTGCCTTCCATCCCTCTGCTGCCTTCCCGTCCCTCACGCTGCCTTCCTCCCCTCGGCTGCCTTCCCGCTCCCGTCACGCTGCCTTCCCTACCCCTCGTTCTGCCTTCCAGTCCCCTCGTGCCATACAACTCTCGGAGGCCAAGGAGAGGAAGGTTTGTCAAGGAATGTGTGAATTGGACCAATGCACGCTTTTTTTTTTGCTGTGTTTTTTGTTCGCAGTTATTGTTTCCACCCCGCCTTTCCCTCAAATCCCCATCAAACACATGTCCAGAGCACCCCCTTACCCTCCACACTACCCCCCCCCTCTCCTCCATCAACCTCTCTCCCTCCTCCCTCCCCCCCCCTTAATATTCCCGTCCAAAGCGATGTGTGTGTTGTGTGGTGTGTGGTGTGTGTGTGTGGTGTGCGTGCGTGCGTGCGTGTTTTTCATTAAGCATAACATATTCTTCTCTCTCCTCTCTCTCTCTCTCTCTCTCTCTCTCTCTCTCTCTCTCTCTCTCTCTCTCTCTCTCTCTCTCTCTCTCTTCTCTCCTCTCTCTCTCTCTCTCCAGTGGTTATGTCTGGGCATGTTTGTCTCCAGGCGGCGTTCTGTCTCCGGACACGTCCGGGGTGTTGTTGGTGTGCACAAACCTAAATAAACCTAGAGAAACAAAAATACCTAGACGAAACTGCACAATCCCACAAAAAAAACAATCCTGGCGAGGGTCTGCAATCTCTGATTACTCTTTTTCGTGTTTAGTAATTGCATTACCTTCCTCCCAACCTGCTGTCGTCTCTTCGCGATTCCACCATCCAATGGTTCTTTTTGTTTGGGTTACCGGAAATAAACCCGTTGCTTTGACAAGAGCTAAGGTTTTCGTGTCTCTCCTCATGACCTGCGCGCGCGTTGTCCACCATTAATTCGAAACATCCCTACAGGAGTTCAGCCACACGGAACATTGCGCATTTTTATCCTCCCGCCACAACGAGCTTGATGTTAGTTTTGCTGGCAACGCTACAGCATGTATGTATGTATGTATGTATGTATGTGTGTATGTACAGCATCTATATCCGCTCTTCACCCATTGGTTAGACAGCTGACCTGACGTCACTCATAATTTAAACTGAAATACTTAACCTAAAGTACCCAAAGGGAGGCATGAGGCAAACTATTCCGTGTTCTGATGAACAGAAAATTTAACTCTTTGGCCAAACTGCAAAGCACTATGCCTGGTGGAAACCGAGCACAGCTAATCATCCATCTCACACCATCCCTACCGTGATGCATGGTGGTGGCCGCATCATGCTATGAGAATGCTTTTCAGCAGCAATGACAGGGAGACTTATAAGGATATAGGGAACAATGAATGGAGCCAAATACATGCAAATCCTTGAGGAGAACCTGCTTCAGAGTGCAAAAGACCTTCGACTGTTGCGAATATTTACGCTCCAACAGGCCAATGACACCAAGCATACAGCCAAAGCAACACTGGAATGGCTTCAGAACAAGAGTGTGAAAATCCTTGAGTGTCCCAACCAAAGCCAAGACTTCAATCCCACCGAGAATCTGTGGAAAGACTTGAAGATTGCCGTTCACCGACACTCCCCATCCAACTTGACAGAGCTTGAGCAAATCTGCAAGGAAGAATGGGAGAAAATCCCCATATCCAGATGTGAAAAGCTGATACAGACATACCCAAGAAGACTCGAAGATGTAATCACTGCCAAAGGTGCCTTTATAACATATTGACTCAGGGGGTTGAATACTTATTGACGCAAGACATTTCAGCTTTGCATTTTGATTAATTTGTAAAAAAATTCTAAAAGCATGTTTTCACTTTGTCATTATGGGGTGTTTTGTGTTGATCGGTGACAAAAAATTTAAATATAATCCATTTTAAATTCAGGCTGTAACACAACAAAATGGAAAAAAAGTCGAGCGGTGTGAACACTTTCTGAAGGCAATGTATTTGGGTACTGTTTATTTTAATACATGACTTGTATGAATTCTCACATATGCACTTCAAACAAAAGTAAATGTAAAAATTTATCATTTTTGTGACACGCCGGCGGATATGTAGGTGGGGTATGGGCGTATGTAATCCAATAACTCACATGGAATATTTGTGAAACATGATAATATTGATTTCAGAAGAACCAGCAGAAGCTAAGCTTTCATTTGGTCCCTCATTTGTGTGTATTACTGCTATAATGACCCCACAAATTACCAAAGTATGAAACATTGAACACGGCCGCATTTTGAGGGTACCTCGAAATACTGAGCCAAAATGATAAGTTCATCCCAACTTATGCAATGATAACATTTGATTTCATGTTCAGGATACTCTTGGGCATCGAAAAAATATAGTTGCCAGAGGTTTTGGGGGGGGGAGGCAGGTTTGTGGGGGGAGAAGGACAGGTTTGTGGGGGGGGGGTGTACGAAGCAGCTATAGTTGTGCATGACCTAAATGACGTCATACTCAGTGACACCTTTTTAACATATACACATAAGGGGACATACCTCGCACGAAACACTGCCATGATGACCTCCGTGGTAGGCTTTTTAATAAGACGTCGCTGCATATGACGTCATTGATGTTGCAATTTTGAATGGGCACATGAAGAATGGGCAAAGATTTCACCATCTCACTGTGCAAAGCTGGTAGAGACCCAAAAAGACTCATAGCAGTCATTGCTGCAAAAACTGCTTCCACCAAGTACTGACCTGAAGGGTTGAATACTTTTACAACCAGTGAATGTTGATTTCTGCACGTTTTTTGCAGGTATTCCTGACATGTAACCTCCTTCAACTACAACAGTGTTTAGTTTGATCTCTTCAATTATGAATAAAAAGTTCATTTGGAAAAATTGTTTCCACTTAATTTGGGATTCATCTAAATGTGGCATTATTGGTAGGAGGTGAATACTTTTACAGGCCACTGTATGAATCCATATTCTTCAATTGACTGTAGTTATTATGACTGACACTTTGTCTTAACAGAATAAGTGAAGGGTGAATACATTTGAGAGAAAGATAAAATTCATGTGAGGAGTCTGACGATGCCCTGGAGTGCATTACAACACTGTTGGGAAAAGATTGACTCAAACATTATCCATCAACTAATTAAATCAATTCCCAAATGAAGCTGAGGCAGTTCTCAAGGCAAAACGGGGGTCACACTCATTATTGATAGTACATAAAGAAGATTTGACCCCCCCCCCCCCCCCCCTCATTATAATAACTGTATATCCTTACGAGTTCATGTAAATCCCTTAAAAAGTGCTTTTGGTTTCATATGACGATGATTTATTTTCGTATCACATCTCAATAAATTTCCTGATTGATTCTCTCTGTGGATGGTGTATGGTTTAGCACTTGCTCCAGGTGGGAACAGGTATTAAAGTCCCTACCCTTTACAGTGAAGTATTCATGTGCTCACGTTTTCCAGTGCAGTTAGCTATTTTATTAGTACAAGCATGTTTTTATTCATGCAGGTATCCCAGGTTTTTTTATTTATTTATTTCGGGAGTGATGAGGTAGCTGTCAGTTGCCTATACACCACCCAAATAAAAGTACGTATCAGAAGAACCTGTTGCGTGCTGAACAAAATTGCCTGGGGGGGGGGTACTCTGCTCGTATATATAATTGTCCTGTGGGATCTAAAGGCTGATTGGGTCAACTATTTAAGACCACATGGACTACATATTGAACAAAGAAAATACTTAATCAATGGCACCACCCGATGGAGGGAATACAATTTAGATTTCATATTCCAAATACTCAAAAAGCATTGTGCTTGGAATAGAAAACGAAAATGCAGTGGGTTAAACCTTGGGATATTTGGGATGTGTTGTATTGTACAGTTTATCATTCAAGATGAAAGGTGGTTCGGTTTGAGAATTTCTTTTTTTTTAATGTTGCTTGACAAACATTCCCAGGGAGACCAAAGGGTGCTCGAGAAGAGGATATTTACATCTGCGACTATCGCCTCGACAAGTCCGCACACCTCTTCTATAAGATCCACCGCAATCGCTATCCCATCTGCACCAAACCCTACGCCTTCGACCACTTCGCCAAGAAGCTTGCACCCAAGAGAGATTTTTCGGTAAAGTTTTCTCCTTCCCTTGGGGTTGGGTGGGGTGGGGGGCGAGGGGTTTCTAATTGTGAGATTGCTGTGATGGGAACGTGCCATGTAAATAAATTGGTGTCTAGTCAGAGTACAACAGATCCTTGATGTTATTGTCCCCTTGTATTAGTGATATTTATGCATCATCTTCAAAGCCACCCTTTGGCTTCCTTACCTTGTAGGGAACCCTTACACACGTCAATGCGATTTGCACATTTTAAAAAACATCTTACACATCAGTCAATGCATCTTAGCAGCAGTGATTGAAAATGTTGAGTCAGCTTTCCAAAACTGCTTTGAAAAAGTATTGTTTTGGCCTGGTTATAATCATGTACCTATATAAAGCACAGTGTGTATTTGTATATTTGTCTGTCCCCCTTCATAAGGACAATTTTAGAAGGGTTTCAAAGGCCAATCTTTTAACACGACTGTGTATTCACTACGGTCTATTTTTAAGGATAAAAAAAACCTTGAAAAAATTCTTTTGTAAAAGAGTAATTACATCTCTTCTATTGGAATTGTAGACGGTGACTTGCAAACTGAGCCTCAAGGGCGGTGTACAGAAGCGTTTTCTTAAAAAATTTTTACAATAAATACAAGGCGCAGAGGAGGTGAAATTCACCGTGCGTGATGTGCAACGCGTACAGAGAAAAACAAGTGTTCATTTACGTCTGGAGGAATTCTAATAAATAAGAAGATATAAGCACACTTGATGCTCAGCCAAGGCTTAAGGCTTTGGCATCTCACACGAGGCTGTACCATCAAAATGAAACGTCCCAGAAGATAAAGAAAATAGGATCACTTGCACATGTAGTTTAAAATCATGCTTTTACTCGCTACGAAACATCATATCTTCCAGTTTCCTTGAGTATTTTGAATAAAATAATTCCAAACCCATCAATTTTAATGGCTTTTCCACGAGTAATATTAATAATGACGAGCGGGTACCCACGGTAAATTCAAAAACCCCCTCCCACCGCAAGACCCCTCCCCCCCCCCCCCCCCCCCATGCAAAGTCTCAATCCCCCCACCCAACTTTCTGTCCTCCCCTCTACCCCCCCCCCCCCCCCCCCGTACCCCAACTATCTGTTCTCCCCTCTCCCCATTATTCAAAGCATGAGGCATTCTTCCATCATTCCATATTATTTCTTCATTACCTCATTAAAATGCTGCATGTGATGTGATGGTCGAAACAACGTCCAATTCACAATCTTTTTTAGATAAGTCAACAAACAGAAATTCCATGTGATGTGAGTAGCCGAATGGTGTTAATAAATGATCCTAAAATGAATCTATTCCTCATGATGATATATATATATATATATATATATATATATATATATATATATATATATAATATATATATATATATAAAGTGAAGTGTGTCTGTCTGTGTGTCTTGTGTGTGTGTTTGTCTGTGACCTATGCACGGAAAATACTGGACTGATCCTCACCAAACTTCACATGCTGACAGAACATGTACCCGGGAGTGTCCCGATGTAAAAGAATTGTACTTCTGACTTACGGTTTCCGAATTATGACGTCATCACCTGATTTCGTAACGTTAATTTTTCACGTTCAGCCGATTGACATGGGGCCAACGCCATTTGCCATTGAAATGAAAAAATAATGCTACAGTTAATTGAAGACAATGACTTCCGACTTCCCGGTTTCCGAATTATGACGTCATCCCTGATTGCGTAACGTTAATTTTCATACATAACTTCGTATACATAATATAACATAATTTTTTATCAGGATAACAGACGTAATAAATCAAATACGCTGGGCCAGGCTGGGTTATGCCCGACGTATAAATTAAGTCGCAAATGATGACATGAAACCAGCCTCGCATTTTTGGGGCATTATGGTTTTTTTCTGATGGGCAATAAATCTTAACATTTTTGAACTCGAGTCTTCTGCATATAAAACATGGCGGGAAAAATATAATATTATAATGGTGATGAAAAAAATAATAATGGTGGCAGCCTCTACAATTTTACAATTAACTGTGACATATACTCCTTCAGACCCGCCGTCATCCACGGGATTCCTGTGCGGAGCACGGGTATCCCTGCAGTATATATCTATATATATATATCTATATATATATATATATATATATATATAATATATATATATATATATATACACACACACATACATGCGTGCATACATACATACATACACACACGCAACGTTAAAATTAAATAACGACGAAACATTGAATTCACATTCTCATGACACAGTCTGACATACAAGTATATTATTATTTAGATCATGGAGGCCCATGCTCTTGACAGAGCTTCGAAAATTGACAGAGCTTGACAGAGCCCATGCCCTTTGCTCGGCCTACCAGAAAAATTTCTTCAGTTTACAGACGCCAACACCAAAATACAATTGTTTGTCATGTATCTGTAATTTATAACTCTAATGTATAATGTGGGAATTTTTACTCATGACATGTCAGAAGTGTTTGCAATTTTATATTTTCTGCTGATAATGCACGTAGATTGAAGTTCATGAATGTCGACATTTTATTTTTGTTTCCTCCCCCCCCCCTCCATCCCCAGCATTGTTGTGACAGTTTGTTTGGTTATAAACCACCAGGTGTTCCATTTTGATTTCCCAGTATTAAATGTAAATAATGTTTTGTTTTGTTTTGTTTATGACGACATCCTGTACATTTCATTGCTTTTGATATTGCTTTGTTCTGAATCATTATAATCCACCTGATTATCATTCACTTACAGCCTCATTTCATTCCAGAAAACTACAAGAGGAATGGAGGAAGGTGAGCGAGTCACTTATTCACTATTGTTGTACATTATCTTTGTTGTTTCTTTTATTGTTTCCCATCATTGGGTAATTTGTTTTCTTCTGGGGCTCGAGTAATGGTGGGAATTATTATTCCTGATTTGTTTTCCCTTTCTTTCTTTATTATTTTCTTTTCGACACGTAAAGAATTTCATGCGTTTTGTTTGCATGTTGGTGGAAGCAAATTGGCCAACAATTATTACATCACGAGGTGTGCTATATTAACCCTTTAACGCAATTGATTTAATTAATATGCTATAAAACTCACGCAGTATCTATCCGAAAATCAAAACAGGACCTGATGTGTAAACGATATCTTTTTTGCAACTCCTGGAAACGAGGCTGCATCCTCGTGCAATGCATTGGATCAACAGGATGTTGATCGAGGTATGCTAACCGCCGTGGGAAGCAAGGAGAAGCTGACATTTCGGGTGTTAACCCTTCGTCGGAGCAAAAGAGGATCAACACCTGAAAAGTCAGCTTCCCCTCTCATTCCACAGCGGTTAGCATTCCTCGATTGATTCCATCCATTGTTTGACCCATCCGCCAATGCAGATCGACGCTAGACTTCACCAGCAAGACTAGTTGTTCATTTTTCCTGGTGTGACATAGCTCCTCATATTTTTGGTAATGCTTGGTTCCTCGTGTTTATGCAAGACTCGTGACATATTTACAAACCGTCCACATCCGCTCTTGATGCTTAAATATCGGGGGACTCTAAAATGTAAACAGCTCTGATATTCGCAGATAAACGCTGCAGGAGAAAATCGGAGTGTGCAGGGAGATATTTATAATGGAATAGTTGATGTTAACGAAAAGTATTCATTTTCCTCCCTGCGGTTTTGTGCGCTGGCAACATGAGAGAACTTAATATTTGTGCAATCCTGAGCAAAATGCAATGTCATGTGATTGCCAGAGTAATAACTTGGTGTTTTCATGCTAGCAGGTGCTTTGGGCCCTTCGTTGTTTTGCCGAGCACATTATAAATACTCCGTCTTTGCTTTGCTTTCCCTTAAAAAAAGAAACATTAGTGAAGTGGAAGACTCGTTTAGGTAATTCAGGTGGATAGAATCAACAGGATGTTGATTAAGGTATGCTAACCGCCATGGGAAGCAAGGAGAAGCTGACATTTCGGGTGTTAACCCTTCATCAGAGCAAAAGAGGATTAACGGAAAGTACTGTATACTTAGCTGCATACCTTAAATAATATCGCTGATTCTTTTTGGAGGGTGGATGGATTGTGGGAAGAGGGAGGAGTATGAGATATTTATTTATTTTATGATACAAGCCGATGAAAATGCAAATAACACGACAGACTATTATTAAAACTTATGTAAAGGCAATTGCATCACTGTGTTTCTTTATTAATTTCTGGGGACCGTCTCGTACAAATGGCATCGTATCATTGTAACAATATCCCATTTTGGGCACATGTCCAGATCTCAGGACTTTTTCAATTGTCCTTGACCTTTTTTGAAGGTACTTGGTGATAAGTTGATCATTTTTCTCTCACTTCTTTCACCTTATGTATCATATTTTACCAAATGCCTCTGTTTTGTGAATTATTTAAGAAAAAGCCACACATGATATTCATATTGGTAATTTTTTTTCCAATTTGCAAGAAATATATAACATTGTAACAGTTTTATTTTTTTCACTTGTTTGTTTTCTACATAGATCATCTTGGAAGAGCGAGAAATTCAGAACAAAAGAAGACAACGAAAGCAAACATTGCTCAAAATCAGAGGATTGCATCTCATCGAAGGAAGATGAAGAGGGAAGCGAGGGAGGAATTGCAGTTGCACACCAACCGAGCAGTGGTGGAGCCACTGTCACGCAGGCCAATGAAGGGACCACAACCACCACGACTAACAGAGGAATCACGATCACACCGACGAAGAGGAATTCAACGGTCATGTCAACCAACAGAAGAACTACTGATGTGCCAGCCATGGTCACGCCAACCCACACGTCATCGCAGGGCCGGATTAACAAAATCCCTGGAGGAGGATGTGTCAGATCTCCAGCAGACAGGAGGAAGCGAAGACGGGACCGGCTAAATGCCGTACTTTCTCGTCTCCTGAATAAACTACCCAGAAAGAATAGTAAGTGAATATGAGTGGTGACACATTAGCCATACGGCACACTGGTGTTTATCCATATTTAGGCTGGGTGTCCATAAATTATCGTTCCAAAGGAAAACCATAATTTAGAAAAATAATGAAATGGGTTACAACGATGCAGTTTGCTACACGTGAAATAACATTTCTCAACGTTTTGTCAATATCTTTAAAATCATAATTTTTTTATCAACAGTGGTTGTGGGGACGACACTCAAATGACTCACATGTTCAACATCCTCACCACTTGTGCTTGGCTGGCCTGGCCCGTTCCACTGCAGGATGCTACAAGTCTCCATAAACTTTTTGTTCCTTTCACAAATCGTTTTTTTCGATGGTGGCTGCCTTCCATAGGTTGTAGTGAAGCTTCGTTGAACCTGTGCAGCTGATTTGGTCTCTATAAACTAGGCAACATACCGCTTTTTCTTGTGCGGATGCCATTTGCAGTAATGAAAAAAAAAAGTCAATAAAACTTTGAAAAATGTTATTTCCCTTGCAGCAAACCGCATCATTCTACTCATTTCATTATTTTATTTATTACGGTTTGAATTTGGAGCAGTAATTTGTGGACACACTGCAAATCTGTTTGTTATTCTTTATACCGGGTCCAATTTCCCTGAAATCTGTTGTGCTGCATTGTTTTCACACTCGGAAAGTCGTTCAAAACTTGGTGGACAGGTTGGGTGTGTAACAAGGACAAATTGATTCGATTTTGGTGAAGATCCGGATACGATAATTACTTGGGTTTTTTCAGTGATTCTTCACCATTGAGAGATGGGGCCAACATCACATATGTCAAAAAGTTGTAGACGAGTTATGACGGAACTATGTGGATGAGTTGGTTAAGGGACAAGAACAAGCCCATAAGATTTTGGTTCAGGTCTGGATGCAGATCCGGCCTATCAGTGGGATACAAAACGTAAACTGTTCAGCCTGGCAGAGGTATGCGCTCGACCGGGTACTGTTCTAGTTTTATCATAAATTGGTTAAATAATTTGAGAAATTAAGGGAGTGGGTAAAGTAAAATAATGTTAATAAACCTGCATCATGCACTGACAACATACATCTTCCTTTCAAACTATTCTTTGTAAAAAATCGTTTCTTACAGTGTTTTATCCCCAGTGATACGTGATGTATAATGTTCTTAAAATCATTTTTGATGTTATAGTGTGTTGTATTTCCCTAAAAAAAGAAGACTATAATATTCCCTCGCATCTTGATTGAACCTGATCCACATGATCCAGATTGGAGCAAAATGAAAATGGTTGTACACATATAACACATATCACACATGTAGACAGCCTAGGGTTGGCTTAGTGGTTTGAGTGGCTGGCTTGGTATCTTAGGGTCCCGAGTTCAAACCTCTGTCAGCCGTTGAAATCACACCAGGTGGGGTTGACTTCGCCTGTTATCCTTCGAAGGTTGGTGAAATGAGTAGCAGTGTACTGGTAATAGGGGCATTGCATCAGCAGCATAGCCCTGCCCTCAGCCAATGATGCTACCTGCAACCTTGCACTGCATAGAAGGAGGGGGAGGACGTGTCAACAAATTATAGGCAGAACAGTTCAACAAAACACTTTGCAGAGTCTTTACATTAACTCCTCGTATTATGTTTTAAAAGACGTCATGACACCTCAATAATATAATTTTTGTCTGGTAAGGACAAGTAGTGTAACAATACAGACAAGCTATAAGCTAAAAAAAAAAAATTGGCCAACAAATCTGCTCTGCTGCTCTTTCACTTCCTCTCTGCCATTTGTGTTTTTAACAAAGAAGTTTTTGCACATGAGGAGGCCATTCGGCCCATAATGCCTGCACCACACCAATATCAGATTTAATAAATCCGTCAATACCCCTTTCCTTCGTATGCAGCCTTTTGGCTGCTACACTGGTACTCATTTCGCCGACCTCGGAAGGACGACAGGCTGAATCAACCCCACCTGGTGTTAATCCAATGGTGGACAAGGGGCTCAAACACAGGACCCTCAGGTCCCAAGCCACCACTCTAACCGCTAAACCAACACCAGGGCTGTTAGGATTATGGTTAGGGTTTTCACCCTGTCATTTACCATAGGTCATCTTCTATCTCCTTGAAAAATCAACCAACATCGCAGTATTACATAAAAAGGTGCAAAAACGGATCCCTTTTACTACACACCAATTGGCTAACTTCCAATCATCATCAAGGTCATGGAATTCATTGCAGTTGACATAAAATAATTCCTTTTCTCCAATAGACTCATTTCAGATCATCAATTCGGATTCAGACCTGGTCACTCAACATTGGGCTTGCTGCTTCTACTCTCCCAACAATGGATGGAGGCCCTCAATATCAGTCCTGAAATCAGGGCTGTCTCTCTGGACATACCTCAAGCTTTCGATACAGTCTGGCATCCTGCCTTGCTCTCCAAACTGTCTGCCTGTGGAATCCAAGGCTAACTCCACTCTTGGATTACTGACTTCCTCCACTCCCGTAGCCAATGTGTGGTTCTCAATGAAAACCTTTCTTCTCCTCTCCCTGTCTAGGCTGTCTACCCCAAGGCAGTGTCATCGGCCACATCCTATTCCTAATATTCATCGATGATCTCACTGACTCTCTGGAGAATCCTCTTTATCTCTTCGCCGATGACTCCACTCTCTGCTGTGATATCCCTCATCCTTCTGACAGACAAGCAGCAGCCTCATCCCTCTCCTCAGTCCTTGACAAAATCACAAACTGGTCAAACACTTGGAACATGTCTTTCAATCCTGAGAAATCCCACACACTCACTCACTCACTCTCTCCGAAAGGACCGTTCCGCAAGCCCTCCAATCTACTTTCTCAACAACTGTCTCAAAGAGGTTCAGTCACTCAAACTCTTTGGTCTCACTCAGCCATGATCTCTCTTGGGCAAGCCAAATTTCAGGGTTGGCCTCCAAAGCCAGATGCCGGCTGGACATCCTCCATCATGCAAAGTCCTTCCTTGGTCCACCTGAGCCCCGACCCACCGACAAGGCTTTCATCTGCAGCTCGATGGAGTACTGCTCTCCCCCCTGAGCTTGCTCCCCTGCCTCACATATTGCTCAGCTTGATGCTGTGGAAACCAAGACTTTCCAGATCATTGTAATCTCTTGCGATGAAGCTGAATCTATGGGCCCATCAATTCGCCATTGCCGACAGGTCGGTGGTCTCTTTGTCTTCTTCCACCTCATTTCTGGACTTGCACCCTCTGCCCTCTCCATGCTCTGTTCCCCCAAATATCTGCAGGATGCACGCGGTCCACCAGCAACCCCTTCCTCATGAAACTACATAAGTCCAGAACCTCTGCTCACCTCCACTCATTTACACCTCTCTTTTCTCGCCGATGGAACCACCTTCCACACTCTCTTCAATCTCATTCTTCTCTCCCGGTCTTCAAGACAGATGTTCATCAGCATCTCAGGTCATCCCCCATCCAAAGCCATGATCTTTTCTACACCCGTTAAACCACCCCACCTCTCCCAGAAAATTGCTTATGTATCCATCTTGTCCACCCCTTGCGTTCTCCCCTAACCCTCATCGTTACCTGCATCACTTGTTCGTCTGTCTCTGTCTACCTTCTCCCTCCATCCTGCTATTGTTGTTTCCCCTTTCTTCTGCTGTTCCCTTTGTTACGTTGTGTATTGGTCTGTTCCTGTGTCCTAGCTCTTCCACGAGCCTAGACCATGTATATATTTTTAAAAATTAACCAGACATAATATTTATCGCATTTCTGCTTTTTTGTCTTGAAATCGATCGATTATGGAGTTGAACAGTCATAGTTTTACTAAATTTTATTTTATTTAATTCCTCCTCAGCATCACGATGAAAGCTGTGGCAGCCACTTGGACTGACCCTTGTCGTTTCTTAGCTGCTGGAGGAGTGGGGGGAGAGGGGTTGTGCCCAAATTATTTTTCTTCTTATCTTTCTTGTGCATGGGCTCTTGTATTTCATCTTTCTTTCCTACTTTTCTATTCCATTATCATTGTCATATGTTTGCACAATGAAGTTATTGAATTTGTCTTCAATTAATTAAGCTCTCTGTCTTGTCATTTTGTGTGTGCGCAGCTGTCGATGCCTCTTACCTGCTGCAGGAAGGTTCCGGGAAGCGTCTACGCAAGCGTGGCACCTCCACTTCCCGTGGTAGCATTCCGGTTAAGTGAACAGCAGGAAGGACACAAGGAAAAGCCAACTCGAGTGCCTTGTACGCCAGCACGCCGTTGCTTTGCCGGCGAGACACAGCAGGATTCCAAAGCTGTACGAGGAAAGCAGCAGGCGGGATAATCGACCCTCGGGCTGGCCCGAGCCCAGTGGAGCCTGCTCTAGCTCATCTGTGCCCGGCGGAGATGCGAGACTGATGGTGTTTCCCGACGTTTTAAAGACAAGGGAGCGTTGAGAGACCAAAATGGGGAGGCTTTTATCCTTATTTATTTCAACACAAAGCACTTCCGGGTGCAAACAAGCACACCTACTTACTCGCAGTTAAAGTTCATCAGTCAGCTGCGGGCAAACACGATGACACAAATAAAATAGGAAATCCAGCTCGCTCTGCCTTTGCCTCGGTGAATATCTGAATTGCGACTCGTTTGCTGGAATGTTGCAAGTCGTCTATGGAGGGCAATGAATTCAACACTGAAGAGCCTCTGCAGCGTGTTTCTTGAAAGCAAAAAGAGCATAGGAAATATCAACAACATTGGAATTCGTATACAACGTTGCGTTGCTTAAAGTATGCCTCTCTCTCCAAGCGTTCGTTGAATGATGAGGATGTTTCGCAGGTTTATAGCAATGGATTCTGGTCTGTTGAAGTGTTTTCTGCTCTGTCATTTATGAAGCATGCAGGATTATTCTGATTATGATGAAGATATGTAACTTTTGAAAACTTAACTACTAGATTTTAAAAACTTTCATTCCCCCTTATCCTCTTTCTCCTCTATGATCTCTCAAATATATATATATATATATATATATATATATATATATATATATATATATATATGAGGTGTCTTTCTCACAAACATTATGTGATAAAACAAGCAGTGTTACTCCGTATGCGTTTCCAGGTGCGCCGTTTAATGTAGCATTGGACATACTCTTTTAGCAGTATTTGTGAATGTATTTATACTTGGCATCTTTAGATCATGTACATAAAACACCGCAGTAGGAACATCAGCTTAGCTTTATTGAGGATAAATAGTAATCGCAAGCCCTTTTGGTGTGTTTTTTCATAATGCTTAGTTCCCATCTGTATGGTCTTTTGAGCAATACAGACTCTGCGCCCATTTTTACCCATATTTTTTGCATGCCTGTACATAAGACTCAAACTGCAGGAGTGGATTTTTTTTCATTCCACGCTGTGGTTTTGTACAAGAACAAAAGCTTCTTTTACATCCTATTTTATTACTAAAGACGAGAATGTTATTGTACGTTGTCTATTTTCGTATTTTGAAGCAAACCGTTTACTGTACAGCAGTGTGTAGACTTTGAGTATGTAATACTCACTAATTGTATTTTCGTTGCTTTTTTGCCTTTTTTGTAACTAGACTGTCCAGGCAATGGTGTTAAACACTTGCCAGCCCTGTCAGTTTAAAGAAAAAAAACTTTTTGTTGCAAAGCAAATAAATGTTAGACAATCGGCTTGCATGGCTTGGATGTTCTTTCATCAAGATTGGGCAGGGTTTGATAATATTTGGTAAAACTTCAGGAAGAATTCAATTCTGACCAAATATAATGAATGTCTCTCTCTCTCTCTCCCTCTCTTCTCTTCTCTCTTCTCTTCTTTCTTTTCCTCTCTTCTTTTTTTTTTCTTTTCTCTTCTCTTTTTCTTTTCTCTTTCTTCTTTTTCTCTTTTCTCTCTCTCTCTCTTTCTTTCTCTTCTCTTTCTCTTTCTCTTTCTCCTTCTCTTTCTCTTTCTTCTTTCTCTTTTTTTCTCTTTCTCTTTCTCTTTCTCTTTCTCTTTCTCTTTCTCTTTCTCTTTCTCTTTCTCTTTCTCTCTCGCAAATCACAACATCGATTCCACCAATCACAGGGTTGCATCTTTCGTTTAAGACATCCCCATGTTTAAATATGACAGCTTCAAGAACCTGCTCAGGATCAGCTGAGCTGCGACATTGATGAGATTGTCAAAAATAATTTTATGTGAATTGTAGTTGTCAGCTTTACAAAATCTCTCTATTCAAATGTACAGGGTGGCCTATAAAATTGGTGTTTTCTTTTATTTTCAGTTTGATATGCAGTGATTGTTAGTACCATACACCACATTGTATTTCAATCGAATCTGATGGAAACGAAATGTTCAGTGCATGAAGATAAAAAGTCGTAGTCTTATTGATCCCATATTCTTTGAAGTGACAGTAAATCTGGACCAGTATCTTGCCATTCTTCAAAACGATTTTTTTTTACCATGTTTGTGGAATAAGTTATTAGAAATATGATCAGACTTGTGGAAATCCCCATGCTGCAATCGTCGTCCTCGTCATTCTCCAGGAAATGTGAAGATTGAGTTATTTCTCTCAACCTTTCACACACCGCTGACATGGAACGACATGGTTCACTTACTTGCACCACCCCTACTTATTTTACCAGTCCCAATCAATTCAACCTCGTGGGCTCAGCCCAGGGGAAGTTTTGGTTCAATAATTTTACAAACCGGCTGGCTTGGCCTGACATTCGACTGGAAGTGGCAGGAATTTGTGATTTGTTAAGAAAGCCGGCGGTAGTTCACCGACTCTTCTCAATAGATACCGTGGGATCTTTAACGTCCATCCAAGGGGCAGTGCGGTTTATGCTGCAATCCACTGCCTACGGAGCACCGATCGGGAGGTTTATAATCAAGTCGGGAATGAAACCCAGACGAGACGGGTCAAAAGTAATCGTGCTCCCTTTGCACAATACTGTTGGAATTTTGGGATATCGGATGTTGGTTTATTATCCCATGCTTTTTGGAAAAAAAAACGGGGAATGCAGATTCGCGCTCTGCTGCTGTACGTCCGTCTGTCATGCCGTCTCCTAAACGGTAGTGCAGAAATTCACCAAACTTGGTAGTTCTGATCACCACATGGCAAGAAAGTGCAAGGCAGTGCAATTTTTGCACCATCCCCTGGGCCCTGGGGCAGGGTGAAAGGTCAAATATCCAAAAATGCAATTACAGGCACATTTGAATCTTTTTTTTAGTTCACCTGGATTTTAGTCAGGTGAGCTTATGCGATCGAGCAGTGTCCGTCGGTGAGTCAGTCAGTCAGTCACGTCCGTAAACACCAGTCTTATCGCTTGAACCAAACCACGATTTTGATGAACCTGGCCACACAGCTTCATATCTGATGCCTACGAAGGTCTATTGACCGCATGAAAATCTGCGCTCATTAAGGGGCTAACAGCTCAGTTTTTCGATCCCTCAGCCCCCGTCTCCTCCCCCCCCCCCAAACAAAATAGGTATTTGCTCTTCTCAAAAATACACACACAATTTTGATGAAACTTAACCACGACCTTCACACCTGGAATGTACCAAAGTGTATCAGCTGCATCAAAATCTGCGCTCATTAAAGGGTCGACAGGGGGTGTTTTCTCCCCAATAAGTATTTTGCTGTTTCCTCCGAAACTATACACACAACTCGATATAAACTTAACCACAACCTTCATCACCTGTGATGTACCAAGTTATGGACCACATCAAAATCTGCGCTCACTAAAGGGTCGACGGGGGGGGGGGGGGGTTTGACCCCCAAAATAGGTATTTGCTCTCTTCTCCGAAACTAACAACATCAATCGATAAAACTTGACCACAACCTTCATCACCCATGATGTACCAAAAGTATCGGCCGTATCAATCCTTGCACTCATTAAGAGGGTCTACTGGGGGTGTTTGACCCCCCCCCAAAAAGGTATTTGTTCTTCTCCAAAGCTACACATACAATTTCGATGAAATGACCACAACCTTCATCACCCAAGATGTACCAAAGTGTATCGACCACATCAAAACCCTGCACATTAAGGAGTCTATGAAGGTGGGGGGGAGGTTCTGACCCCTCAAAATTGTATTGCTCTTTTTTCTCCGAACTATACAAAGAATTTCAATGGAACTTGACCACAACCTTCATCACCCTTGATGTACCAAAGTCTGTTCATGGCATTAAAAAATATTTAGGGTCTCAGGGGGTCTGAGTGACTGTTGCTCCTGATCCAGGTGAGCTCAGGACAGGTAGTCCTCTCTTTTAATGAAACTTTGTAAATGCAATCAACATTAGGGGACGCATGAAATATGTAACGATGTTTTGTTTTTGACACCTGGTTCATGCCCCAAAGGGTGGGGACTTAGGATCGATCACAGGGGTCAAAATGGGGGGGGTTAACTCAAAATTTGATATTGGCTCATTCCTGGTGGAACTGTGCCATCTTTCAACTTTGCTTGAGGTGGGAAGCTGAGGATTTTGATTGGCGGTGCCATCGACTTCGCTTCTCGCATTGGTTATACTGGGGAAAAAAAATTGTTTATATTGTTAAGGCTGTGGAAATTCCAATACACCATAAAGGGTCCTCAGGTGAGATATATCGATAAGTCATGTGTAGTTAGCCCACACCTGTGTTAGAGGGAATATGTGTGATTCATCCGGGCTGCGACGTTTGAGTTAGCCATTTTTCTTTCTCTATCGTTATTTTGGACCATTAAGCCGCCAACAACTCAAACACCACCCCTTCGCCTCTTTACCTGCACAACTCCATCCCGCAAACATCGTTTCACCGCCATTCCCAACGACGCCCGCCAACCACCAAACCACCACAGCAAACCCACCACCACTTCGCCTCTTTACCTCCACAACTCCATCCCGCAAACATCGCTTCACGCCATTCCCAAACGACCGCCGCCAACCACCAAAACCACCACAGCAACCCCCCACCACCTTCGCCTTTCTCCTTCCACAACCATCAACCCACCACCAGTCAACACCGAACGTCGTACTGTCCGAAGCCGTTCGGTGATTGCTGCCAACGTAGCAAGCGAGTGCAATGGATGCCTTTACGGGAGAGAAAATTCGGATCAGGGAGGTTCACGCCCTTTTCCTCCGTCCAATGGGCGAGTGTCGGGCGGTGTGCCCCGCCTCCAAGCGCGATGGATGTGAATTCCTCTCAGGAAGGAATTCGGATCAAAAGAGGCTCACGCCCTTTTTCCCACACCAATGGCTGAACGAGGGTGGCGTGGCCCGCCTCCAATCGCGTTTTGATCCTAAAATCTGCATACAGGCTCCTTCCCCGGTCTATAAAAGACGCGAGTCTGTGTGGAACTCGTTGTTGTAGTGTGGGGGTCGCTTTTCTCGTCGTTGGTGTCGTCTGTCGCTGGGCTCGTCTCGTCGTTGGTGTCGTCTCGTCGCTGGCTCGTCTCGTCGTTGTGTCGTCTCGTCGCTGGACTCGAGCCACCTCCGCTTTCACAAGCGACCAAGCAGCCAGCCATTCCCCTCGCTCGACCCTGAGCATCAACAATTCCCCATCCGCGCTGAGATAGTGCGGTGGCCCCGTTCATTCCCACCCTAACCGTGGTGCTGACCAAACCGTGCTTGCGCGGGAGCATGCCGGAGAGGGCTCACCGACCACGCCAGGGGCACGAGTCGGGGCGCAGCTGCGCTGATATTGCGGCTTGCCCGCCATCGCGTCACGAGGACGCGGTAAGCCTTTCGGTCTCGTGGACCTGGCCGCTCCTCCAGGTTCCGCACACATTTGGTCACGGACCCCGTCTACCTCCCTGCTATGGGAGGTCTTTCCTTATTTTGAATGAATGATGTGGCCGAGTCCCGACAGAGTATAATTGTTTAAGTGTTGTAAATAATTATAGTCGGTAGTAGTGCTTTTGCTTTTGTTGCATTTTGCTTTTGCTGCACATTGCATTACTGCCTTACGTGCGTGTGTGTGTGTGTGAAATAAAGTTCTTGCTTGTCACACTGTTTCCCGTCTCGTTGCGTCCTTTCCTTCGGTTGAAAGTTCATCTGCATCACGTAAGGGATTGTAGTGGGTTGAAACACCCGATAAGTAATCTGAACCGTCGAGGTCGACGATAACTCCGCCGGTTATCCCTGCAGCACGGAACGAGCCGCTTAAGCGGTTCGTGTCCGAAGTCGACCTGCGGCGAGGTACGATCGCCCGGCTCGATACTCGCGCAGGTACTTAGGAGGTCGAATTTGCGAGCAACCCTATCTGCGCGGGTGGGCAATTGGCACATCGTGGTGAGGTAAACCCCACCCGTGACTGGCTCCTGGCGGTAGTTCCAGGAGGGTCACGACTGAATTGTCCGTTCCGGTGGGCGACGCGTCGCGATTCGAGTTACGTGGCCGATCGCACGCGGACGGGCCGGAATTCGTAACAATATCAATTATTGTGATGACAAATCCATGTCGGACCATTGGTGCACTTATAGCCCTGACTTAAATCCAAGCTAATATTTTCTGTGAGTCAGGGCTTTACAGTGTGAAATTGTAACTGAATTGACAAGGACTCGTGGCTCAGAGTATACAATTTCCACCATCAATTGGAGGAAATGCAAAGATAAATTCGGTCACATTGAACATGTTCATGATAAATCTCCAAAGAATTCCATTCATATTTCATCATCACATTATTCCTTTATCCACATTTCTTGTATAGAGAGTCGAGGCTCATGGAAAAGCAAGCACACTTAACGGATCAAGACGTAACAGACAAAAATAGGACGCAAAACACTCATTCACGGAGGAGTCTCCAAGGGGGAAAAACTGTAAAATTATGAGGGATTTGGGAGGGGTTAACGGTTGTAGAAAAGACCATGGTTTTGGATTCGGGGTGATCTGAGATGGCGGTGAACAGCTGTCTTGACCTGGAGGGAAGAATGAGATTGAAGAGTATGTGGAAGTTGAGTCCACAGGCTGGAAATGAGTGGAGGTGAGCAGTGATCCTGGATTTAGGTAGTTTTTACCAGAAGTGTTGATGGTGGATCGTGTGAGCCCTGCGGAAACCTGAGGGGGGTGGGGGGGGAGTGGACAGAGCACAGACAGAATGGAGGGTGCAAGACCAGAATGGAGGCAGTAGAAGACAGAGAGACCACTGGCATGTCTGCAATGGCAAAGTGAGAGGCTCATCGACTCAGCTTCATCGCAGGAGATTCCAATGATTAGAAATGCCTTGGTTTCCACAGCATCAAGCTGAGCAAGGTGAGAGACAGGGGAGCAAGCCCAGAGGGGAGAGTAGTGCTCCGTCAAGCTGCGGATGAAGGCCTTGTAGGTGGATAGGAGTTCAAGTGTGCCAAGAAAGGACTTTGTACAATGGAGGATTACCCAGTCGGCGGCTGGCTTAGATAGGCCAACGTTGATGTGGTTCACCCAAGAAAGATCATGGCTGATAGACCTTGGAGTTTGAATAACTGAACGTCCTCAAGAGAATTTTTTTTTTGTATACCTTGTGGAGACTCGTATGAGAGCTGACACACAACGCACATGCAACGAGGGCATGAGACAAGAGGGGCAGGAGTGGGAAGGACAAACAGTGGGAACGGAGACAATAGGAGATCTGTGGAAGGGAAGAGATGGGGTGGGGAACATGTGGTATACAAGATGGACATTACAGGGACTTTCAGGAAGGAAAGCAGGGAATTTAAAGGAGGTGGGTTTGGGGTGATTAAGGGGGTTGAAAAGATCGAGGATTTGGATGGGGGATGATAAGAGGTGGTGGTGACCAGCTGTTTTGAAGGCCTGGAGGGAAGAATGGATTGAAAGAGTGAGGGAGTTTATTCCAAAGGTGGGAAAAAAGAGGATGAAAGAATGAAGGTGGGCAGGGATTCGTGACTTGGTACTTTTACCAGAAGGGGGTTGTTGGCGGACCTTGAGCGCCCTGCAGAAATATGGGGACAAATTGCAGACACAGCAGGGGGGGCGAGACCGGAGAGGAGACGGTAGAAGACAGAAAGACCACCGACCTGCCTGCGGTGAGAGAATGAGAGGCCCAAAGACTCGGCCTCATCACGGGAGATGCCAATGATCCGAAATGCCCTGGTTTCCACAGAGTGAAGCCGAGAAAGATGGGAGGCAGGAGCACCAGCCCAGAGGGGATAGGCCAGAGAGTATCGAAAGCTCGAGATATGGCCAGAGAGACTGCTCTGATCTCATGTCTAACATCGAGGGCCTCCATCCATTGTTGGTGAGTAGAAGCAGCATGTTCAAGATTGGGTGACCTGGTTTGAAACCAAATTGGTGATCTAAGATGAGGTTATTGGAAGAAAAGGAAGGTTTTCATATCAACTGTGATGATTGATTCCATGACCTTGCTGACGATTATAAGTAAGCTGATCGCTCTATCATTGAGGGGATCAGTTTTTGCATATTTTTTATGTAGTGCAGTGATGTTAGTGGATTTCCAAGCAGATGGAAGATGACCTAGCACACATGACAGGATGAAAAGAACAGAGAGAGAGATGTGCAAGAGCAGCAGAGCAGATTTTTAGGACATGTGAAGTGATGCCGTCCGGTCCAGTAGCTGTCAGAGTCGAGGACTGAAAGAACCTTCTCCATCTTCTTAGGTGCAAAAGACAGAGTCCAGGAGCAGTTGGGTATGATGGGGAAGGGTACCGAAAGTGAGGGGTTGGGGATGCAAGATTTGGAAGCAAACACGGAATTGAGGCATTCGACCTTCTCATGAGCGGAGTTGTCGATGGTGCCATTTGAAGAGAGGGAACATGGGAAGGTAGCAAACTCCAGAAACAGACTTAATAAGATGCCACCAGGTTTTAGAGGATGGAAACAAGTTTGAAAGTTCATTCTTGAAGTTGAACAGATGTTTGTTTCTGGCTCTCCTGAAAGTGGACACACCCTTGTTGTGGACGTTTTGGAAAGCACTGAGTTTGCCTTCCAGGAAGAGAAGGGAATTTGTTTCAGAGCAACTGCCTCGCCACAAGATTCAGTATACCATGGGCAGGAGGAACGGTAGGATAATTGAAGGTGAGATGGGATGAATCTGTACATGAGAAAGAGAGAGCAGGATTCTGTGGAAGAATTCCCAGGCCGAGTTAACATCAAGGGCAGTCGATATGGGAGACCAGTCCTAAAGAGAGATGCAGTCTTGCGGTCCCTGCTAATCTGCCTTCATGAAATGCCAGACTTACCGGCGTTCAGGTAGCTCTCTGCAAATAGCCAGAGAGATGTTGACTTTCACAAGTATATGATCAGGTGAACCAAAGCTGACCATTTTTGACCATTTTGACCAAAGCTGACCATTTTTAAGGCATTACCGCATGAAAAGGGTGAGTAGTTGAAGCTGTGCTCTGCAAGCCAATATGGTTGCTCTTCAATGCAGATTGAATGAAAGCCAATTATTGTCCAAGTTCAATTGACGTTGTGCTGAAGGGAAGGCTTTGATTCCATCCCAACGTATAACCAGTGCTCTATATATGTAGTCAATCGATGAGGGGAATATTTCCATCTTTAAGTCCATCTCTGCATTGCTGGATATTGATTTGGCCAACTTCCAAAGCTAATGCCTGATGATTTTTAAGTATATCCATTGAAAGTAAAAGTAAGGTGATTAAAAGTTTTGTATTATCAGCATTGTGTTTAATCATGACTGTTTTGTATTTTAAATTTCCAAATCATTTCATGAAACATTGTTGCATCTGTATTCTGAGCTGATCAGAATCTTCCCAAAGTCTCAAATATTGTATTTTATCTTCTTTGTCTATAATAAATAAATGTGTGTGTGCGTGTGCGTGTGCGTGTGCGCGTGTGTCAGTGTGTCTCCTCCATAACTCCAAAACCATGAAACCGAGCAGCCTGAAACTTTGCATGTACACTAAAAAAAAACTCCAAGGAAGTGCAGAAGTGAAAAATGGGAGTTTGGGTTAATGAAGACATCCCTTTTGAAGATAATTAGAGGCCTTATTTAATTATATCCTTTATCGGGCGCATCCTCGGCCACCTCGCTCTCGATAGGGTCTGAAGCCGCCATGTTTTTTGGCCTGCTCAACAGGCCACAACGATTTCTTAACGATAAGGTTTTTTTTTCACTTTTCTCACTCATATTATCGAATACCTGATCATCATACCGATGAATCTCTGGATACATTGCAATGCTTACAAACGCCTGGAGACACCAGTGTCTGTGTTGGGCCCAAGGTGGCATGTGGTCCATCAGGTGGTGTCTCACCGGCTGAAAATGGTGTGCAATTTCGTTTTCAGACCATATCGCTTTGTTTAAATTTTATGTACGATCTGAATTTATTATCTATCTGTCACTTCGGCAAAGATACATGTATATATCTAAAAATAACGCATACGTCTCACATCGACCGACTGTGTTTGGACTTGCGGTGCTGTGCGGTCCCTCGGTGGTGTCTCGCCAGCTGAAAATGTTGTGCATTTCGTTTTCAGATGATATTGCTTTGTTTAACTCTTTAGTATGATCTGCTTTCATGATCTACCCATCATTTCGACAAAGATACATACAAAAAAAACAAAAACCTCCATCGACCTCGTGTTCGGAGTTCCTCGGTGTTGTTTCGAGCTGTGAAAAGCATAGATTGACATTTTGTGTTCTTTTTTTCCCCCCCTTGAATACCATATTTACCTCGCCACCGAAGTGAAGGAGATTATGTTTTCACCCCTTTCTGTGTGTTGTCTGTGCACAGGATATTTCAAAAGCTGTGGAAGGATCCGGATGAAATTTTGTGAAACAGGTTTGGTGTGTGACCAGGACGAACTGATTAGATTTTGGTGAAGATCCGGATCTGGATCCGACTACTAGAATTTTTAAGTGATTCTTCACCATTGAGAGATCGGACCAAAAACGATATATCGCACGATATCTCAAAAATGTATTGGGCCTGATATGTTGTCATGGATCAGGCATTGCGTGGCGGTGGTATGCGCTCTACCGAGTGCCCTTCTCGTTAAGGAACTATATTTAAAGGTAATTGCTATCGTGGTTCTCCTTTTTGTGTACTTTATCCATGCAGAACTTTGTACAAAACTTGGAACAGGCCGTGTTTGCCGTGCAGGAGTGGAGACTCCTCACCCGGTGATTCAACAAGCTTGGCGGGAAACCAACCATTACCTTTTAAATGTGAAAAAACAACTTTAACTGATGTATTAATGGAGTCGGGTACGCCTGGAACGTATGACGTCAAGAATTAATGCTCTGGTGACACATTACCTTCGTATGGTGAGGATGGAGGTATAGACGTTGACGTCATAACTGATGAACCAATCAGTGTCGATCATACATCGACAAGTTCGGCACTTTCACCAGTGTAGGAAATTGCACACATATGTTCCTTGTCATAAGTCACTCCAAGATATTATCTCTGAGCATCAGGAAGTTTCAGTTAATAATTTTGGAATGAAATGTAAGGAGGAAAATCTTTGTATTCCTCGACTTTTCTGGATCCTTAAGCTTCATCAGAACTCATACAAGTGTAGGTTTATAGGAGGTGTCAGGCAGTGTTCCACCAAACAGTTATTGGTTATAGTTAACTCAGGCTTACAAGTTGTTAGGGAACAGTTCAGGAAATATTGTTTAGCAATTGAGAAGAATTCCGATGGGTGGGAATTGCAGACCCCCTACTAGGGGATATTTTTCTTATTTTCTGTGAATTTTCATTTATGCAGAAACTGATGAAGGAGAAAAAAATTAGGATTTGTGAAAATATCATCTCATACATGTCGGAATATAGATGATATTTGTGTGGTTAACTATAACTTTTTTGATAGGCAGCTTCACAAGGTATATCCAGATAACCTGATTGCAAACAGGAGTGGGAATGATTGTATAGTTGCTGCATATCTGGATGTGCTGGTTAGAGTTGGAAAGAATGGTTTTAGTACAAGTGTACATCATAAAGTTGATGATTTCAGTTTCCCGGTCGTCTTGTACACCTTCCCATGGTTTATGGAAAGGTGTACAAGACTTTTGTTAGATGGAGGTGCTGTGTAATGGACACGTGTACAAGGTAAAGTGTTTCTCCCTTCATATGTACAAATTTGGAATTCATTTGCACTCTACATTCAGGTTCCTTTAGTCAGTTATGTCGATAAGTGCTTGTTCCCTAGATAGCTCACCTTCCATTGTTTAATGGGCAGAAATCGATTAAGTGCGCTGCGCGATTCAATTAATAGTTAGGGAGCGATCATAACACAATGGAGACGCCCCTCCCCCTCTTCTGCGAAGAGGAAGAAGAGCCCTCCAATCCCGTGATTCATGACGTCAACAACTCCCTCCCACCCGTGGTGAGCGGGGATGGAGCACGAGGGCATGAGTCACGCCGGGAGCGGGGAGGGTGGATAGGAATAAAAAAGGGATACTCTGCTTTGTTCGGGCTGGCTTTTCAGTAGAGCTTCAGCTTTCTGCTTGCTGGTTAGGGTCGAGGCGTTTTGAAGCTTTCTGCTTTGGCTTGGCTTTTAGCAGGCCTTTGGGTTGCTCGGCTCGGAGTTCTTGGTTCGTGTGGAGCGAGGCTTTGTTCATCGGAAGAGAGTTGAGCTAGTTGCTCAGCTCGGAGTTCTTGGTTCATCGAAGAGAGAGCTTTGTTCATCCGAAGAGAGTTAGCTGTTGCTCTGCTGGCTCTTTCTTGTTAGTGGAGCCCTTGTTCATCGGAAGAGATTGAGCTGGTTGCTCGCTCGGAGTTCTTGGTTCTGTTGTGAAGGCTTTGTTCATCGGAAGAGAGTTGAGCTGGTTGCTCGGCTGGCTCTTCTTGGTTCGTGGAGCTCTTTGTTCTCCGCTTGGTTCCCGGCTTGGTGCGAATCATCGCCTCATCTTGGAGGCGGTCTTCGAGATAGCGACGCATCGACAGGAAGGATCGGCGCCTCGTCTCACCAGCACGTGTTCAGAAGCGCGAGAGGATTCGCTGGAGCTCGGGAAGGATCGCGGCTCACGCATTGGACCCAGCTCACTCTCGCTGGAGCCCCGGTCCGAACAGCTTGAAGACCACACGAGTGGAGAGGTTCGAGATAGGTTCTGGGTTTCAGCTCATCTGTCCTCCCGAGCTGGAGCCCGTTATTAAAGGCATCAGCCACCATTTCTGGGTGTGTGTGTGTGCGTACGTGTGTCCGTGGGCCCGTCTAATAAGTAGGAAACTGTTGAGGCTTTGTGTGCTGTAAATGATTTCATTGCATTTCGTATAGTCGGTATAGTTCTGCTCTTACGTGCTTCCCTAGTTCCCCATATTATTAATAAAAAACCCAATTGTTAAATGTTTTCAGCTCGTCGCGTTGATTCTTTCATTGACTGAGCATTTCGTGTGTTGGGAGTTAGTCATTGGTGTGCCGTAAAAGGGGACATTCGGACCGACGTTCTCGGCGATTAAGCCGCTCGGAATCGCGCACGGGACAGGCTCGCTTAAGCGGCTTGTTTCGTACGAGTCTCGTGAGGGTGGAATACCCCGTAGTTGGATCACGTGGGTATTTAAGTAAATTGAAGATTGGCAATCGACCCTACCCCACGTGGTCTGCCCATGGTGTATTTCGGTTCTTGCACAAGGACCCGCGTCTCGGACTTATCCGGCGGCCGATCTATATTCCGGCGATCGGTCGGGCCGACTCGACTTGCGGCTCCGTCAGAGTGGTCGGCTCGCGGCCGACACCCGCACCTGTGACAATATATTATCATATAAAGTGTTGTATTATTAAAGTTATTCAAATGTAGTAATACTTTAAATAAAATAGTATAATTAAATAAGTTGGATAAGGATATTGCATTGCTGTTTACTGACTATCTGGACACAAATTTGAGGTTGTGGGTCCATTGATGTTGAATAATCTATTGATGTGGAGCTGTGGCCGGGGTATGGATCCGCTGTTTGGAGAGCTTCTGGGCTGAAAGGATTGAAACCTCGATGAAAGACGGTGCCGGCTGATATGCGGGCAGTTGGAAATCAATAAATTGTTTATAAGTTGAGGTTATAACTTCAAATATAATATCTTTGTTAAGTACTTACCAATACATTGTGTGTGTGTGTTAGTAGTATATAATATAATATATATATATATATATATAATAATATATATATAATATTCATAGACTCCTATAGAAGGAATGGACCTCCCATGCTCGGGTTTGTAACTTGAGTCTGAAGGATTAACTTGAGTCCGGGGCTAAATGACTTCTAGAAGGGCTAGAGACACGATCTCGGGATCCATATAGGGTTTTTGAGACGCGAGTTCAATAGTGTCATTTTTAACACCACCTGAGGTCATCTTCAAGTCAAAAGGTCATATTTCAAGGTCAAATTACTGAATTTTGGTATTTTTTGCCCGTTTTTGTGTCTAACTCATAAACGGTGAGAGATGGCTGATTGTAATAAGATGCAACTGTGTAGAGCTGTCAAAGTTTGATATTTATTGTCATATATCGTATTACATAAACATTATATGCATGTCACAACACTATGCCTATTACAACTATGTCTATGTCTATCACTAGTTGGAGAGATTTTCTTGCCTCCTGGGCATCCCAAAGCTTTTTCTTTGTCACTTACATTGAGACATGAGCTTTCAATAGCATGTTAGCTAAAGTAGTACATGCAGCATTACTACTAGCTAAAGGTGCATCTACAGAGGATAACAGCTCAGCAAAATGAAATCGCAATGCATTTTAGTCTTGTCATACAAATTATAGCATTATGTACAAAAAAGCGGTTGACATAGTCTGCACACTCAATCCAACTCCATTCAAAATATCTAGAAACTCAGATGACACCTCACCATCTTCATCATCAATGACCTCCCTCCATACTAGTGCTATCGCCATATTTATGAACAAGGTGTCCGGCCAAATAAACTACTTTATGCTTAAGGGCATCGTCAGACCCCAAGAGATCCTGAGTGTCTTGAGGAGTTAATCTCGTCAATGAGTTCACTTGCCTCATCTGGATTTATGAAGTTGTACAGTTCTTGTCGGCATCAATCACACGAGAACTAGCATTCGGGCATAATGTCATGCTTCATGAGTGTTTGCAAATTACAATTAACTCCTCTCTCTTTTTT
>CM068962.1:66715449-66733956 GCA_035128595.1 Eptatretus atami
AATTTGGGCCAAGCCCTCAAATTTTCACTCATGCCCTTGCACAATTTCATGGCTGGGCAGCGTGGCTCACATGGCAGGGATCCCCCCTCTGCCGAACTCTAACTACGACACCCCCGGGCCCTGAGGCTGTCTCCGAGCCTACCTGCTCCCTATGAACGTGGGGGGTTGCCCTCCCTGGCATTGCCCCCCTCCGATGCCCACGTGGCATTTTGGCACTTCGGGTCCCTTTGCGAGGGTCGCCCGTGGCCACTACACTATCCCGGTCCCTTGGAACCTTGGCCTACTCTGGCCGACTAGCCGGTTCCTGGGGTGCCCTCTACTCGATACTCACCTTTCAACAGCCACGCTCCCAGCCGGTCCATGGACTCCTGCACCCCTCCAAATGGCTTCCGTGCCTTCTCTCAACACCAACAACAAAACGACCTCCTTTTGGTAAATTTGACTAACCCCCTAACTAACATTACACTGACCCCAGGGTCACTTGGGTGGGATTCACTCCTCCCCCCCACTCATTCATTCGCACCATGCATTCCACATTCACTCCACTCACTCACTCGGGCCCGCTGACCCATATTCACTCATTGTATTCCTTTCGTTTCTTTCTCTTTTTTTTTCAATTCATACTCTAACTATGTTCCCCTAACTATCTCCTGCTCCCTCGTCATCCCTTAAACTAGTGCACGTTCCATTTAATCTACGTAGCTAAGCTACGTCCCCACTACACATTCCATGTCTGTCCATGTCTCCCAAAATCCATTTCCCATTCTAAATCTAACCTAACATTCCCACTAACTAGTCCACAGGCCCAATGGAGGATGGCTCATGCCTCCATGAGGCCGGTCTATCTAAGCTAAACCCATCCCGCGAACTAGTGCTTCCTTTGCCCAAACAGGATGTCTGCCACATCCCTGCTGCGGCCGTGTACTCGGGGCAAGGCTTTTTTATTATTTTTTTTCTTGCACAGCCAAGGCGGCGGTCGATAGCTTGCCTGTTCATCCCTTCCATTGGGCGATATGTGCAGCCATGACGTCACCCTGCTACACACACTGAGCGCTCGCTTCCGAGGGATTCCCCACGCGAGCCAATGTGCGCTGTTCGCCCGTAACTCGCGCCGCGAGGTCCGTGGCGATGACATCACTCGCACAGCGAACCTGCGCGGTTTCCCGTGCAGGCCAGCACGAGTGCATCGTCCCGGAAACCTGCTCCACGCATTCCGCGAACAGAACACGTGGCATTCAGCACGTGATGCCCCGCACACGCACCCACGTGGGAACCCGCGTGTTCGAAATTCACCCAACACTCGCTGACCTTTTAACCATCCAGGAGGCCGTGTTGAATCCCACGCAGAGCGTTTCTGCGCCGGATTCCTTACACGAAGACGCACGCGCGAGGACCGCTCGCTAAATGCCGAACGGGCCCCGTACGCTACGTCCTGCGAAGCCGGCGCGGTTTCCACAATAACTTTATACGGCGCAGAAGGCTCGCCACACCCGTCTCCCGTCTGAATCCATCCGTGTTTCAATACCTCGCATGCACTCAGGCACGCCATGACACTCGCATTCTGCTCACCTTTTGACACACATTTCGACACACTCGTACCACTCATACACTCCACCATACACTCCGGGACAATCACATCGCGGATTCTTGTCAATTCAAGAAATCCCGGGGTTTCCATACCCCCAAAGCTCCGCGTGTACCCATTCACATCACCCACCCGCTCAACCTCGTTCGGCCCGACCGGACCCACCTCGTCGCAATCTGCTTCGGGGAGCAGGAATGGACAACCAAAAACAGAATACGACCAAAAACAGGAGGAAACAACACTTGCGAACGAGCAATGCACAAAGAGTCGAGAGGACCAAGGAAAGGATAGGAGCGTTATATTCTCCACCTTGTTCCTTTAAGGAGGGCATCCTGCCTCTGCCTCGGGTCTCAATACTATCCACCAGCTCGACCCATTGTCCCTCACCAGCCTCAACGTGTGTGTGCTCGTCTTTAAGTTTTATTTAATTTGTTCCCCTCTTTTGCTTCCTGCATCTCCCTTTATTTTTACTCCTCTCGTGCCCTCTACTAATTTTACCGTCATCCCTTTTGTCTCTGTAGTTTAGTGGTGCGGTGGTAATAGTAAAAAAAAAAAACATGAATGCATCGCCACTTTCCCAACCCAGGGGTAACGGTTTTCTTCCTCACAGGTGATGTCCGGGGGGGGGGGGGTTGCTCCCTACACCCCTGATCCGAATCCGTGAATTTTCTACGGAGGTGGGAGGGCCGATCACATCCTGATCACAATTGTTGTGGGCCAAGTTTCGGTAGCGAGCACGACGCTCGGTGGAGCAGTAGAGTCGGTTCCACCGACACCGGGAATTTATAGGTCGTCTCCCAGGATAAGTCCGGAGCCGACGGGTCCTCCTTATCGAACGAAAATCGCCAATAGGTCGACCGTGTACGATAGGGTCGATTGCCAATTTCAATTTACCTAAATACCCACGTCGTCCAAATACCGGGGAAATTCACCCTCGGGGAGCTCGAGCGGAATGATGGCCAGTAGCTGCTCGAACCGTGCGTAACTGGAGCGGATGGTTACCGAGATCCGTCGTCCAAATGCACAATTTACCCTCGCTATCTCAACACGCACCATGCTAAACCAATGAAAGAAACACAAAAACGAGCTGATACATTTAACAGGGGATTTATTTATAATGGGGGGGGGGGGTGGGAAGGAACACACAAAGGGCGAGTTATCCGACTATAAGAATTGCAGTCAATGTACAAGCAAAAGCACTTTTCCAGTTGCTACTTAAGATGGGCCACACACTGGCACACACACAGAATGGACCCCAATGGTCTTTATTGAAGGCCTCCAGCTCGAGGACAGGTGAGCTCGGAACCGAGATATCTCGACCTTCCCACTTTGTGCAGTCTTCGACGTCCTAGATCGGCGGGATCGAACCCGCAACTCGATGCCGCTGCAAGCACCGGGTAAGGGGTCAGCGTAGGGCTCTCGCACGCTCCTCCGGCATGCGACGAGACCAGAGCCAGCGACAGGACGAACCAGAAGACAGCTACCGCGCCGTCCTGTCTATTTCTTTTCCCTCCCTGGCGTCCGGGGGGGGGGGGAGGACGTGTCTCACCCCTCCGCACACCTCATTCGCCGGGGAAATCATCGTCTCTCCATGATTGGTCGGGGGCGTGTCGGGGCGTCTCGATTCTCCGCCCCCCCCCCCGAGAGGCTTTGCTTCTCTTGGAGCCCGCTCTGCGCCCATTGGCTGAAAAATGACACATACCCTCATTTGAGCCAGACAGAACGACGCTTCATGAGCGTGCGAACAGCGCGGACAATGCCGCGAGCAGTGTGTTGTTGGCGTTGTCATAAGTGTAAAAATCCTATCTCTAAAATAACTTCGCAGCGCATGACACTTAATTCCCATTAGACATGGGGGAAAGGGAGCTATCTATCCACATTTACTTATCGAAATAACTGAGCTATCGGGACCTGAATGTCGAATGCAGTAAGCTTCCAGATTCGTAACAATATGTCGTGTTTGTTTTCTTGTGTATTAAAGTTCTGTCGTACCAAACATCAGTAAAATATATAAAGCTCATTTTAACAACTCAGTGACTCACTGACTCACTCACTGACTGACTGATATTAATGTTCGGTACCTTCCAGGTGATGCAGAAAGATGAAATTTCGTGTGCCAACTGAAAGCGAAGCTGATACACCGGGAAAATTCACAGAACCATTGGAAAGCATCCATAAATAAAATAAATGAAATAAATAAATAAATGAAAAAATAAATGCAGGTGAGTGACCCAAGACAATGGGGGAAGCACGGTAATTTCGCGTTCCGCCGGACATCGAAGCCGATACACCGGGAAAAATCACAGGATCATCAGAAAGCATCTGTAAATATAAATATAAACAAGTGGTGCCAGGCACAACAAATCCCACCTATTTAAGGCATAAAGTTATTTTGGGTATCAAATTTAAATTTGATACATCCTTAACCTGAATGTTGATTATAAGGAATAGAATAAGGAATATTTTAGTCTTAGTTTGAAGTCAATTAAACCATTTTTGAAGTTATGACCGTAAAATGATTTTGACATTTCAAGGCCACGCTGACCTTGACCTTTGACCTAATTGGACCAAAATTAATGGGTCTCCGAGGTTCATTACCCACCTGTGGATGCAATTTGACAGTGTTTGAGCCAGCCGTTTTCCCGTAAAGTTGTATTTCGTAACCATGTTTTAGTTTTTAATGGAAAATTTTGTAATTTTGACCGATGACCATGACCTCAAAACTTTCGGACCCTACCAATCTTCACAAATATGCATTTTTCACTATAGGAATGGGTAGGATTATAAGTGACAAATAGAATAAGGTTCACTATAAGCTTAGGTTGAAGTAAATCAGATCATTTTTGACGAAGTTATGAGCGAAAAACGATTTGATCTTTTCGACCTTGACCTTGACCTTTGATCCAATTGGACCCAAAGTTAATTGGATGTCCAAGGATCATTGCTCACCTGTGATTAAATTGAAGTGTTGCTAAAGCCGTTTGCCGTAAACTTGCTAACAGACAGACAGACAAACAAACAGACAAATGAAAAATCGTGCTTAGCACGACACTTGCGAATTAGTTGACCTTTCCGTGTGTGGTCCAAGCTGTAATGTCATGGAATAGTGTGGTGTTTATTTTTCGTACATTAATAAAATGACGCGACGTCACAAAAACAATTATCAGGTGCGCTTGTCATGTAACGCAGCAGATTGAAAATTTTCACAACTCATTTAAACCACCATGTGACATTCAACAACTTATCATCGGTGCTTTTGCCTTCATTCTGATCGTAAAAATAATTGAAAATACCGAGGAACATTGCTTTTCAACCAGCTTTACGATCCCGTTATCAGGTTTGAAATATGTTGTAAAACAAAAATATTATTTTATATGTGTGTTTTTCATTTTTGGGTGACCCTGACCTTGACCTTGGGTCAATTTCGATCAAACTTTGTACACATGTTAATATTACATGCATAAAATGGACAGCATAAGTTTCAAATAATAAGTGCAAAACTGTTTGAGAAATAGCCATGTGTAATTCACAAATTACCCATTGGTTTATAATGGGCGATAATATAATATGAGCAGAATCCAGATCCTGATCTTGAACATCACCAAAAGTCATATATCTTTTTGCACTGTGGATTTCTATCAGCTGTTAAAATTTCATCCAAATCGGTTAAGAATTGTGACCTGTAGAACGAATAGAATTTCTTTTAATCACGCCAATAGCTAAAAACTTTGACGTCATACGCTTGCGCAAACTGTGCATAATTTGTACTAACATGCATTTTAAAACATTGTAGATATTCCATTGAAATTGTTTTGGCGTCAACAGGAAGTCGCTACGACTTCCGGTTACTGAGTTATGTCCAAAAATGTGTTTTCACGTTGTGTGACGTCACGTCGTGACGTTTAGTCCGATAGACGGGTTTGGACGCGGACCGTCTCAGGTGGATTCCCTATCAGGTGTTAAAAATTTAAGAACGACTGGTCCACGTTTGGGCTGTAGATGACCGACAAACAAGCAAGCAGTCATAGACTGGTACTTACGAAATCGTCAACTTGACCTCTGACCTTGTCTAATAAAAGCTGTCTCTAGAGAAGGTAGCGACGCAAACCAGAAGTTTATACGATGATTCTGTACAAACCATCAAAAAGAATGTTTGACCTCACTGTGACCTTGACCTTTGACCGATTTTACCAAAATCTAATCAGCACTAGCCATCACCCTCCTGAATCACGTGGTGTAATTTGACATTGGTAGCTTCTTCCTTCTCGAGTTATCGTGCCTACAAACAAACACACACACAAACAAACACACAAACAAACACAACACAAAAAAAACAAACACACAACAGGACGGAAGTCATCATTATACTTACGAAATCAACAAACCAACAAACGAACAGACCAACATACTTGACAAAATCGAAGATTTTGCCAAGTAACAAACCGGACGATTACAATATCCCGCTCCCTCCCTCCGGGGAGGGGGGGTAATAAGTGAAAATAAATAGATGAAGGTGCAGACCCGAGACAATGGGAAGCACGGTTTGTTATTGCTTACAACGTGTAAGCATACCACACTAGTTATTATACGCCCCGATATATAATATATATAATTATATATATATATATATATATATATATATATATATATATATATCGGGCGTATTATGTGATGCCGGTCGTCCGTCCGTCCGTCTGTCCGTCCGTTCCTGTCCGCACTCTAACTCCCAAAGTTTTCAACGTTCACTTTCATATTTGGTACATAGGTACAGACTGTGGAGACGGTGTGTCGCGACATACGTTTGTCATCTAAAGTGGTTGCCATGGCAACCAGGATGCTGTTTTCCATGTTGTAGCACAATTCTGTCTATACCTTAGTGTTCGGCGTATATTGTGCTCACCTGCGCTCTTGTTGTTATATTTCATATGCAGCCTAGAGCTGCTGTTTGCTTAATTGCTGGAGTGCAGCTGTGCCGCTGCTAATGCAGTGCTCCCTGTTTACACTAAGCTGATACTCATTTTGCTGACCTCGGAAGGATGACAGGCTGAGTCAACCCCACCTGATGTTAATTCATTGGGTAAAAAGGGGCTCGAATCAGGACCCTAAGGTCCCAAGCTAGCCATTTAACCGCTAATCCAACACCAGGCTTTCCTCCTCCCCCTCCCCACTCTCCCCGGTCCCCCTCCTCTTCCACCTGGTCTCTCTTGCCCCATTCTCTGTCTTTTCCTCCTCCCCCCCCCACCTCATCTTAGCATTTCTGCCAGTGAAGCGGCGGGTGGTATTTGTAGTATACCATAATATATCGACAAATTATTCGCAATTTATCTTCAGATATATATCACACTTTGATAGAATGTGGACGTTTGAGGCTTCGATTTCCATCTTTAAGCCGTGGGATCATGCTATCACTTATTCAGGTGGTGTTCAATAAGAGTACAACCCAGAACATCAGCTGGAGGAGCCGTCAGCACTCATGTATGTGCGAACATATTATATATATATATATTTATATATATTATATATATTATTATATATATATTACCATTGGCAACCCCTGAGATCTGTGCCGCTGTGTTAAAGCCTCTCTTAGTCGTTACTCGGTTTTATGCAATTGTTTTTCCTCCATTTCAATATTTTTATAATGATTTTGTTTTAAAGACCTTTAAGTTCTCTTGATGGCATTGGCTGCCAACCGTCTAGACATGTCTCCCATCAAGCGCCCTGTGACGTCACAATCCCTTTTACTTTGGCCAAGTTTACTTGACTTATTGCATGGGCACGTCACGTAGTTTATTATTAAACCACAACGGGAACGACGCGCCAATGTAAACGTACAGCTGTGACGACAACGTTGGAATTGGGTTTCTTTTCATCCACGAAAAAGTACTTTCCAAAACAAACGTACAGATTGCATCTGAGACATTGAACTCGGGACACCACAACCCTTTAAATGTACTTTATCTTCTGCACCTTTTGCCTCGAGGTATGTACACTCGCCTCCTTTAAGCTGTCTATCCTGGGTTCGAATCCCGACCTAGCTATTATAAACTAGCATCCTGGTGTTTTGCATGCAGGTCGATTCATCAACGTGTGCACCGTCCCTCGGATGCACGTTAAACTGGACGTACCGTCTGCCGGCTTTAGTTAGTTGCTCGACGTTAAAAATCCAACGATGTCCTTGAAGACTGGGTGAGCTATCTCCAGCACCCTGAAGAAATTCCAGGTTCCTGCCATAACTGGTCCTTCGAACGTCAAGCCTGTCCAGCTGGTTCGTGAAAGACTTGGACCAAAAACTCCCCCCCCCCCCCTGGGAAATGTTCTCCACCTTTTTAGATCCTCGTGGAGGATCTCTAAGTCTTACTCACATTGTTGTTCTTCATCCTCTTCTTGTGGACCTTTTTTGTTTCACAGCCTACAGTTTCATCGAAACTTCCTGAAACTTGGCAGAGGTATGTAAAATACTCTGCGCAGAAGTAACCATCTCCGATTTTGAAAATTCCTCCTGAAAAAAAGTTATGACGTCAAAATATCTGCTAATGGAAATCACCTAAAAAATATCTCCGAAACTAGGCAAGCTTTTTGAATTCTGTTTGCGAGAATCAAACAGGGCATTAGCAGAGATGAATTGCCGCACATATGATACATCACTATGACATCATATCTATTTTTATGACGTCATTCCTATTTTTGACATTTTTTGTTTGTTTGTTTCACAGCCTACAGTTTTCATCGAAACTTCCTGAAACTTGGCATATATATGTAAAAATACCCTGCGCAGACAGTAACCATCTCCGATTTTGAAAATTCCTCCTGAAAAAAAGTTATGACGTCAAAATATCTCCGCTAATGGAAATCGCCCAAAAAATTATCTCCGAAACTAGGCAAGCTTTTTGAATTCTGTTTGCGGGAATCGAACAGGGCATTAGCAGAGATGAATTATCGCACATATGATACATCACTATGACGTCATATCAATTTTTATGACGTCATTCCTATTTTTGACATTTTTTGTTTCACAACCCAGAGTTTCATCGGATCATCGTGAAACTTGCCATGTATATGCAGAAAGCCCACGCGCAGGCAGTAACCATCTCCGATTTTGGAAATTCTTCCTAGAAACAAAAAGTTGACGTCATAATATCGCCGCTAATGGAAATCGCCTATACCATTATCTCCGAAACTAGGCAAGCTGTTTGAATTTTGTTTGCGGGATTCAAGCCAGGCATTAGCACAGATAATTTATCGCAAACCTGATACATCACAATGACGTCATATTCGTTTTTATGACGTCATCATTAAGAGGACGAGGATCTTAGCTCATTTGAGCTTGTTATACCCGCGGGTACTCTTTTGAAGTTGTTATACGAGCGCACGACGATGTGTAAACATGATTGGTGTCGCGAGGAATGAAATGGCACGTCGTTCGTTCATCCATCGAATTTGCCAAGACCTCGATGCAGAAGTTTTGGTGAGAAGGTTCTTGAAGGGAAATGCTCGTAAACATGTGTTCGCCATCTGCGGATGGAGGCGAAGCTTTTATAAAGAGTTTGTGGCTGGACGGGAGAGAATTCCGCAGGGCATCATTTACAGATTTAAGCAAACTTTAAAAAGCCGGGATGCATTCTTAACAAACGATGAGTTGTTTTTCCTCCCATCATCTCTAATGATGTTTTCTCTTCGTGCAGAACTCGTCTGCATTTCCCCTTCAACCCGCTGCTCTGTATATATAGTCAGTATCAAGCGGGCCAAGGTAAATTAAACTTGGGACAACATGTTGATTGTCAGCTTTACAAACACGCGGCCAACAACCCCTCCCGGCAACATTTTTCATCTTGAATTAATAAATAAACCTTTGAAGTATTAAACGCTCACTCAGAAGGAGAGAAACGATTCTGCATTGGCATGGAATAACCTGCGAGGTTCGGGGAGACATCTCTAGTCGATTGTCGGTTAACAAGTTGTTTTTTTTGACCGATGCAAACTTTTTGTCACCTTGTCCGACGACGTCCGCTCCGTGTCCTTCCCCAGCCCTCATTCTTCCCCATATCCCTTATTTCTCCAAGTGTCCCTCATTCCTGTTGTTCGTGTGTTCCCCCTCTCTTTATGCTGTTCTTTTCGTTCTCTTGTGTTCTGATCCGTTGCATTGTCTAGCTCCTCCACGAGCCTCGACTTTGTGTACAAAATATATATATATATATATATATATATATATATATATATATATATATATTTGATTGGCTATGCTGCTGTCAAGCATGGGTTTGAATCCCGACCCAGCTATAAACCGTCGTCTTCGTGATGTTTTGTTGCAGGGCGAGGCATCAATGCTATGCGTCATCCATTGGAAGGATAAGTCAGAGGACCCACCCGCCAGCACTGGTCGTTGTTATACTGTAAAGATCTCAAGGTCTCTTTTGAGAATAATAGGTAAGTTATCACTGACACCCTGAATAAATATTGAAAGTTTCTGCCTTGACTGACTCCTGGGAAGGCAACGGCAAACCACCCAGCATAACCATTGCCAAGAGACTACTTCGGCAGTATTGATGCTCTGTAAGGGAAGTGTGGTATCCAATGATGATGATGATGATGATGAGCTTGAATGAGGTTGTGATGCAAATAAATTACTGAAATCAATATAAGAAATATTGTTCCCAAATTCCAATTGAACTCCTTGGAAATGATGACCCCCAAAAAGTTGTGATGGCTAATGTCCTGAGCATTGTCGCATTAATGCGTGTGTGACCCCCCCCTGTCCCGCTTCCTCCCTACCCTCCTAAGTATTATCCATCCATTTTCTTCCAATCCCAACAGGCCCAATGCACACACGGAGCACCACAAACCGTTCCCTATTGCCCATGCAATAGGAGGATCCAGGTAAACTCGCTCGTGCCAAAAAAGTTCAGAACACGACGTCCACATATCGAGTGAGACACCATCAACAAAGAGCTTCTCTGTCCTGCTCGAGAATTGCTCTCTCCGATGCTTTTCCAGATTGCATGGAAAGATAGCCCCGAGATCGGTGCCAAGAGCCGCGGGTTTATATTGCCGGTCAGTGAGCGGCTCTTTGCAGACTTATAAGGCGTTCAAGTCGACGTTCCACACCATATATTGAACAAACTTTCTGCGGATAAAGTTTTCCGGCGCATTTGAACGTTCCAGTTTCGGACTTACAAGAGTCCTCTTTCGGCTTTGAGTCTCAATCGAAATGTTGCAAGAGCAATCTGCAACATCGCACTCAGCAGCAACAAACAATCATTCTTTTCACCAAAACTTCATAACAAAACCTCTTTAAAAGAAAACTTCTTAAAAAGCGTTTTCAACAATCTCGACAAAATGTTTCACGTAAAGTCCTTGCGTTCATAAAAGGATTGATGAGAGGGTATTGGGGCTAAAGTATTTTGAAATCTTTCAGTATCCTCCGGCATCTCTGTTATAAGACAAAGGTCATAGTTTTGGCTTCGGGCTTTTTGTCACATCTGTCTGCAATTTTGTGTGAGCCGATGGAAGGGGTTGTTGGGGGTTGATTTTGAAGCAGAGCGGAAAGGTTTTGATGCAGCTTTGCTACTCACGTAAAAGTAAATTTGATTTGAAATTCAAGAAATTATTTTGAATGCAAGAAACTATGAGTTGGACGAAGCATAGGTGTGGAGAGTGCAATGTGTGCACTCATTATATATGTGTTGCATGCCCATGATCACTTCCCAACCCCCCCCCCCCCCCCCACATTCTCCATCCTCATCCAGCTCCCCACCCCCACCTCCCACCCCTCAGGACCCCACGGGCCAGACTCGGCCAAACGACCAGCAACTCCGTCCAAGACGTGTCTGAAAAATCGCAGGAAATCTCAGCCGCCTGGCCGCAGGCAAAAGTTGTTTTTCTCCCTTCGGGGACCAAATTTTCTGGCCTGCGATGTGCAGGCACAGACCTACAGCCAGCAGTGGTCCATTATTGGTGGTTGTTATCACGCTGGAGGAATTGCTGTCCTCTCCACTCACCCACGGCCCAAATAGGGTCTCAAGATAACCTGTTATATCAAGGTTTTATTCCACACACCACCCCCTGCTCCCTCACCCCCTCTCTCAATCCATTTGAAAGTTTTGGGTCACCTTGACATTTACCGTACAAATACAAAAACCACCGGAAGATCTCGACTGGTTCATATTTTGCATTCGTAGACCTTTTAGACCTTTGGCATGAAATGTTTCTTGCACTTCGTTTTGATGTTCATTTATTTTTATTCCATTTTCAATTCTGAGGAAATTGAATCGTAGGCTTTGTGAAGATGAAAATTACCTGCAGTGGGAATCAGGGAATGATTGGGTGGTAGGGTAGTAGGTGGGATGGTCGAGCGTCAGTTGCTAACAAATTCTATATATACCTGAATAGAGTCACAGGTATGCACTTGAGGATCTGACACCAAACTTGCCTATTTTGAGCGAGTTCATAACTTTCATCATTGACGCTTCTTTTTTATCCAATTACGCACTGGTGGTGAAAACAAATTGCAAAATACCCCATATGTTGTGTAGCTGCAATACGTTGCAACACTTGCAACGTGAATGTTAACCACTCTGTGATATTTTCACAAAACAGTAACCCCCTGGTCTCGTCAATCAATCTAATGTACCATATACCCGAGGGAGTGGATCAGTGCTGCCGAAATGGTCTGATTGTCAAGAGCTTTGCTGGGTGGTTTGCCTTTACCTTTGCAGCAGTCACTTCAGACAGGAATTGGTAATTTGTTCAGGGTGCCAGAAATAAGTCGTCCACTCTTCACGAAAGACATGGTCGGATCTTTCTTCTTCTCCTCTTCTTCTTTTGTATCCAGCACTTGACTGTGGGTAGCATCACTTGCTGTCAGCACAGCTGTGCCACTTATGCAGTGCCCCTGTAGGATAGAGCAGGAATTTGTAATTTGTTCATGTTGCTGGTGATAGCTCGTCTACTCTTTGCAATGGACACCATTGGATCTTTAACGTCCACCAACGACCAGTGATGGCAGATTCCTCTGGCTTAAACTACTTTTGATGTGCAGTGTGAATATTGATGAATTGTCCTGCAGGTGAAACACCAAGATGACAGTTTATAACTGGGTCGAGCTTTAAACCCAGGCTAGACAGTTCAAAGGTGAGTGTGCATTCCTCTAGGTTATCCTCCCAACCCCTCCTGGGTACCATGACCAAATTATACATCTCTAATATAACACCATGCATCATTTTAGGGACCATTCTGGTCTATAACTGCTGTAAATGGGACTCCATGTATCTATTAGTGATATTTCCACTTGCGATCAGATCAGATCAACACCTGAACTTTTTACTTTTGGCGACTTTTACATATACAATATAAGTCGTAGTGAAAGGGGGGTTCTGAGAAGCATCAAATTTACATTGAAGTGAATGGGGGAAAAGCGAAAAAGCATTTCTAGGATACCCCCCCAAAATTCTGTCTTTCTCCTTCTTTAACCCAACGTTCATTAGTTCAGCACCCCATCTTATCATCGGAGTCTAATCATTCTTATCACTGGAAAAAATATTCTAAGTCCGTTATCTCCTTTTGGGAGAAACAGACTTAGAATATGTTTTTTTTCAGTGATAAGAAGGTAATAATATGGGATTACAACCAACAAACCATTTCTTCACCTTGTAACATACTTAAACACGAGGATTCTTTGAGCTTTAACCCCACCATCCAAAGTTTCTCTTTTCTTCTTTCCCTTTATATGTACCTCACATCTGAGCCCAAGAGGAAGGTGAGGGCCGTTCTGGTCGAGCGTTATTTCACTCTTTCTCCAGTAGTAGGTTCAAGAATCTTCTTCATAATATCTTAGGACAATTTGACTATTTTAAAGAGGGACAACTTGGCAAAACTTTATGTTTTAAGTAAAGTATATATATATATATATATATATGTATATATATATATATATATATATATATATATATATATATATATATATATATATATATATATATATGATGGATAGAAAGAGAAATACTAAATATTTCGAGAAAATTTTGATGGAAACTTAAAAAAAACAATTTTAATGGAGAAGTTGATATCGGGAATGAAGAAAAAACAAATGAATTAATTACAATATTATATCCAAAATGGCAAGAAAAGGAGTTCATTCGTAAGGAAAGGACTAAAGATATTTGTGAAATGGAGGATTACTATCATTGGTATGAACAATATTCTCATGAATATGCTTTTGGATTGAATTAAACACTAAATTTTTAACTAATTTCAAACTTCAAAGGTATTTATACCATCAACCAATTCTTTATCAGCTTGAAGTTTTTCGTTTTCCATTATAATCTAATCTTCTTGTTAAATTAGGACTGGGTCCAGCAAAATTATACCCCAATGAATGTTTCTCATCAGCTGTTCCTGTAGTATAAATATTTTTCAGAAGAGCTCCTTTACTAAGAAATGTATGAATATCTCCACCATTTTTAAGTAAGCTTAAAACAATATTTTCAAAATCAATTTTCTTAATATGCATCATATAAAGAACAAAAAGACATAACAAACCTACTTTCAATTACATTATACTTCACTCCTCTCAATTTAATTATTTGCATCCCAAAACGATCAAAATAATAACCAATGTTTCCAATGAGTCAAATCAGTTGGTTCCACAGATCTGGAAGTTTGACAAGTATTGATATCTATCCCCTTCTTCCTACTATTTCTACAACTATGCTACTGATAACACATTTTCATTAAAGTAAGAGAGAGCCAATGAATATCTGACTATGTCCTATTTTAGGGAATTGCTTAATTTTCTTATAACACTCATCGCTGTCAAATATATTAACAAACAATATGTTGTAACTTGGTTCTTGGTTTAAATCTTTGTTGAGCAGAGATGACATGACAAACCTCTCTTAATGTTCTTGTCTGAGCACCTCCTGAGCCACATATCATTTTGATATTGGAGTAAAAAAATTTCCATTGATTTCTTGACAACCATCAAAGTTTTCTGCTCATTCAAGGATGTGTATTTTCTTTACATCCTCTCCCTCATTTGTATTTAAACTTATCCGCTTATTTGTTTTATCTACTTTTGTTTTAGTAATTTCTTCAATAAGGCTTATTTGGTATTCCTCAGGTTCATTATGTTTTCCATTTAAATATCAATGTTGTGATTTTCTCCACTCTTTGGTTTGGTTATTACTTGGTTCTATCATTTATATACCAGTAAAAAAGCCCGTTAAAATCCCCCCAACCCATTTTTTAAATTTTATTTTATTCTTATACTTTATTTTATGTCTTAACACTTATGTTTATTTTAATACTTATGTATATCTTAACAGTTGTATCCATAAGGGAGGTTGTCAATTCCATTTTCGAAAATAAACCTCATCATCAAAAGCCCCCAATGCCTTCTTATTTACCCCCTCTATGTATAATTGATGTTTATAACTTATTTTTGTATTCATTTTTCTATACCCTTCTTTCTTAAAGGCTAAACAGTTGTAATAATGTTTAAAGTTTATTATTTCTTTGATTACATTTTTCTTTACTCCGTTTAACTTTTTATCACACTCTTCATTGTTATTATCAATATAATTACAAGCATAAGCCTTTGCTCTCAATCCCACAAATTCACTCATTATCTAACCACACAATTAATCTTTCAACTTCCCAATAACCTTTTATTATCTGTAGATAATAGTTTGTTATCTGATTTGTAATTGCTTGTGTCATAAATATCAACTTCCTGAGACATATCCTTGTGAATTATCTTCCATAATGATTTTCAAAATATAACTATGTGTATCCATTATAAAGTAGATTCATATTATTTACATATTTCTTCTTGAAGTTGTTGTAAAAGAAGTCATACATTAATAATCGTGATAAGTCAACAATCAATGTTCCTATATAAATAGGTTTATCCATTTCAATACTCTATAATCATATAAATAGCACAAAAGTTCTCTGAAAACACATGCACTCTTTGAAAACTTGGTTTATTCATTAATTTGGATGCTTGTTTCCAAGATGTATCAAGTCTTGTGTTTTGTCTATTCCTAACATTTTCCATAGTCTTTCCAAATACTCTTTCCTAGTCTTTCCTTTCCAAATGGTAGTTGAAGTGGTTGAAGAGTAGCAGCAGCATGTTGTGGCATTTGTAGTGAAGTAGCAATATGTTGTGGCGTTGTGGGGATGAGGTGGAAATTCCTTGCAATGAGATTGTGAGGTCATGTTTGTCATGGAAAATGTAAGCGTGGGTTGTTGCAGGGATTTTTAGGGGTCATATGAAGTGGTTGTAAGCGTGGTATAGTTTGATGAGTGGAGTGAAGGCCTGAGGTGAAATGGCGGTTGATAATTGTCATGCAGTTTTAAATGGAAAATTGTCACGCAAATGCATATGCACCACTCGCTGTGCGGCTCACTTGGATTCTATTGGTTGGTGTGAGTGCTTGCTTACGTGTATCATGTGAGAGAAAGGGGTGTAGCAAAGGAGTGTAAGAACTGTAAGGGTTGAAGATTGAAGAGGTATAGGAAGTCTAACTGAAGGAGTCACATGCAATGCATCTTTCCCCTTTTACCCACTAGATATATGGAAAGGACGAACTAATACACATACTATTGAAATAACTGCCTTGGGATTGCTGTAAGTTGTATGCCATTGCCTTGGAGGCATGTGGTTTTACAGAACCGCAACAATATCGTCTTAAATTCCTTTGATGTAAAACATAATTTCCTTTGTCGTATAATGTAGTAAGTAGTTTTTTCTGTTGGTTTACCTTTTATAAGAAATTATTGTTGATAACCGCTAAGCCATTCCTTCTTCGGACTTTCTTTATTAGGTGCATATGGCAGGTTTTTATGTTTGTTACGGAGTTCTTCTGAATATTTCACATCAACCTCAAAATAATATCCAAATTTAGCTTTATCTAATTCTTTTTGAGAAGATGTAATGATGTTTTGTAAAACCTTTTCATAATTCTTTTCTTTTACCCATTTAAGTTTTCCATCAGGTAAAGCTTGAGACATAGCCCATCCATAGAAATTGTTAGCATCGTCATACTTGTACATCAAGTAAGAACTATCTTTTTAACATATAGTTAGGAAGATATTTGTTGTTAGCTTTCACATATCTCTTTGAACATACTTGAGATATTCCTCTTTTTAGTCTTCTCTATCATCAAAAGCATTTCTACATCACCGATTAATTCAAATGGTTTTTTTGTCATTTTTAACAAAGCCATCTGGGAGCTGTGTAATCATAAGCGTGGTCTTAACCATATGAATGTTTATTATGATAGGCAGTTCTAAAAGTCTGAAATACATCAGCCAATAAAAGAACATCAATTTTAAGATACAAATCGTGATATTCCCCAAGGTTCTTTATATTAAATTTCTTCCAAACATTTTTAGCTTGAGTATAACATTTATCAGTTATATGAGGAATGGAAGTTATTTCTTTAAACCTCTCAAATGAATCCATGTAATCATAAGGATATATTCCCTTTTGTGATAGGAGTTCAATCTCTTCTTGATTTGAGAATTGAAAACTTTTTAATATTTGATACCAAGTCAAAAAATGGACTTGACATAAATTTGAATGTGTCAAGAAATCCGATATGAGAAAATGGAGATGTAGGGATTGTTTTTGTGAATGAAATGTATTTCTGGTTTGTGTTCGGAATGACTGAAATGTCTCCACTGGTTTTGCTCAATTCATTTATAAAAAGATGTGTGTCATAGCGAGCGTTGTTGTCAATAAAGACTGGAATTAAAGAGGGAAGTTCAAAATTGAGATTACAACTCTGATGAGCTGGACCTCTATATTTACCAGTGAGATGACAATGGTCTCCCACCTTTGGAACTTCACCAATTTTCTCCTCACAAATATGACAAGACAACCTGTGGTTGCCTAAATTTCCTTTTCTCTTCTTTTGTGAAGGACATTGGTTTATTGGTTTTCCCCATTATATTAGATAATTGAATCATCTTTTTCCAGTCGTTTCACAAACTCCTCCGAGGCATCTTCTCATTTAGAAAGTTCTAACTTGTATTCATCACCAATAGATGATTTGATATAATAACAGAAACCACAAGGAATATGTTTTTGATATTTATTTGTGTATGATTGATCTGGATTTGAAGAAGCAGTATCTATCTTTTCAAGGATACTTTCAAAATCAGCGTATATCACAAATGGATGGTTTATAGATTTGTTGAAATCTTTGAATGATATGTTTGAACTTACTTTTGGCATATTAATTACGGTTGATTTATGATAACTACAATATTTTGAATGTTGGTTTAATCTTTCTTTCGCATGAAATAAGTTGAGATGTCACTTACTATAGGGATATGTTTTGCATTTGTTATTGACTACTTGTGAAGTGATTAATCTTGATGAATTTTTGATGTAAGCATAATGAGAATTTTATTCTGAACTATAACACAGAAGGTCAATGCATGTTTAATCAATTTTATAGTTATTTGAAAATTTTAATATGTGAACTTTGTATCTGTTAATCCAAAAACATTAACAGATTGATTATTCATTTTCTCAAATTTAGCAATATCCGTCAATGACATTGGAAACTAAATCTTTAACATCTAAGTATTCTCATATTTCTTATAATGAGATACACTTTCTGGTTTCCATTGTGGAGGATGTCGGTGAGCATGAACAGACCATAGCAAGCATTTATTATATCATTGTTTTGAATATTAATAACTGCCTTTTTATATTAAGAATATTAACCTTTATCTCTTTTGGTAAATCAATATAAGAAGAAGCATTAAGAGGGTCTTATTTCAAGATGTGTATTTCTGAAAAGATTATTTTTTTAATACTGAATCCACTCCCTACCACACTATTATCAACATCCAGTTCTTGTCTTTGGAGTTCATCATAAACATCACAAACTAAGAAATCTTGGAATGAT
>CM068962.1:66739616-66778115 GCA_035128595.1 Eptatretus atami
AAAAAAGTTGTGGACAGATTCGGACGAAACTTGGTTGACAGGTTGAGCGTGTGGCAAGACAAATTGATTCGATTTTGGTGAAGATCCGAATCTGGATCCGAATACGATAATTATTTAATTTTTTAAGTGATTCTTCTCCATTGAGAGTTGGGGCCAAAAACTATACATTGCATGATATTTGAAAAATGTATTGGGCCGGATATGGTCTTGTGGATCAGGCATTGCGTGGTGGAGGTATGCGCTCTACCGAATGCCCTTCTCCTGATTTATGTATTGACTGCTTTTGACATTTTCACGTGGTACATGTATTGGAGCCTTATTGGGATCCATTGCGGTCTGCACTGTCGCTGATGATTCCCCAATAAGCGATGAAACCGGTCCAGCAGCTGAGTGAGTGTGCAGCATTGGGATTCTCGTGTGTACCATTTGTGAATATCTTCATAGCTGTGGAGGACCTCTGGAAAGGGTTTGAAACAGCAAAAAGCACCTATGTTGCGTAGGCCTTCTTGGTTGCTTTATGCAGCTTCTTCGGCGAGAAGAGCATGGGAGGTGTCAATTTATTTATATTGTTGCGGAAACGGGGTCGGGGAGAGAAGACCACAAGGGGGGGGGAGCTACCTCAGGTTCCCACCAGACTCTCTGGAATCGCAGGCCATCGCACACAGATAAGTCCGTGACGTGGCGGGTCACTAATCGACCGTGAACGCCAATAACTAAACCACGTGACTTAGGGTCCTCCATCTAACGTTAACCAGTTACCTAGAATGGTCGTATGACCTAATTACCAGGGGACACGCCCTCAATACGTCTTGTCCAAACCGGGTCACCGTACCGGATCAGTTGCAGCCGAGCGTAACTGACAAGAAACGTACCGGCTAGAAGAATGGATTGTTGGGAGATAGTGTTCTGACGAGGCTAGGATACGGACCATGCTGGACCAATGAAGGAAAAGACAAAAACATGCAGTGAACATTTCTATACAAGCATTTATTAACAATCAGGTGAGGAAAAGTATGTGGCACATTAAATGGGGTTTATTGTTATGTACAAAAGGGACAGCAAGGAATTTGTGGGGTGCGACAAATGGCAAGCAACTTACAAAAGCAGACAAAGAGCAGACTTATTCCATTATATCTTCTACACTCTTAATTTAAGCTAGGACAAGCACCATCACACACACACACACACACACACACACACACACACACACACACAAACCCTATGAAGATGAGATAATCAGAAGGAAGGAGAGGAGATGAGGATTAACGGCCTCGCAATATCTTGCACAGTCGGCCAACCGCGCTACCCAGTACACTTTGAGAGATGCTCTGCTGAGCGATCCCACCTTGAGAGTCAGTGCGTTGTCTCCTGCTAATTACTGTGCTGGGGCTCGTGGAAGTGCCTGATCCGAGCTGGTCCAGAAGGTGGGTGGAGCAGGTAGGCAAGGAAGGTGGACGGACGACAGCAGGCGAGGCAGGAGGAGACAGCAGACGAGTAAGGCGGGCGGAGTGGGCGCAGCCAGCAGGCGAGTATTGCGGGTGGAGTGGGCACAGCCAGCAGATAAGGAAGGTGGGTGGAGTGGGCAGACGCCAGCAGGCGAGACAGGCGGAGTCAGCAGGCGAGTAATGCGGGTGGAGTGGGTGGACGCCTGCAGGCATGGGAGGCAGAGTCAGCAGGCGAGTAAGGCGGGTGGAGTGGGCGGACGCCAGGAGCCGAGGAATGCGGAGTCAGCAGGCGAGTAAGGCGGATGGAGTGAGCGGACACCAGCAGGTGAGACAGGTGGAGTCAGCAGGTGAGTAAGGCGGATGAAGTGAGCAGACACCAGCAGGTGAGACAGGCTGAGTCAGCAGGCGAATGCAGAGATCGAGAGAGCTAACGGCTTCACGATCCGCCTTTTATAAGCCCTGTGGAGTAGGGTGGGGTGACGACCCAAAGTGATACGTCGTCACCTGAAACGTGCACTCCTATTGGGCCCCGGCCCCGCGCTGCCAGGCTCCTACGGCCGGAAGTGGTCTCATTCGACATCCGGCACGACATGGCCGAGCTGTGGAATTGCCTTGCACTGAACACCGCGACATGAATTGCCTTGCACCGAACTCCCGGGCCATGTTCCGGAGACTGGACGAAGGCTGTGTCGGTCCTGCATGCCCATTCGGGCACCACCGGCGTGCTGCGGTTGGCGCTGGTCAACACGTTTGCTCCGTTTGCATGCCACACAGCCCGAGCGATCTGGGCCGTGTAGCACGCCTCTGCTTGGTGGTGACTGCATCGATGTGGAGGTGCGAGGAGGTGCAGGATGTCCTCTCCCGTTTGCGGGAGATATTGGTGGCCGAGGTGGTGGGCGAAGATCAATGGTGAGACGCCATTGTAATCAGCGCGCAGACCCAAATTAAGATGTGCGCCATGCGCGTCCCATGCAGTGCGGTGGTGATTATCACAGGGCTGACCACATGTCTGTTATCGTGCATTTGCGCCTGCTTTGCTTTGTATCATGGATTGAAGGAAAGGGTTGGATGTAAATCAGGGTTGAAAAGAAGACAGATATAATTATTAGATCCAGATTCGAATGAAAGGGTGGGCCACGTGCGTCCTATACAGTGTAGGTGGAGGGTTTCTCATCATTGTGATTTTCACAGGCGGCCATCTGGGTGCGGTGCCTGCTTTGATTTGTTTCATGGATAAAAGGAAAGGGTTGGAATGAAATCAGCATTGAAAACAAGATAGAGATATTATTAGACCGAGCTATAAGACCCATGCAATGCCCTTCTTCCCGTTAAACCATTAGACATGAGGAGAATGTCTAACTGCACGAATACTAACGAAATAACTGCCTGGGGATCACTGTATGTTGGGTGTCATTGCCTTTGAGGCATGCGGTTTCGCAGAACCACAACACTACCCCCTCACTTTTGCTAGGCTCGGCCCGAGTCATTGAATGTTCGTGTGGCATATAGGTGTAGTTTCCCCTAGTATGCTTTACCTACGGATCCCTGGGTGCGATGTCCCAAAAATAATAAACCTAGTGTGTTGCGTATCTAAGCTAGCAGACTCGTACGGACATCCTTATGCTACATTTCCAGAATTGAACTGAACAAACAGGTGGGTTATAACTATATATATATATATATATATATACATATATATTTACATTACCCATGGCTCAGGACCTGTGACTCCATGGAAGAAAACTTAGCAAATGAAAAATTTGTGGATGAGTGCAGCAGTATGTGATCACGCAGCCTGGTGTCTTCAGGGCCCTAAATGTTCCTTTGTTGTTTTTGTTGTTGTTGTTTTTTTCCTGCCTGCTGGAGGCAACTCACCCTAACACGGCAGGCCACACACCGTCTCACAGTCCATTTGAACTGGCCTTTATGAATCAAGATGTCCGGGCTGTGCAAATACAGTCCCTGGTAATGCGGCTGCCTGCATGGCAGTCCCTGCAAACACGTCCATAACAGATGGTCCTGGGGTACATGGCAAGGTTCAGCGATTTGGCAAGGCATGGTAAGTGGGGTCAAGGCAAATAAAGGCATGGGCAAGGTATGGCAAGTGCAGTCAAAGCAAAGGCATGGCAAATGCAGACCAGGTAAGGTGCAATAGGTCAGCATACGAAGCTGGCCGGCCTCGTTGTGGTCTCGTGTAGTTGTGGAGAATGTGGTGGCGTTGGCCGGTCCGAAGACGGGTTCGGTCCTACCCTACGGTCTCCCCCGCATCATATTGCCTATGCCTGTCATTGTCCATACCCACCCCCGTTAGGTTCTAACAAAGTAATTAGATGAAGAAAAAAAAATTCTTTAATATATGTAGCCCTAACCCTCTTATCGTCTTTGTTCGGCTAACCTGTCCGAACCATCTGTTCCCAATCTCCAAGGTCCCTTTAAAGAGGATCGAGAAAGAGACAAGTAAACCTGTCCAGTGGTCCAAGGCAGCCTCAGAACAACTCGCACAGGCCTCAGCATTTCCACGATGAGTCCAGCAGCCGAGGAACAGTGAAGGGATGGATGGTGCGAAGGGGTACACATTTCTAATCTATCCTATCACTTATTAAACTTTAAACTATCCCAGGGGCTTTTCAACACACCTGTCTCTTTAAACTATCGGTTCTAGCAACCACGATTCCCGTTGCCTGTGTTGGTGTGCATCATTAATTTGGGCCTGGCCCTCAAAATTTTCCTCCCTGCTCTCGCACAATTTTGTGGCTGGGCAGCATGGCTCCACTGGCAGGTCTGCCCACCTGCCAAACTCATTCTTCAGCACCCCCGGGTCGCTGAGGCTGTGTCTGAACCTACCTACTCCTCACTAGTGTGGGGAATGCCCTCACTGCCATTTCCCCCTCCATGCCCACATGGCATTTTGGCGCTCCGGGTCACTTTTCCCTGGGTACCCGTGCCCATTACCTATTCTAACTCCCCAGTCTCGTGAACCCACTGCCTACTCTGGCCGAATACTCCAGCACCCGGAGTGCCCTCTACTCGATACTCACCTTTCACAAGCCACGCTCCCAGCTGGTTAATCGTCTCCTGCACCCTGCAAAATGTTCCGTGCCTTCGTTCAACACCAACCACAAAACGACATCCCTTTGTTAATTTGACTGTCCCACTAACTACCAGAGAGTTGGTGTCAAAGCCACCCAATGCTCGCCTGTTTATACATTTATCGTTTTAAAAAAGACTAGTCTAATAATATTTTTTATAAAGCATTGCAGTGAAGTCTGATCCAATAATTTTAAAGCAATAATGTATTTGTATTCTTGTAATCAGTAAGAAAATAGTGTGGTAGATAAAAACATTAGAAAGGAAACAAGTCTATTGGTCTGAACTTAAAGGGCTCAAAAGATACTTGAGTGATACTGCAGTCTGTTTGTTGCGTACATAATGGATTTGAAGTTGAAATTTTGCCTTTGAAACTTTGATCATTCCAAGATTTTTTGACTGGCTGTTTTTCTTTCAGTTGCTCATTATCTGTGTTTCCCATTGATTTCCTCTCATGTTCTGTTTTTCCAAACAATTTCTATTCATGATCTGTGTTTTTCAAGTTTTTGTATCATGTTCTGCATTTTCTAAGTTCTCAGGTTCTGTGTTTCTGGATGATTTGTTTGACGTTCTGATATTTCCAATTATTTTTTTGAACAAATATGGGAAACTTTTCTGTGAAATGTACTAAACTTTTTCTGGCACAAAACACAAAATGTACATTTATGGCTGGCTAAAGTTTTTTCACCCACATATATTTTAAAACACTTGTCACATTTGAATGATTGTTTCAAACAGTTGTGTTTGTTCAAGTTTTCTCTCCTGGTGAATGAAGTGCTACATTTTTCGCAGTACAAACACGAATGTCTCTGAAAATTGACTTGAGATTTGTACGTTTTTCCACACATGTTGCAAAAAAAAACTGTTTCCATTATATGAATGGGCTCCTTATTTCCAAGAAGATATGAACAGGTTCTTCGCCCTGAAATAAAAAAAATAACGAATTCAACAATACCAAATAAACACACAGAGAAACCAGAGAGCAGATCATGTTGCAGTGGCAGCATTATTGATGAATAAGTCGAACTTCCATGCAGTATTATTTTTTTAATTATTTGTAATTATGATGGCCATCACAATTATAACAGTGCATGTGCAATGGTATTTATCAACATTATGCAATAATACATTACCTACTTGCCTTGCCATGAGAAATGCATCTAAAAGAAAAGTAATATGTAGTGTTTTGACTTCACAAATATTGAGTCTCTGAAAAAGGTGCACCAACAAATTTATTTCATTTGGACTTCATTGCATCCCTGGTTCACATATTAAATGAATGGCAAGCGTTTAGTATAAATAGGCAAGCATTGGGTGGCTTTGACACAATCTTAGGTTGAAATTTACAATTTTTTTAAAATCATTTGTTAATTTCAACTTCACCACACCAATAGTATACCCCAAAGGAAACTTACAACTTCACCACACCAATAGTATACCCCCAAAGGAACCTCCATGCCAAATATCAGCATCCTAGTACACATATTAAATGAATGGCAAGCTTCGAAATAACTTGCACCAAAAACTTTAACGTTGATATGCTACAAAAAAGTTAAGTTCAAAACAGGTCAAAAATTTAAAACATTTTAAATTATTTTTTAATTTCAACTTTACTACATCAATAATATACCCCAAAGAACCTCCATGCCAAATATCAGCATCCTAGTACACAAATTAAATGAATGGCAAGCTTCTAAAAATAACTTGCACCAAAAACTTAACATTTTACGCTGACGCTCACGCCTGGGGTATCGCTATAGCTCTCTGTTCTTCGAACAGGCGAGCTAAAAATGACTCCAGCCTCAGGTTCCCTTGGGTGGATTTCACTCCTCCCCCCAATCATTCGTTCGCACCATGCATTCTACATCACTCCATTTACATTGGGCCCGCTGACCCGCATTCACTCATCATTCTTTCACTCACACCAACACTCTACTAGGTACATTCCCCTAACTAACTCGTGCTCCCCGTCATCCCTTACTTGAATGCACGTTCAATTTAACTCCATCGAGCTAAGCTACGTCCTCACTATACGTTCCATGTCTGTCCTTGTTCTCAATCATCTATAATTGCTATCCTAAATTCCCCTAGCTCGTGTGCCCGGGCCCACATAGAGGACTGCTTCTAATGCCCCCATGGGGCCGGTATATCTAACGCTATACCCTTCACTTAACTAGTGCTCCTTTGCCCGGGCAAGGATGTTCACTACATCCTCGCTCAGCTTTGTTTACTCGTGGCAAGTCTCGGCGAACCTTCCACCTCCATGGGGGTAGACGGCAGCGCACCCGTCGCCTGTTAATCAAATCAAATGCTTGCATTGGCTTTCGGGCTATCTCCCACGGGAAACGCCGTGTTTGACACACCCGCCATTCGTGCTGCAGGATCCCCACTGACGTAACTCGCATACGGGCTGCCCCGGGAGCTTCGCCATGCCCACTCTTACTCCGGCCACGTCGCACCATCTGATGGTGGTCACGCAGCTGTTTCCATTCATGCCGGACGTCCGCGAGCACCACTCGCGTCGCGCAGCACGTCGGGCCTCGGACATGGGCTCCCATGGGATTTTTTTTTTCTAAATTCCCATAATCTCTTTGTTTGCTCCCCTTTGTAACCGTCGCACTCTTATCTTATCCGGCACAGTGCGTTTCGATGCCGGCTCCTCCGAAGCCATTAGCACTTTGAGCAATGGTCCGCACTTGGGCGGTTTGCCAACCACGGACCGCGGACACTCTTGTACCTCGCACGCAGAGTCCCGTGGAGCCGGCGCGGTTTCCAAAATAACTTTGTCATGCTCGGGAGGCTCATCCCTCCCATCCGTCACACTAACCGCTATTTCCGTCTGGGTCGATGCGTGCTGCACACACTCTCGCACACTCATCCATGCTATGTTACTCATGCCTTGCATGCATTCTGACACAATCATACTGGGGGCTTGTGTTACCCCAAGAGGTCCTGGGGCTTCTACCTCCCCAAAACTCGGCATGTATCCTTTCACATCATGCGCCCGCTCCACCTCTCTTTGTTTCTCTCTTAATTCCTCCTTTGCTATGTTAAAACACTCTTTGGTCTCGTCCTTGTGTTTCTTTAATCGCTTGCCCATTTCCTGTTTTTTTTGTCTCAACCTTCCGTCCCATCTCCTTAACCATTTATGCCATTTCTTCATGTCTCACCTTACACTCCTCCTTTACGGCCCCCAATTCCCCCTTTGTTTCCTGCTGGCCTTTTTTAAATTTCGTATCGCCTTCGTGTTTTTCCCAATCGCCACTTTTATTTTGCCCTTGTCCTTTCGTTATTTCCATCATCCCACATCCGGGTTTATCTACTTCTCGCTTCACCACCGTTATTTTATTCATCACTTCTTCCTTATCCGTCGTCATCGCGGTCCAAACACCTTCCATGTTCTCCTTCACCCCATTCATTTCCTCACGTACTGTCCTGATCTCCTCCACTATCCTCCGGTCCATGTTTTGCATATTGCCCTTTACCTCTGCCAGCCCAACATCCAAGATTTGCTGCCCCACCTTCAACTCCTCCTGACCCACCTTCAGTGTTTGCATATCATTCCGCATACCACTCTGTTGATCCATCATTTGTTTCATCATTACCAACATTTGATTAATGTCAAATAGCTTTGGTGAAGCTGATCTGCTATGATGGGGTGTGGATCCCATCGGGATCGCTAAGTCCTCCGTGAGGGAAATTTCGTGGTGGGGGTCCCCAAGCATTGTTGCTGTCACGGTTGCCCCCAACGTTACCTCTGAGTATGGCTGCAGGGAACGATCTCTCTCAAAACTGTCATCCTGAGCCATGGATTCCTCCAACATTCTTGTTTCAAAACCCACCTGAACCAGCTCGTCTTGGTCCACCATGGTCCGTACAAATAACTAAATAAAATTTATATCCTATCCTGCTCTTAATTTTGGGGGTGCGTTAAGCACACCCCAGGTTTGAATCCCATTTCTGACATCAAAGTTGTTGTGGACCCGGGGTCAGGGCGCGAAGACCAGGAAGGGGGGGGGGGAGCTAACTCGGGTTCCCACCAGACTCTCCGGAATTGCAGACCGCCATTTGACCTAGACCTTTAACTCAGAGGGGTATGATGTAAATTAAGCACAATGTGGCTTACTCTAGCCTATCAAGTGAGGGCAATCTCGTTCTAAACTGGATAAATATTATATGATGTCAAAAAAATGTTTAAATGTCTGTAATTGGCGCATGACCTAAAAACTAGGTCAAGGTCAAAAATGTCAACTCCGCATACTTCTTATTCCCATTATTGTTGCAAAATTTAATTTTGAAGGTCGTCAGACATTGGCAAAAAGGGAAGAAAAACCTAAATGGTGGTTTCATACTCCTCGGGGTGTAAGACCTCAAGCTTTAACGTGGAGAGGTATGATGTAAATTAAGTGTACATGCACCTTGCTCAAGGTCTAGGCTATTTAGTGAGGGCAATTTTGTTCCGATTGGACAAACCTTAGTGGAGTTATGCTGATGAATGTTAAAATGTCTATAATTATGTCATGACCTTCAAATTAGGTCAAGATCAAAAAATTGCCAACGGTGCTTACGTGTTATTCACATTATTGATGCAAAATTTCATTCTGAAAATCCCAGCCGGCTCCGAGATACAGTTCGAAAATTTCGAAAATTAGGAGTTAAGGGGAAAAAAAACAAAACCTAAATGGTGGTTTAGTACTCCTAGGGGTCTAAGAAACTCTGGAGTACCATTCAAACTTGTGGGGACTAATTGTAGAAACAAACCCCAAAACAGAAATAAGCTTACCCTTATCCTATAGGGAGAGGCTTAATAATCCAAGTGAATGCAAGTTGCCTGGATGGTCCTTCACACGCAAGTTGCAATAGCATTTGCTCGGTTATGAAGTATATTACATTACTAAAAGGAATGCCTTATTTCAAAAAATAATTCTGTGGCACAAACACAAACTAACTAGAGCCCATCATGTGCAAACGTTGACACAACCAGGCAGTTCCCATTTCGCTAAACTAACTTATTTTCAGAACACCCTGCATCTGCATCACAGAACCCACATGAGCATTAAAACGTTTGAGACCATCACAAGAAGCGGTTAGACCCGTCCCTTAACCTCATTTTTGCCCTTTTCACCTTCTTCCCCATTTAAATGATGGCCTATGTGATTACCATTTAAAGCCGTAAAAGCATGATGGTAGAATGATCGAAGTTTTTATTTTATTTTAGTGGAACATGATGCACGCCCTTTCGCACGTTGAGATTGGAAAACTGACAGCATGCTCCTTTAAAGGAAAATGCGTTTATGTGCAAAAGTTGTTTTGGAAGGACTTTTAAAAAAATCACTCTGAGAATTGAAATAAAAGGCAATACTTTGGGGGGTTAGGGTTACTTTGCGCGCATCACGCCCTCGTAATTTTTCGGAAGGCAGATGTGATATGGACTGTTTTAGTGAAATTGAAGGATAAGTAAGGTAAGTTGTAGTTTACTGGAAATACACACGGTGCACACGTGTGTGGTGAAGACCGAGAATGACCAGTCGGAGCACATTATTGATGTATCGTCCATGATTCATGTACACGGTATATGTTTCTCATGAGTGTTTGCATCTGCTTGTAATTGCATTGCATAATGAAGCTATGCCTGGAGCTGGATTTAAATATCAATTTGAAGGGTTAGTTTGATCAAGATGAATTAGCACTTCAGTCATTTGGCAGTCACAGACCTTTTGGAGCCATCACACTGAGGTTCTGTGCTAATTAATGTGCTGTTGCCCAGGTTATGCTAACATACGTGGGATGTTCAAAAGGTTCTATGAGCGAAATACTCACAATGGTCCAAGCCAATTCAACTTTTAAAAAACTACATATTTGACATACAAATATACAGTATATACTGTATACTTTATATTATTGGTGTTGGCTTAGTGGTAACGGTGGTGGGCTTGGGATCCTTGTTGGGATCCTTGGATCTTGAGTTCAAATCCCACTTGGCTGTTGAGTTAATACCAGGTGGGGTTAACTCTGCCTGTCATCCTTCTGAGGTTGGCAAAATGAGTGCCAGCTTGCTGGTATCCTGTGTCGGAGTGGTGACCTGTCCAGGATTTCTCCCGATAGCCAAGGAGACTGCTTCGGCAGCACCAATGCTCTCTCTGCACAGAGTATGGTCCCGATGGATGGATGTATACTTTGAGAGTATAAATTTTGAGAAATGTTTTTTTCACTTGCAACAAACTGCATCATTGTATCCATTTCATTTTTTATTCTTATTTTACGGTTTGAATTTGTAACAATAATATTTGTCGACACCCTGTATATACCTCGTTATGCTTTGTTGTCACGTCTTGGACGATTATGAGATCTAATTCCGAGAACTTCTTAACGCCCTTTTCAGTTGTGATTATTTACAGCAAGTGTTGTTATATTTAAGGTAGGAATAAGTGTCTGAAGTGTAAAATACATGGCTACAAGGCGTTCCATGAAAATGGAAATATGTGCGTGTGAACTAGTCACGGCTGTTATTACATAGTGACATAAAGGTTGTATTCATTTTCTCTTTACGCTTTTTAGTTGCAATGCTGATTATGATTTTCGTTTTTCACCATCAAAGAACATTGAGAAGAAGCTCACAAATCCCCGGAGAATTATGAAAGCCCAAGGCTATTTTTATATGTTTCCGAGAGGCCTGTTCTCTGACAAGTTCAGTTACAGACGGCGATAGCTCAGAGCAAACATAACCTGTAATTTGACAGCCAAACACTGCCTATTCATGCTGGGACTCCTGACAAGATGAGAGAGAATGTTATTTGCAAGGGTTTGATGTAAACCCGCTTTGAATGCGCCGGTGGAAAAATAATGCGTTTTCTCGCCATATCGTTTGCAGTTGGATGAAACCCGCACACCCTTAAACCAATCATTGGGGCCTCGAAAGACAACAACAGAGTGCACCTTCCTTTGAGAAAAGAGGCTCGAGGAAAATGGAAATGTCAGATAATATTTTTCCGAAAATTTCTGCCGCCGCAGCTTGCAGCCGTCTGCATAAATTGCGAGCACACATTCCTGCGATGCACAGATGCTTGAGGGGCCTTGTTTTTCTTCCTCTGGGTATCGCATTCCCTGGGTGACATGTGACCGTCTTAGCTAGCTTTCACAGAGGAAAGGGGTTTGCTTCAAATCGAGCTTCTCGGCGGGAAACCGTGTGAGCTGTCATGGGGGATTACAGGAAGGAAAATGAGGCACTTGCAGAATTCTTTCTCCATTACAGCCGAGCTGGAGGTGCAGGCCTCAGGCTTTTGTGCACAAAGCCTCCTATTCTGCCCCAGGGCCTATTCAACTCTGACCTTTCAAATCCCAATTTTATTTTAACCTGTCTCTTTTTGGGGGTCTGGAAATGGTCTGAATGAGGTTATATGTAAGGTGTAGCATTCTCTTGATATTATTACTATTGTCATGATTATTTGATCAATTAAGTGGACAAATAATGAAATTGAAGGAGAAGGAGAGACTCCGTTGCTTTCCGGTTGGCCTGCTCATAGTATATCTGACATCTGAATAACTAATATCAACCCTGCGAGGGTAAGGGCAGTGTAAATAATCGCATGAAACATGTGTGTGCTTGTCAAGAGCCTGCATGATGAATGGAAAAGCAATTACAAGAACCGGCCATTAATAGCACTGTGTTATGTCTGCAAACAGTCACAAGATGGTGGCCAACAGGGCAAATAATTTCCTGTGTTTGACCCAGACCCCAGAGACCTGCTTTCACTTCCTTTTCATTTTTCCCTTTTTGGGGAAGGAGGGAAGGTTATGTGTGGTCAGACAAGTGTTACATCAGTTTAGAGTGGAGAGACGGATGGGAAGAATCTTAGCTGCGATTTATCTTGGCATGTTGACCACCTGCATGGTAACCAAAGGGCCAGGGTTCACGTCAAACTCTATACCCAAACTCCCAACTGAAAAGAACTTGCTGCTAGTTGTCAGAGTCGTAAAATTAGAAACCACTTGAGTAACCTCCATGGAACATGGCTCTGAGATACCAAATGATAACAGAAATTTGAGAGTACAAGGAAAATTGCTGCAGCTTTTGTTAATTTAAGACAATGGTGCGGCCCAGTGCTGGTGTCCATTAAATCCAGAAAGCAGGAGAGGGAGAGAGAGGGAATTCTCATCGAGACTGTAACTAAAAGAATACCGTTACAGGTTGTTCTGAAACGTTACAGGTTGTCCTCCTGAATGATCAACTGAAATTTCATCAAATTGAGATTATTTTTCACACATTATTCTCAACATCAAGGTGAGACAATGTATACCATTGTTACTGGCTTTACTGACTTTACGTAGATAATTTCATCTTATGACATTTATTTAGCTGTCTTTTTCACCCTATTGACTTTAACATGTATCCAATTCCTGATTTTTTCCCCACTCATTCGAAGAAGTCTCCAACAAAGATTCAAAGATTAACTGAATTACCCATTTTGCTTTGGACTTCTGCAATGTTAACACCGACCAGGAGTGGAACCTTGAACGTATGTATTTCATCCTGTGGCCTTTGAGTTCAAAACTCAATCCTTATGCAACAAAATAGTTTGTCCTTTTTTTGTGATCTCCAGCAAATGGCTACAGCAAGCTTGTTTTCTTTTCATTTGGAATCGCTCAGAATATTCATCAGAAAGTTTCTTCATTATTTATTCGGTGAGAAGTAAACCGGGCTATCCCAAGCATCCAGGACCAGATTGAGGCATCTGCACTAAAGTGATCTTTCAAGGTCAGTGCACCTTTTGTGTTAATGGGAGTTTTTCAATAATATACTGGAGACTGATGCTGATCTTTGTTCCTGTTGAGCAGACATCTAAATTCGAACCTGCACTTTGAATCCCTTTTCTTCTCAGTACTCGTATTATGTTGTATATCCCATTTTTTTTTTTCTCAGCACCATTATTCTGCCACAAAAGTAACTTTCATAGAATTCTCCTCTGATTTCTCACGGTATGATATAAATTTGATGAGAACTTCAATAGATCTCGGGAAAAAAAGAAAGAATTCGTATTGGAGGATGTAACAAAGGTAGGATGACGTTAATCTTCCCTTGATCATTTAACCCCTCCATGAGCCTCGATTTCTGTTTACAAAACAATGCACTGTTCCAGTGTCTGAATTTCCTCATCCTTTCTATTTGACAAAAGGGTTGGCAGGATAGCCTTAAGGTATGTGCACTTGTCTCTAAACTTTCTAGCCTGGGTTCGAATCTGGACCCGGCTATAAACTGTCATCTGGGTGTTTCATAGGTAGGGTCATTCATCAATGTGTGTGCCGTCCCTTGGATGGACAACTGGGCGTCCCGTCTGCCAGTATTAGTTGACGGACCTTAAGGATCCCACGGTGTCCTTTGTGAAACATACGTGAGCTATTGCCGATATCCGGGTGAATTTTGGGCTTATCCAGTTAGTCGGTTCGTGAAAGACTTGAACCAAAAACGTTCCCCGGCCGACCCCTTCAAGAAAGTGAGAATAATTGGGATCAGTTAAAGAAGTAGTATCATGATTTCTTTCAAAACTTTTTAAGCATCCATTTTGGTTATATCTCTGAAAGATGTATCGCTGACGCTCTTTGTCTAAAGTGAGAGACTGCTTGCCTCATTTATATAGCTTGCACTGCTGAATAAGAATAACCCCGACACTTTTTCAATCCTCCTAAACCACAACACACCAAACAAGTCATTCCTTTCATGTTCTTCTCCACACCTGGCCACCATCCAAATTGCCTCTTTAGAACATTTTCTAGGAAGCACGGGAATTGTAACACTATCCGTAGAGCCAAAGAAAGCGATTTTGTTTCTTTACAAGCGAGTCATCCTACGTGGTCTGAAACTATTGATTACAGGACTTGAGTTGTATTTCTCTCCCACCTGTTCATTGGAGTGCAGTAACCTTACTAATGATTGCACCTGTATACCGGCACCTGATCATGAATTCGAAAATACAAAGCAATTGAAAGGAATGGTCATTCTGCCATTATAGTGGAAGTCATTTGGGTTAAAGACTTATTTCGTAGAGTTTAAACAATTTTAATTATCATGTTCTCAAATATTTCCTTATTTACGTCAATGCTCCAATGGTGACTCTAACAAGACTTGATACTGTGACAAATGACTCAAAATCCTTGTCTCTACCTTACCATGCAGACAGAGACAATAAAGCTATGTTTGTTGGTCTCTTGTGTCTTGTTGGCCCTAAACATTCCCCAAAATACTATGGGATGGTTCCCTTAAAAGGTCTTCAGGTTAACGGCTGACCATTCCAACAGGCCACAACACCATTTTGTCAGCACTGTATGAAGCATTGTGTGGGTTATGACATGACTTGAAAACAAATGATGATTTCGGTTTATAGTGGTCAAGGGTGTTTGCATGCTCTTTGGCCTGTCATCGGTTGGGCAGCCGTCGCCCCGGCTGTGCAGCACTACATACAGGCCTGCATTGTAAGTTGGGTATGTTTGCATGCATCGCGCGGTTGCGCGTTCCCTCCGTTGATCCGGAGAGGTGGCGTACCTCCTCACAAAGCGGTCTTTGTGTGTTTTTGCATTTTTGCTGTGCAAGGTAATGATTCGGTGGAAAAAAGAAAAACGATCTTGCAGGAAGTTGGTGCACCAACCTCCTCTAAGTCACAAGGAAGACATAAGGTACTGAGCCCATTAAAGTAATCTTTCTTATTTGTATAGTTCTATAGCTGAGCACGGGTAGGAAGGCCCAGAGGTACGCACACTCACCCCTAACTTGTCCAGCCCAGGTTCAAATCTTGGCCCAGAGATAAACTGTCTTCCCGGTGTTTCACAGGCATGGTGAGGCATCAATGTGTGTGTCATCCCTCGGATGAACATTAAGCGGGTGTCCTGTCTGCTACCATTAGTTTGTGGATGTTAAAGATCCCATGGTGTCCTTCGCAAAGAATAGGCCGGCACCATGGCTAAAAAAAATCCTGCCTTGACCTCGTGTTCCCCTGTCCCAAGCGAACGAAGTGAAAAAGGGTCAACTCCCAAGGCGGTCGCTATTCCCCTTATCTCAGTTTGTGCAGTAGTAGCAGTAGTAGTCGTGGTAGTAGTATAGTTGAGCATGTTTGCTGATTGCATTTGATGATTTTTTTCAATTATAAGTGAAGGAATCTTCCTGAACTTCTTGTGAGTTGAATCTAAGTGCAGTTTCAGATTCAGGAGACAAGCACACTGTACACTGAAGACCCATTACACAACAGGCCTATGTGACACTTTCAAGCACCAGTGGGGGAGCGCTCTGCATCATTATACCAGCTATGTCAACAACCCACCCAGGCAATAAGCTATGGGTTTCATGGACCCTTTCCAGCACCATCCTCTCTTTTCAGGGGAGAAGTGACAGTCCGATTTGGAATGGGCAGCCCATATATAGAGAATTTCTCCAAGGGGAGCCTGACAACAAATAGAACACGACCAGCTGTGAATGCTTTGGCTCCTGTTGGAACCTTACAGAGCCACCTGTTAGCGAGAGAAAAACAGGTTGTGGAGTATGAAGTGTGATAGGTCATGTTGTGGAGGGATGAGAGAAGAAGGGGGAGGGAGTGGAGGTGAGGACTGGATCCAGGCCTCCATCTGCTGCAAACATCCATCGTCTACCCAAAACAGCCATTTTAGAAATCGACTTTTTTATCAGAAATAAATGCTATGTCCATGATGGAAAGACTACGATGCTCAGTTAACACTCGTAAGCTGTTATTAGCACCAATTAAGGACCTGCTTTGAATTGCCTTATGTGATCAAGGTGAGCCTGGAATCAGCAGCAATGCCTGGAGGGAGCTTGAAGGTCCTGCCAAGCAGCAGCTCGAAGAAACGCCATCGCTTGCAAATCGATGGACTGGACTCGGAGTACCACCACACCTCGGACTCGGAGACTGGTCTCGGAGGACTTGGAACACCCACTACTCCCGAGTACATTATTCATGTTCCTCCCATCGCATGCATAATTAGGTGAGGCTTGCACTGTTTGCTCGAGCCACGTACGAACCGAATCGATTCGGAACCCGAGACGTACCCCTAGCTCCGGCACCCTTTCTTCACAAATGTCTAATCGATCAATACTCCCAGCATTGTTTTCTGCTTGATTGCAGAAGGGCCAGAAAAAGGGTGTTTGTTGAGTTTTTAGATCCTCGTGGAGGATCTCCAAGTCTTACTCACGTTGTTGTTCTTCATCTTCTTCTTGTGACCTTTTTTGTTTCACAGCCTACAGTTTTCATCGAAACTTCCTGAAACTTGGCAGAGGTATGTAAAAATACCCTGCGCAGAGAGTAACCATTCCGATTTTGGAAATTCTTCCTTGAAAAAAGTTATGACGTCAAAATATCTCCGCTATGGAAATCGCCTAAAAATTATCTCCGAAACTAGACAAGATTTTTGAATTCTGTTTGCGGGAATCGAACAGGGCATTAGCAGAGATGAATTACCGCACATATGATACATCACTATGACGTCATATCAATTTTTATGACGTCATTCCTCTTTTTGACATTTTTTGTTTCACAACCAGAGTTTTCATCGGATCTTCGTGAAACTTGCCATGTATATGCAGAAAGCCCACGCGCAGGCAGTAACCATCTCCGATTTTGGAAATTCTTCCCAGAAAAAAGTTGACGTCATAATATCGCCGCTAATGGAAATCGCCTATACCATTATCTCCGAGACTAGGCAAGCTGTTTGAATTTTGTTTGCGGGAATCAAGCCGGGCATTAGCACAGATAATTTATCGCAAACCTGATACATCACAATGACGTCATATTCGTTTTTATGACGTCATCATTAAGAGGACGAGGATCTTAGCTCATTTGAGCTCGTTCTGTTCTCAGAGTGGACGTTGGTTTGCAGTGCTTTCTATTGACCCGAGAGTCGTTAAAGATGACGAGGCAGAACATTTAATGTACAGTGTTAATGGTAATTGTCTTCTGGCAAATATAATGGAAAATATAAAGATCATATCTATTAAGTACCCATCTGGGGTGGGGGCAAGTTTTTAAGTCCTTATTTTAAGATTTTTTAAAGTTACTGTTTTATAAATGAGAGAGAGTAGCATAGGTTCACAGACTGACAGAGGATCAAAGAGTAATGGGGAAACGAAGAAATCGCACATTAGTGGATGAGTGGCTGAAATAAAAGGGGTGGGAGGGGGTCCATGGGAGGAGACGAGAGTGGGGTGGGTGGGTGTGAGAAAAATCAAGAGGCAACAATGGGCAGCACTTTGAAAGACTGGAGAGGAGTTGGGGGGGGCACGAGACAACAGACACATGGTTTTGATTCCAAAGAATCGAGAATATAGAGAGAGGAAGGAATTGAGCTGTGGGGGGAGGGGGGGATAAATGATGAAAAATAAAATTGAGAAGAGACAGAGAGAGGGGGGTGGGGGTAATAGAGGAAGAAAGGGGGAGTGTGGGAGTAGTGGGAAAATAATGGAAAGAAGTTTGGGGGGATACTGAAGTAAGGTTAAGGGAAAAGAGGGGGCATGGATGGAGTGCATACTGATTACTGAGGGTTATCGGGGGAGAGGAGGGGGTGAAGAGGTCAAAAATTTCTCCATATTTGCATACATAATAAAAAGAATCTCTTTGTGAATTTTTACAGTAAATTGGCCCCATAGAGCTCACATTTCATATGATATACAAATTTCAAAGGGAAACAACAAGGAGGTAGTGGCATGTATTATGTGAGGCAATGACGTACCCTGAGAGTCATCACTGGTGATAAATAGTTATATCTGGGAAAATCTCAAAATGTTGGGAAATCATGGCACGCATGTCCCCCCCCCCCCCCAAGCAAATGAAGATGCTACCTGACACCTGCACTCTGTAGCCTCGGGCTGCCTCAACAGAAGAAGATGCAGGTGCCATATTTCAGGCCTTTTAGAGGTGAGTGAACTCAGTTTTTTTTTTTTTTGAGCCCAAGCAATGAAAGTGAAATCACACAGCCTGTTTCTGGTTTGGACAATCCAACTTTTTTACACCTATATATCTTCTTCGGCTCTGTTACTAAGAGACACAAACTTACACAGCTTGTGTGCTCAGCGACCGAAATGCGCGGTGTCAGATCAATTTGAGGCCAAATCTGTTACTACAATTCTTTTCTTTTTCCAAACCGATTGTCCCTCTCCAACCTGGACCGCAATCAAAGCGAAGCACTTTTACAAGTGTACTGGAATTTTTGGGATGGGAGGTCCTTCATTGGGGTAAAACTTGAGGAAGAGATTTACTGTGCGTATACCATGGCAGAGTTTGAGCACCAGTAGGCCACTGCTCTCGGCAGGCATGTTTCTGCTGCTTGTTAAAATCCGGCTCGCTACACTGGAATTCCAACTATGAATACTAACTTCAGGGTTAGTCACAAAAATGTACCCATAATCATTATATATATATATATAGATAGATAGATAGATATATACAAAGTCAGGGATTGTGGAAGAGCTAGATCACTCAACAAATCAAGACACAACATAACAAAGGGAACAGTAGAGAGACAGGGTAAACACCAACGGCAAGGATGAAGGACAAAATAGAGGAAGACTTGGACAAATAGGGGATGTGCAGAAGAATGAGGGGTAGGGAACGATATACCAAGATATTCCAATTTTTAAACCTGTACCATCCTTGCAGAAATGTCAGATGTGATTCAGTCAAAATGTATTAGGAGCCAATTTATGCTTGGATTTAAAACTTATCAGGACTGTTTTAAAATCCATTCCTCAGGTGTACTGCGAGTCAGTGAAGTGTTTTGAGGATTGCAGTGATGTGATCAAATGTCCGAGCTTTAACTACAGGCCTGGTTTCCATATTCTGAATGAATTTGAAGGGCTCAAGTGAAGAGGCAGGTAAACCTGCTAAAGGTGGGTTGCGTTACTCTAAGTGTGATATTATGGGAGCTTGAACCAAAGTTTCATTCATCCTCTGATTCAAGCACGAATGCATTTGGACAACATTGTGCAGATCTAAGGAAAATAGAACGGATTTAAAATATATTGTTGCAGCCATCGGTCCGTTCTGATTGCCCGGTTCAAATTCGGCGGGTCACATCAAAGCAACCGCAACAGTTGATAGCTTAGAAGACTTCCTCACTGGATCACATGTCTAAAAGCCACGATACCATGCAAATTGGAAGTTCCAAAGCAGTCCAGTATCATGCCGATAGGTGTCACGTGACTGGATCTTAATCTAGGCCGAACAACCTGAGCCAAATGACGTGATATTGTAACCCGTGTGGACCACAAACAATGATTCCCTTCACGGGTCCTCAGAACCACCAATTGAGGCAGCCAGCCAGAATTCATCCCCAAATCCAGGTATATTTAATAAACAACAATGGGGAATAAACAACAACTACATGGGGGAAGGAATATACAAGAAGCAATACAAGCAACAACTAGAAAGCATCTCAAAATACGAAGCCCGTCCGTGTTCGCTTTGTACTCAAACTAAACTTGACAAAAACAACAGTTAAAAAAAACTTGTACATTTTATTAATTTGGGTTCTCCACAATCTCATAATAAAGGCTTGTTGAATATTTGATGACAAAAGCTCAATTGGTAAAAATGTTACGGCCTGCACAAAAGGAAAAACGGCCTGGTCTACCACTTCATTGATGACGTCATCCTTACAATCCTTTATTCCCCATTGGGAGTAGATTGAGATGTGCCAAGTTTTAAATTTTTCCAATCAGCGGTTTCAGAGATATAATGCTTTAATTTTTTGCATTTAATCCAACATGGCTGCCATATCATGTGACCTATGATACCACAATTATAATTAAGATATTCTCCATGGGGGTCGCTCCTACACTGAAAAATTTGTGCCAATCGGACAAGTGGTTGCTGAGGGAAAAAAAGTTTAAAAAAATAATAGCAAAAAAGAGTCAAACAATGATAATAATAATAATAATAACTAGATGGGCGCTCGGTAGAGCACATATGTCTGCCACGTAATTCCTGATCCAGTAGAACATATCGGGCCCAATACATTTTTGAACGATCATGCTACACAGTATTATATCGTTTTTGGCCCGATCTCTCAATGGTGAAGAATCACTTTATAGAGTAAATAATTCTCATATCCAGATCCGTCCACAACTTTTTGAGATATTGTGCTTTATATTGTTTAGGCCCTATCTCTCAATAGTGAAGAATCACTTAAGAAATTCTAATAGCCGGATCCGGATCTTCACCAAAATCGAATCAGTTCGTCCTTGTCACACACCGAACCTGTCCACAAAATATCATCCGGATCCGTCCACAACTTTTTGAGATATCCTGTACACAAACAAACAAACGAACAGACAGAAAGGGGTGAAAACATAACCTCCTTCACCTTCGGTGGCAGAGGTAATAATAAGAATAATAATAATATTAATAATGAAAATTATTTTAACAAATTTATTAATTTGTCTTCTCCATATTCTCATAATAAAGCTTTGTTGAAAATTTGATGACAAAAGCCCAAATGGTATAAAAAAAAAATTGTGGCCCAGACAGACACACGCACACACACAGAAGTGATTGCAAAACCCTGTCTTCCTCTGCATGGGACATGGGCGAAGAACAATCCCTTCACCTACTACCGATCATACTTGCCCTCGATGCCAATGAACGAACAGGCTGCCTTAATTAAATATTCCCTTAACTGGGCCCACCTCGTACCATGTGAGATAGACAGAGTTGAGGACAGACAGGACAAATGATCATTCCTCAAACCAGCAAAGTATGGCAGGCAGTTGGTGTTTCTTGAACCATAAATATCATCTGGGCCACCAGAGCTAGAGGAGAACGGGGGAGGCGTGACTCCGGCTGGGTGGGTACGGCTTAGCTGGGCAGGGCGTGGCTTCTGTTCCGGAAGCTTAATGGCGACGCAGCCTTTGACTGCGCATTACCCAGATTGTCCGCCCTGATCTTTCTCGGGCTCATGTTTTAGAAGGTCTCCCATGCACGACACTGGTGATGCTGAACGCCCCTCCCCACACACATTGACTGAACGTCAGTCAATGTGTCTCCTCCATAACTCCAAAATCATGAAACCTAGCGGTCCAAAACTTTTCATGCATATGAAGGGAACTCCAAGGGAGTGTATGAATTAAAACTGGGTGTTTGGGTAAATTTAAACACCCCTTGTGAAGATGATTTTGGGGTGGTCATCACAAATAAACAAACTAAGCGTTACGAAGATTGTGGCATGCCACCTTAGTCAGCTCCTGTCAGCTCACTGGGGTCTTAAGCCGCCATTTTTCTTTGGCCTTCTCAACAGTGCATTGACTTGGAACAGGCCGCAATGGTGTCTTTACGATAAAGTACTCATTGATTTTTTTTTTCACTTTCCTCACTCACATCATCGAATGCCTGATCATCATACCTATGGATCGTTGTATATATCACTTTTGTAAGTGCTGTACCTTTCACATTAGGAGCTTGGAGCGATTTCATACATTATATAATGTCATTTTCCATGATGGAATGTCACAGATTAATTAAAGTATATAGTCTAAATTTGATTTTTGGATTTGAGGATTGGATCTCATGGACTAATTAACTCAAAATCTGGAATGAATCTGAATATTTTAAGAAATTAGCAATGTTTTTGTTTTTGTGGGTGTGTCCCATTACCAAACAGCTTGTTATCACTTACCAAGCCAGCCGTTTATCAACCATTTTGTTGGAGTGTTTGCTTGAGTGCTCTCGAAGCTGCTTGGTGGTTTGTTTGCAAGCCATGGCGATACATGGCAAATGTGCCTGCACTGTCGCTGTACAGTCTACGCTGTCCTGCTAAACACAACCAAAAATACATCGATCGACCTACAAAATTCAGGCCTCACCCACCTGCATTGGGACTCATGGTACCGTGTGGTGCCTCGGCCACTGAGAACGTTGAGCAATTTATTTTTTTTCCACAACATCACTTTGTTTCACCTTTTTGTTTGATCTGCTTTCATTATACCATCTGTAACTTCGACATAGATCCGTATAAAAAATAACATCCATCAACCTCGTGTTTGGAGTTCCGCCATGTTGGTTCAAGCTATGAAAAGCAGAGACTGACATTTTGTGGTCTCCATGGCTTGATATACAGTGTTGCATGATATTTCAAAAAGTTGTGGGCAATTATGACAAAACAAGGTGGATTAGTTGGTTCGATGACGAGAACAAACCAACTAGATTTTGGTTCAGGTCCCCATACAGATTCAGCCAAGCAGTTGGATACAAACAACATGTACACTTCAGCCTGGTGGAGGTATGCACTCTATCAAATGCCCGTTCTAGTTGGAATTGTATGAAGTGACAAATAAAATAAGAGGCATTACTTTCGTACCAGGCCTTGTACAAGGTGTCTCTTAATAGCCATAAAGACATATTTCATGAATTTTCCATTGGGTTATTCTTCTTTTCTTTCGTTATAAGCAAAAGTACCCGTCCCCGGTGACAGGAAATGTCATTGTGCATTTCAAGTCCAATCACTACCAATATCCTTCCTTCCCACTGACTTTCACGGCTTGTTCTGACCGTCTCTTTTTGATTTGTCCAATGGCATCGTCTTTATGCATTATCTCAAGTCTGTTTGTGAGGTCAAATGGAAGCATCTGAGTGAGCCATTTTTCGATGGTGCAGTGTTTTGGGCCTGTTCTTACATTGTAATGGAATGTTGACATGCCTGCATTACTTCTTCAGCAGCAGAATTTTATTGTGATCTGTAGTAGTTATCTTCTCGGTGCATTCTTTTTCTAGCTCTCTCACGTTTTTGTTCAGCTGCTGTCCCTGCCGCATTTGCCCTTCTGGCTTGCATATGTTGCTTGACTTGCTCTCGCTTTTCATCATCAGTTTTTATCCCTTTTGGTGGCAGAGAATAGAAGAGGATTTAGGAGGAGGAAGAAGGAAGAGTGTTTTAAGTACTATTTGTATTAGAAAGTCATAAAGCTATCGGTACGGCGAAATTTTCCATGGCTAATAGTTTCTTCACGCATGTTCAAACGGAATATGTAACCATGCCGACGGTTTTTTCAACCAAGTCGATCGATGATTACCTTTCCAAAGGTAGATAATCAAGTGAAGGTAGAGGGCAAGGGTTGGAGTTAAAAACCTCAAACAGACGTTGTTTGTGAGCGAAATACTGTACGTTACCAGTGAAAGAAGAAGAAGAAGCAGATGCTGTAGTGTGCAGACATACATAGAAACACTCCGCTCGGACCCGTATCAATAACAGTCGCTACATGTATGGCAATCTTTCGCCCTTGTGGTGCTACTTTACGAATAAACAATATTACTAAAAAGATGCATAATAAAAGAATACTGGATTTTTTATAAATTTTGTTTAGACATCAAGGCTTATGGAAGAGCAAGAACACAGAATAGACAATGACATTGACGGCAGCAACAAAAGGTTATGGATTACGGTACATCCAATTAATGAATAGAAATAGGAAACGGGAACGTCAAAACGTTAGGCAGGATTTCTTTGGTGTCCTTCGGGCATATGTGCAAAATGCACAAGCATACGGTGCATAAGCAGTAAACACAGCCTTGATTGTTCCCAAAATAAAATTATCAAGTAAAAAAAAACGACATGAAAATGTCTTTGCCCCCTTTGTTTTCCTAATTTTGCTGTACGGAGTAAAAGGGCTAGCCCATATTTATGTACAATAAAATGGCCACGTCTACCAGTCGGCCATCTTTGATCAGATCGCAAAATAAAGTGAGGTGCAAGTGGACGCCATCATGTACTGTGCTTGTGCCAAGTCTGAACAAAATCGGACCATGCATGTCGAATAAATGGTTGGGGACACATTGAAGTAAGAAAATGGGCAGTTCTGACATATATATATATATAATATATATATATTATATATCATATACATGTATATATACAAAAAACATGGGCAAGAATGACATATAATACATATACATGTATATATACAAAAAACATGGCAGAAAAATGACATATATATAATATATATACATGTATATATATACAAAAAACATGGCAGAAAAATGACATATATATATATCTATACATGTATATATACAAAAACATGGCAGAAAAATGACATATATATATATGCATTAGCTCCATTAAATTATTATTTCTTATTACTATTATTATTCCAACAAAATTTGTGTTGTCTGTAGTATGAAAACAGTTAATGTTCATTTTTTTTGTTAATCTGATAAATGGATAGATCATGGTGAATTTGATCATAATGGTCTTCATTATTAAGGTTGACCTTTGTTGACAATGACTTTGATTTTTCATGCTAGTTACAAAATTCGGGAGCTAGATAAATAAGGCTTTACATTGATCCTAATAGACTTAATTTTTGACATTACCTGTCATAGTCGACCTTAATATTGAGATATAAGGAATTTTGTGGGGTACATAGTGAAAAAACTTTCCATGGAACTGTTAGAAAATTTGGTACGTAGATAGATAATGATCGGAAGTTAATCGTAATGGACTTAATTTTAACCTTGACCTTCAATGATGGGCCTTGACTTTGACACCCCTTAAGGGATTTTGTGTGGTCCATAGCTTGAAAATGGTTAATGCTGTATTTGGAACATTAGGTCCAAATATAGATAATGGTTTGAAGTTGATTGTAACCATCTCCATTTTGAATATTGACCTTTAATTCACGTTTAATTCACCATTGGCCTTTAATTCAAAAAAAGTGGTTTGACTTGGCCAAAAAGTTCCACCTTTTGACCTCTGAACTTTAGAAATGTCACAGTTTGATTCCAAACTCTTGAGGTCAGTACCAAAACCACTTAATCCATCATAAAAAGATATTGAGTTTATTTTCACCTTAGAACGTCTGAAGTTGGAACATTTTAGGTTTTACTCTGCAGTTTACACTGGAAGCCCTCGTTATTGTACCAGAGATAATAATCAAGTTATTATTGTTATTATTATTCTTACTATAATTCAAGAAGAAGGGTCCTAATGAGTCTAATTTAAATGATATATTCCCAGCACAGTACATATGTTCTATAAAGGATAGTGTATGTTACAGCACTTGTCCTAATTGTAATTCTTCCCAAAGCTCGGAATTTTTCGAGATAACGAGATGACATGTAAATGTCTCCACCAAACTGTGCCCATTACCCTCGTGCCCTGACAGCCGGTGAGTTGCACCGATAGTGATGTGATCTCACGCACTGTGTATGAGCAGGGATCGGACCAGCGTGTGCTTTCCTGGCAGACCGACTTTAATCAGAGACGGGCAAAGCACATGCGGGAGCAATTTGGCTCGGTGCCGCAAAGAGTACACCGTGATTGCTTGGAATTGCTGCGCTGCAGTCGCTCAATGGTGCCGGCCACGCGGTGTGAGCCAGCAATAAGCGGGAAAAGGCAGCTGTGTGTATACAGGGACCCCTGCTTTGTACGCTCTGCACATTGCACTTTAGAACTGCCCAACAGACGTTCACACGCTCCTCACGACTTCTAGCCATGGAAAGTTTGCTTCCCTCGATAAACTAAAATACGCTGCCCTGATGAGAATAAAGACATTCTCCCTCGATGATGGATGCCATTGTGTAATCCTTTTTGCACTTGAAAGACTCTGCTTTGCGATGCGCAAAGACAACCGGCAACTCGGTTCAAAGGAATTTGGTTCTAACGACATCAAAGTCAGAAACGTTACAATAATTTATTGTCCTAATTCCACAGTAAGGCTTGTACAGTGCATTACTGTATTAAGGACGTGGAGATGAAGGGCCGGAGCCAGAGGCCTGTACATCAAGTGAACTAACCTGACAATGGAGAGAGCACCATTCACTGCAGATTGTCTTACTGTACTAAGCCTGGAATTAAAGCTTATAGTGGGGAATTGTTAATGGTACAAACAGCAAAAGCTTTCAGAATTATTTGCACAAAATGACAGTGCAAGTTAAATTCCGAGACGGTTTTCATGGTTAATTCATGCCATATGTAATGTTTGTTAAATTTGTTAATGATGTCAGAGACTTGCATAAATTAAAGCACTTCCTCTTCTGCCATCTTCTGTGTTATGTTACACAGTATACCCTTTTACGATCTACTGAACCAGGTCCATGAATTAGCCTTCAAGCAAGGGACTGATGGACAATGACCTAAAAGTTCTTACTGAAGCAACCTTACAAAATGAGCTTAAAGTACTCATTGGGTGCAAAGTTGAGAGCAAAGGTGACCTTTAGAAGGGTGAAAAGGTTGTAAAGGTAAACAAAATAATACATTTAAAACTACTTTCCCAGGCCCACAACTGCTGGAAGGATAGCTGAGAGGTATGCACACTCGCTTCTGAGCTATCGAGCCTGGGTTGCAGTCTCAGCCGAGATGTAAACTGTCACCCTGGTGTTTTGCAAGAGGGTCGAGGAATCAATGGGTGCTGTCCATCGGATGAACATTAAGTTGGGTGTTCTGTCTGCCAGCATCTGTTGGTAGACATTTAAAGGTCCCACGGTATCCTTCATGAAGAGTCACCGCTGTCACCGGAACCGGAAACGATTACAAATCCCTGCCCTAACCTACAGGGGGAACTGCATCAGAGGCACAGTTGCACCCCCAATGATGCTACCCATAACCACGTGCTGCATATGAAAAAAAATGAGAAGAAGAAGAAGTAACGAAGAAGACGAGGTACCAGGCCACAAAGCTTACGGTGTTGAATTCTACAAAGGGACACAGCTCACGGTAGTCAACGATACTGAAACGCAAAGCAAACAGTGGTTAACCTTATACCAAAGGCAAAATAAAATGTTTATTTCTACAAGCAAGGACGAGCTAATGTCCTTGTGTAATAGGAACACATTGGCAAACTAAAGGGTTGGAGCCAGATTCTGTGCTTAAACTAACACAAACACCTAAGTTCGATCACAAACACAGCTGTTTTCTGTAGATAGCAATTGTACGGAATTGTGTGTGCAGCACTCATGTAACCTGTTTTGCTTGTAAGCAAACTTTGCTAGAAATGCTTCTGGATCGCATTGTGCATTTCTAATGGCCTTGAGCAATTTGTTCTGAGACCGGGAAGCAGAGTTGGCTGGACATAAAGGAATGATTCCTGTGTCCTGCTGTCCCAAATAATAAATGCTGGAGTGGCATAGAGCAGGTGTTAGCCATTTTGTTATAATGCATTTCCATTAAACATCACGCTTCCTGCTGTGGCATCGGTAATTGGATTCATGCAAACCGAAATAGGTGAACAAAAAAGATGGATGAAAGCAATATTCAACACAATGATGTAAGATTAAGATTTTATTTGACCCGAACTCCCGAGCTGCTATACAAAGTATACGAGTTAGTTTCTCTTCGTTTACCTCCTGCTCAGGTCAAACAGCGTGTGCTGAAAGGTTAATTGCATTTTTAACTTTAAAAGACGTTTTGGGAGAAGTAAGCTGTAATTTGCTTACTTTTCAACTGCCAAGATTTGTTTTTTTTCGACTACCCAACCGAGACAATTTTTAAAATCAAATAACAGGTTATTTTGCAGGATACTGCAGGAGATGTTAACCCTGAGCCCATGAACAATGAGCCAGTAATATAATGTGGCCCCGAAACATTCCTTCGGAAGTCATTAACTCCTTTTGGGTTAGCCTGTTTGAAGTTTTCATCTGTTCAACAAATGTCAGGTCTTTCTATGGTTACAACAGTATTTGATGCGAAGCTGCCAGGTTCAATTCTCCGATCCTGTTGTCTCCTGTAACATCCTTGTTATTCATGTAAAAGTAAACCGCTATCCTAAATTGTCATTGTCCTGTAGGTTTCATTTGCTGATGTCTCACCAATAAGTGATTAAACATCCATGGCGAGAGATGGGAGCATTGGGATTCGCGAATATATATATATATATATATATTTTTTCTATATATATAAATATATATTAATTAATATATATATATGTATACATAACACACACTCAAATATATATATATATGTTAATATGTATATACATATGTTATATACACTAAGAATATTAATATATACATATATATACACATATATATACTATATATATATCATATATAACACCAATATAATATATATATACATATAAAAATATATAATATATATATATATATATATATACATATATACACCAATATATATATATATAAAAAATACCTATATATATATATATATATAATATTATATTAATATATATATATATATATATATATAACCAATATAATATATACTTAATAAACATATATACACCAATATATATATATAATATATACTATATATTATATATATATACACCAATATATATATCTAATATTACATATATACACCAATATATATAATATATATATATTATATATAATATACCTATATATATAACATATATACACAATATATATATTATAACTATAATATATATACTAATATATATATATATATATAATATAATATATATATAATATAATATATAATATATATACACATATTATTATATATATATATATATATATATATATATATAATATATATATATATAATAATATATACATATATATTGTGTATGTGAATATATATATATATATATATATATATGTGTGTATATATATATACCTATACATAGATATATATACAAATATATATACAATATATTTATAATATATATATATATGTATATATATCATATATATATAAATTGTTACGGTTCTGGAAATTCGCAAACACCATAAAGGTCCCGTAGGTGAGATATATTTTCTAAGTACATGTGTAGTTAGCCCAAACCCATTGTATAGAGGGAATTAATGTGATTCATTCGGCTGCGATCCTTTGAGTTAGCGTTTTTCTGTTCTTACCTTTGTTTGAGCCACCCACGCCAACAACAACAACAACGCCAGCAGCAAAACTACTCACACCACTCGCTACCCGCAAACCTCACATCACCGCCATTCCAGGCAGCTCCATGGCCATCGGACACCGCCGAAAACCCTCCACCACTCTCCTACGGCCATTCCCGCACCACCTGTGGCGCCCGAGCGTCGAGCTGTCTTCAGCGAGACACGCGAGACGCGAGTGCAGAGGGCGGTTTCCTGAGAGAATTCGGATCAGGAATGATCACGCCCACATCTGATCCACCAATCAGGAAGCGCGGCAGCTAGGCCCCGCCTCCAGACGCGCCTGACGAAAATCGCATATGCAAATTTGAGATCAGGAATGATACACGCCCCTTTCTCTCCATCCAATCGGCGAGCGTGGCTCCGCCCCTGAGGTCGTTTGGATCCGATAATTTGCATATGGTGGATCCCGAAGCCAATAAAAAGGCGAGCTCAGTGAGGAGTCAGTCAGTGTCGGTGGAGGAGTGTCGGAGAGCGGAGCAGTATCGTGGGCGAAGTCAGTGTCGGTGGAGGAGTGTCGGAGGAGCGGAGCAGTATCGTGGGCGAAGTCAGTGTCGGTAGAGGAGTGTCGAGTTGTCGGTGGAGCAGCAGTATCGTGGGGCGAAGCCATAGAGCAGGATCGTGAGCAGTGTCGACGGAGCTCGAGGAGATCGGTGAGGCGAGATCGTGGGGCAGACGGCTGCGAACGGCTGAGGTGGACCTGGAGGCTCGCGTCGCGGGATACGAGCGAGCCAGCCATACTCCCTCCCCAGAGCATCAACAATTCCCCCCTTTCCCCCGGGCTGAGAGAGTGGACAAGGGCCCCGTTCCCACCCACACCAGCAGGTGCCCACGGAACCGCCGTGCAGCGACATTCTGCGGCTCGCCACGAGGGCGCGGGTGACCTTCGGTCTCGTGGCCTGGCCGCTCATCCAGGTTCCACGCGCATAGGCCACGGCCCAGTCTGACTCCCTTGCCTGTGAGGGGTCTTTTCTTTGCTTCGGTGTGAATGCGTGTTGTGGCGCCGTGTCTTGTAAGGTAGTAACTGTATAAGTGGTCCGTTGTCGTGTAGTCGGTTTTTAACCTCTTTATATGTGCATTTCTTTTGTTCAATGTGATATATGTGCAATCGCTTATTGTGATGTAAATACATGCGTTTGCTATATCGTGCTATATGTGTGCTCCGCGTGCCGCGGAATAAATTTGCATTGTGTGAACTGTTTTCCCGTTCGCTTCGTCTTTTCTTTAATTGACCCTCCATCCTGCTTCATAAAGGGTTCTAGTGGGTGCAAAACGCCCGTAAATAATCTGAACCGTCGAGGTCGACGATAACACGCTGTTATCCGATAGTACGGAACGGCCCGCCCAACGCTCGTGTCCGAAGTCGACCTGCGGCGAGGTACGATCCCCCGTTTACCATCCCGGGTACTTAGGTAGGTCGAGTTTGGCGAACAACCCTATCCTACGCGGGTGGCCGATTGGCACGATTGTGGTGAGGCCGAAAGGCCCACCCGTGACTGGATCCCGCGTTAGCCGGGAGGGTCACGACTGAATTGTCCGTCCGGTGGCGAGGCGGTCGCGGTTCGAGTCGCGTGGCCGATCGACCGCGAATTCGCAACACTGGTGTAAAGTGAGTTCAAATCCCTCCCGTCTCCAAGCTAAATCATAGGGAATCGGTTCAGGAGGAGCGACCCCCGATTCCCTCTAAATTACGAGCGATTAAATTAACCCTTACGTGGAATAAGATGGCGTTCAAGGCGAGCGGGTGCCGGGGGTAGAAATGTATATGTGTAGTAATGTAGAATCCATGCCCGGGATGGTACTACTTGTTGAAATGTTGAATCACGAGGGAGCTCACCCTCATACTCTGAGCACGGACTTTGCCGGCAAATGAATCGCATAATGGCGGCGAATCGCACCTCAGCGCAGCACGGAGCGAGCGGCTATTTATGCTCGGCGAATGGCGCAACGAATGGCACGACACGGGCGTCGACTCTCAACCACCAATCGGCCCGAGTGGGCGAGAATCATGGAAATGGCCAGAGATTAGATAAAACGTGAAGGAAGAATGGAAAAGAGGTGTAGAGATGAAAAAGGAATTAGAAAGAAAACTTCTGAGTTACAAACGACTGAAGATGTTGAGGAGGAAAGAAGAGAACGGAGAATGAAACGTTAAGGAACCACACTGTACAAATCGAACAGCTGAAGCGAAGGCCAGATTAAAGAATGAGATGCAAGAAAGAGTAATGATGGAAGAACGAATGAGACAAGAAGGAAATCGATCAATGGAAGGAAACACGAGATTGCAGAATGAGGAACAAGAAAGAGTCCTGAAAGAACAAAGATTACGACAGGAGAACGAAGTCAGCCAACTGAAAGAATAACGAGATTACAGAATGAGGACAAGAAAGACAGTGAATAGAAACTGAAAGAGTATGAATTTGAAACTGAACGACAAAAGAAAAAAAATGGTTGAATACAGGAGAAGTTGAAGGAGCAACAAATGAGCAGGAAGGAGAAATCAGGAGATTGAAGGACACAACGAGATTGGAGAGGGAAGAACGAGAGAAACTGTGGGAGAGAAACAAAAAACAAACGAGTTTGAAATTAATGAACTGAAGGAGGTAAAGTATTGCCAGAGACACAGAAGATAAGACACGAGGTGAAAGGTAATTGAGGGAGAGAAAAGAACATATAAGACGAAAGCAAGGATGAGGTACGCGGGATCCTGAAGAGCAAGGAGTGAAACAGAGGAAGGACGGGAGCGACTTAAGGAGAAAGCAAGGTTGACCTATGTAAAGATAAGGAAAGACGCCAGAAAGAAGCAGAGTCTAATAGACACGAGGAGACAACAAAACTAATAAAGTATAAGACACGAGGGAAAGGAAGGAGGGAGAAAAGAACATTAAGACGGAAGCAAGGATGAGTACGCGGAGATCCTGAAGGAGCAAGGAGTGAAACAGAGAAGGACGGAGCGACTTAAGGAGAAAGCAAGTTGACCTACGTAAAGATAAGGAAAGACGCCAGAAAGAAGCAGAGTTCATAGACACGAGAGACAACAGAAACTAACAAATGACTAGCAGAGAAAAGACGCGGGAGGTAGAGAAAATAGAGAGAGACTGCACGATTAAAGACGGGTTAAAGAACAGAACAACACACACAGAAGTAGTGGGGATATGGGGTGAGCTCGCGGACTGGGTAGGGACCCGGTGTGAGCACTGGATGGCTGCCTCCAGGAACGAGGGGAGGGAGTATGCCCCCTTGAGGCGATCACGACCAGGGTTCGGTCGCCAAGCGGAGTTGAAGGACGAGTGCTGTGGATAGGTGCACGTGTAGTTGGGGGGTAAGGCCCCGGAACCCTTGTGGGGACACGAATCCCCAGTGTGGTTGTGCAGGGCTGTGTGTTTGCGAGTGTGCGGAGATGCGTGCTTTCCGCACGCATGGTGTAGTGAGACCCCCTGGGCAGGTGAAAGGTTGGGTGTGATGAGAGGGTCCGTGTGAGGGAGACCGTGTGTGTGAGGTCTCTGTATGTGAGGAGAATGTCGGTCGGCATGCGTGAGCATGCAGCCCGTCTCCCGGGTGTGAATGTGAATGTGTTGAGTGGAGTCTGTGCGTCGTGACACGCAGGTGTGCGTGGTGGAACGGAGACGACGGCACAGAGGACAAAAGCCGGGTAGCGCCGTAGTTGCTTCGGACCGCGCCGGTTCACCCAGCAGCGAGTGCGAGGTCCGTGCTGTGCAGCGCACGAGACCCCCACGGCTCGCTTGCGGAGTGAAGCCCGTCCGGAAACGCCAGCGTGGATGTTGCCGATCCGCGGACGGACAAAGTTTAGGCAGGTAGACGGATTTGGACCGGATGGTTCCCACGCGAGCTTGTTAGGCTCCAACGGCAGAGCACATGCTTTCGCGTGGGAGCCCCTCGGAGTGCGAGGTGTTTTTGGGGCGGCAGGGGACGTCAAATGCTGCACGTGGGTTGAATCGGCAGGAGGGTGAATCCCTGCCGGATGGTACCGTCCAAGAGGGACGAGTACGCGTGCAGCTGCAACGTCACGAGAAGTGCAAGAGCGCAGGCTGTGAGTTGCGCCGCTGTGCTGCGCAGAATTTGAAAAAAAAAAAAAACAAACAAAATAACGGAAGCAAGCCTCGCTTTCGGGTGAACAGATTCCCGGCAAGGGGGTGAAGACCCCTTACCTGGGCACAGGATGGAACAGCTAGGGAATGGTTAGCTTGTTAGACCGGTCTCCATGGGCAGGGGTAAGTCCTCATGGGCCCGTGAATGGATTAGTTTAGAGGATGTAGTGACTTTAGGTGGAAAATGATTTAAAGATTTGGAGACAGTGACAACTTTGATGTGTAGAGGGGACGTAGCTTAGCTACGTAGTATTAAATGAACGTGCTGTAGTATAAGGACGACGTGGAGCACAGTTAGTTAGGGAGGTAGTTAGAAGATGCGAGGATTCAGAGTGGTGTGTTGTGAGTTGCGTGGAGACGTGTTGAGTGAGTGAGGCCAGCGGTCTGGTGTGAGTGGAGCGAATGTGGAATGCATGGTGCGATGATGATGGGGGGAGGAGTGACTCCCGCCCAAGGACCCCGGGTCAGTGTAGAGTGAGTTAGCTGGGTTAGACAAATGAAAAATGGCGTCGTTTTGCTGTTGGTGGAGTGTAGCTCGAAACCCGTTTTGGAGGGGTGCAGGAGCCCTGTTGACGGGCTGGGAGCGTGGCTGCGAACGGTGAGTATCGCTGTGGTACCCCGGGCACCGGCTAGTCGGCCGTGTAGGCCAAGGGCCCATGGGGGCCGGGTTAGCGTATGGGCACGGGTGCGCCCGCTTGGTGCGGGCCCGGAACGCGTTGGCCGCGTGGCAGTGTCGTGGCCCGGTGACCCTCGAAAGGGGCCCGGGGCGCCAGCCTGCCACGTGTGCGTTCAGGGAGTTGCCATGGGGGCACTCCCCGGTTTTTAGGAGCTGTAGGCTCGGAGCAGTGTATGGCCCGGGTGCCATTTGTAGGGATTGGCAGAGGGGTCTGCTGCCAAAGGAGCCACGCGTCCCAGCCACGAAACCGTGCAAGGCACGAGGGAAAATCGGAGGGCGAGGCCCGAAATTTGAGTGGACACCAACACAGGCGACGGAATCTGGTTTTTAGAACCAATAGATTAAGCAGAGGCCTTGTTGAAACGCCCGGGTTTAAAGGTTAACGGTTAGGGTAGATAGAAGTGCTACCCCTCCGCCACCATCCATCCCTTCGCCTCTCGTTGTGCTGCTGACCCACTTTGGGTTAGATCCTGAATCTGGAGGCCATCTGTAGGCTTGGTTGGGCCTCGGCCACAGGACCTAGCTCTCCCTTATTCCCCTCCGGGAAGAACGTAGGGGTTGGAGTAGGCTAGGGACAGGATAGGTAGCCGAACAAAGACGATAAAGGGGGTTAAGGGGACGATTTATAGTGGGGAAGGATGAAAATAAAAAACAACAAAAAAATAAGTTGGGCTAAATTGGGGTTGACAAATTAAGGGGTGTATGGCAGTGACAGGCAAAGGCGATAGGTGGAGGAGACCGTAGGTAGGTCCGAGCCCGCCTTCTGCGAGTGGCCAGCACCACCGCACTCCCTCCACCAACCTGTACTGCAAGCCTGTGCCGCCAACTTCATCGGCTGTGTGTTTTCTGCAAGCCTGTCCGGCCGGATCGTCTGCTGTGTTTGCTGCAAGCCGTGCCGCCGATCGTCCGACGGCTGTTTTTACTGCAAGGCCTGTGCCGCCAGTTCGTCTGCCGGCTGTGTTGCCTGCAACGCCTTTCTGCAGGCTATGTTGCCTTTACCTTGCCATGTCATGCCCACTGCCCCTCGTTCACCAGCCCCGTTCAATTTTGCTTTGCCCCCTTGTTCATTTCCATGCCGCCAGGATCCCAAGCAACAGTTTGCAAGCTGCAGGAACTGTCCTTTGGCACTGCAACACGGCCTGCAGTGGCGGCCCGTGCACCGGTTCTTCTTTGACTCTCACCTTTTTTCCTGCAGAGTCCATTATCCTGGCCATGGATGTAGTGTAATTATAAGTTAAGGTGTTAATTGTATGTAAAAATGAGTGCCGCCCGGCATGTATTGTTAGCGCGGCAATTTTTAAGCTCGCTGTGAGTGAGTTTGTTTAGTTAGTTACCAGCCCTCAGTTATTTATTTGGGGACATGAATACCATGAATGTCGCACTCAGGATCGTAGTAAACGTACTAGGGGAGAACTACACATGTGCACACGATAATTTGACGACTCGGGACGATCTGTAAAAAGGAGGGTAGTGTTACGGTCTGGAAAATTCGCAAACACCATAAAGGTCCCAGTAGGGAGATATATTTCTTAAGTACATGTGTATAGCCCAAACCCATTGTATAGAGGAATTAATGTGATTCATTCGGGCTGCGATCCTTTGAGTTAGGGTTTTCTGTTCTACCTTTGTTTTGAGCCACCCACGCCAACAACAACAACACACGCCAGCAGCAAAAACCTACTCACCACTCGCACCGCAAACCTCACATCACCGCCATTCCAGGCAGCTCCATGCCATCGGACACGCCGAAAACCCTCCACCACCTTCTCCTACGGCCATTCCCGCACCACCTGTGGGCGCCGAGCGTCGAGCTGTCTTCAGCGAGACACCGAGACGCGAGTGCAGAGGCGGTCCTGAGGAGAATGCGATCAGGAATGATGCACGCCCACAATCTGATCCACCCAACAGGAAGCGCGGGCAGCTAGGCCCCGCCTCCAGACGCGCCTGACGAATACGGCATATGCAAATTGTAGGATCAGAATGATACACGCCCCCTTTCTCTCCATCCAATCGGCCGAGCGTGCTCCGCCCTGAGTCGTTTGGATCCGATAATTTGCATATGTGGATCCCGAAGCCAATAAAAAGCGAGCTCAGTGGAGTCAGTCATGTCGGGAGGAGTGTCGGAGAGCGGAGCAGTATCGTGGGCGAAGTCATGTCGGGAGGAGTGTCGGGAGGAAGCAGTATGTGGGGGAAGTCAGTGTCGTAGAGGAGGTCGAGTGTCGGTGGAGCAGGCAGTTATCGTGGGCGAAGCCAGTAAGCAGGATCGTGAGCATGTCGACGGAGCTCGAGGAGATCGTGAGGCGAGATCGGTGGGCAGACGGCTCGAACGGCTGAGGTGACCTGGAGGCCTCGCGTAGCGGGATACGAGCGCCACCATACCCCTCCCCAGAGCATCAACAATTCCCCCCTTTCCCCGCGCTGAGAGAGTCACAAGGCCTCCGTCCCACCCACACCAGCAGTCCCACGGAACCGCCGTGCCCGACATTCTGCGGCTCGCACGAGGCGCGGGTAGGACCCTTCGTGCCGTCTCGCCATCCAGGTCCACGCGCATTAGCCCACGGGCCAGTCTGACTCCCTTGCCTGTGAGGTCTTTTCTTTGCTTCGGTGTGAATGCGTGTGTGCCCTGTGTCTTGTATAGGTAACTGATAAGTGTCTCGTGTTCGTGTATCGTTAACTCCTTTTATATGTGCATTTTCTTTGTTCAATGTGATATATGTGCAATCGCTTATTGTGATGTAAATACATGCTGTTTGCTATACGTGTTGCTATAATGTGCTCCGCGTGCCGCGGAATAAATGTGCATTGTGGAACTTTCCCTTTCGCTTCGTCTTTTCTTTAATTGACCCCCCATCCTGCTCACGTAAAGGTTCGATGGTGCAAAACGCCCGGTATAATCTGAACCTCGAGTCGACGATAACACCGCTCGTATCCCGATAGTACGGAACGGCCCGCCCAAGCGCTCGTGTCCGAGTCGACTGCGCGAGTACGATCGCCCGTTACCATCCGCGTGGTCTTAGGTAGTTCGAGTTTGGCGAACAACCCTATCCTACGCGGTGGCCGATTGGCACGATTGTGGTGAGCCGAAAGGCCCCGTGACTGATCCCGCGTTAGCCGGGAGGGCACGACTGAATGTCCGTCGGTGGCAGGCGTCGCGGTCGAGTCGCGGGCCGATCGCACGCCGGCGGGCGCGAATTCGCAACAATAATATGTTGTATATATTAATTGAATATATATATTATATTATTATATATACATGTATAATACATTTATAATATACATATACACACACTCAAATATATATATATATATATATATATATATATATATATATATATATATATATATATATGTGCAGGGTGGGGCATTTATATCTGACACATTTGCAACATTTCTAGCCGAAGCAGTCTAGCATAACTAATTATTTCTTGTTTACAGATAATACTTGAAGATTTTTAATGATAGAGAACTTTAAATGCAATGAGCTTTTAAAAAAAAAAATTATTTTTGAAAATGCAATGAGCATTGCCAATTCACAAACAAGGTCATCATGACAGATGAGTACACTTTATTTGACAGATTAACTCCACCAGATTTCTCCTGTGGGGATTCTAAGGCAAAGTTATAAGGAACATCCAACATCGATTGATGAATTGAAGCAAACATCACTGCAACCATCCGCTCATGAACAAGAAGACATTGCTTGCGGAAATGAACAATATATGATCCTGTCGGAATGCACGAATTCGAAAGGGGCCCATTTGTCTGATGTAATTTAAGAAATAAAGAACAAAATTGATTTATAAACCAGAACGTAGTCTATGTTGTTTGGAAATTTTATTCTATTTGGTTTAGAAACAAAAAAGTTATAAGGATAATAAAATTGTCATACATAAATGCCCCACCCTGTATTACTTGTGAATGTCTACAGCTGTAGAGAGATTCGGGTTGAGTTTGAAACAGCAAATGGCTGACTGTGTTACTTTTCTTCGTGGCTTCATCAATTTCTCTGGGAGAGGAGCATAGGAGGAGTACATATACATATACTGTAAACATATATATATATATAATATATATATATATACACACATATATATAGATACATATGTACATAATACTAATAAATGGGTGTTTGTGCATCTGTGTGTCTGTGTCAGTGTGTGTCTACTCCATAACTCCAAAAACATCAAACCTATCAGCCTGAAACTTTGCATGCATACGAAGAAAACTCCAAGGAAGTGCCTGAGAAAAAATTGGTTGTTTTGGGTTAATTAAAACACCCCTTTTGAAGATAATTAACGGCCTTATTTAATTATATCTTTCATCAGGCG
>CM068962.1:66791040-66818939 GCA_035128595.1 Eptatretus atami
CTCTCCCGCTTCTCTCTCTGTAAATGTATTCACAAATGTCTACCAAGCACAACAATTAATGTTGTGCTTTCAAACCCTTGGGAAACAGCTGTTTCCCTTGGGAAAATTCATTATTTTTCATATAATGAAAATTATTCATAATTTGAAAAATTCATATAATATAAAAATTCATATAATGAAAAACAGCTTTCAACCCCTTGGGAAACAGCTGTTACCCTTGGGAAAATTCATACCTTGGGATTAATTAATAATTTGAACAATTAATTCAATCCTTGGGAAAATACATATTTCAAACCTTGGAAAACAGTTGGGAAACAGCTGAAACGGATGAAGAACGATATCAAACCTGAAGGACAACTCAGTCCCCAGCGTCGATTGTGATGTCAACCAAACGAGAAGATATGTGAGTCAATCCTACAAAAAAAAATAAATAAATAAAAATATACATTAATTGTGAACTCATTCCTGAATGTCATCGCACCGTGTCCTGTCATTGGTTGACAGAGTTATGGCTATTATTGGTTGACAACAATATATAGGTCGTTATTGGTTGACGACATGGTCATTGTTTCACGTTATTCTTTTATACTGCCAATTATTGTGCTTTATTATTATTTAGATGCCGTTATCTTATTCTGAGATATCTTTGGGAAAAATGGCAATGATAAGGTGGAACGACACTTCAAGCTGCGATATATACACCTTTCGAACACTGAAAAAAGCTATAAATGGCCGTAACTTAGGAACCCGCTCGTCAGATTAATATCAAACCTTGAAAAGGCACATCCGCGGGTCCCGGCAGGCATATTTCCTGGCAAGTTTCAATCAATCGGACGGTGGTCTCGAAAAAACGGCGGTCGCAGGACAGACAGACAGACACACACAACACACAACACACACCACCGCGCCCGCACACACACACCACTGCTGGAATCTATATTATATTATAATATATATATATATCATATATATTATATATAATATGATATATAATATATGTATAATTTATATATATATAAAATATATGTTAATTATATTATAATATATATGAATATAAATGTATGTATAATTATAATATATATATATATAGTGGTCATTATATATATAATATATAATATATATATATATATATATATATATATATTTTATATATATATATTATACTACAGCGATACTGTGCACATGCACGGGATAGCAGTACAACATAGCTGGTAGCAGACGACAGACCTACAACGGGGAATGACAAAAATACGCATTGTGCCAAATGGAAAGTCGGTACTATGGAACGCCAAGACTTCCCAAACATTGTCGGCCATGTCCGCTAAGTGCCACAGCAGTTTCATAGGTGTGTGACAGCGAGCGAGTTTTTAGTGTGCAACTGAGTATTATAAGAGATGGTATGTAATTGTGTATATATATAATAATTGTGCCAATCCATATATAATATTATATATATATAATATATATAATATATGTAATATAAAATATATGTATAAATTATATATTATATATATATATATATATATAATATATAAATATATGTATAATATATATAATATATATATATAATATGTAATATAAAATATATGTATAATTATATAATATATATATATATATATAATATATAATATATATATATATAATATATTATATATATATAATACTAGCGATACCAGTGCACATGCACGGATAGCAGTACAACATAGCTGGTAGCAGATGACAGACCGTATACCGGAATGACAAAAATACGCATTGTGCAAAATGCAAGTGGTACTATGGAACGCCAAGACTCCCAAACATTGTCGGCATGACGCTAAGTGCCACAGCAATTTCATAGTCGTGTGACGGCGAGCCGAGTTTTTAGTGTGCAAGCTTGGTATTATAATAGGATATATATATATATGTATATAATATGTCATATAAAATACATGTATAATTATGTATATATGTATATATACATATATATATATATATATATATATATATATATCGTTTATAGCATATATAAATGTTTTGTTTTTTTTCCTTGCCTGTGGTTTTTCAACATTTCTGGCACAACCTGTCACCATATCCAAAACCTACCCATGTTGACTCGGAAGGTCGACCGTGACGAAAATTTTGCGACCATTCTTCACCCAGTATACATTCCATGATGTCGGTCAGTCATCTCTTTACCTCAAGGCATCCTGATTACACCTGATCTTCAATTCCTGCTGCACCCCTTTATAATTCACATCATGCTTTGCATTGTGGGAAATTATACACCTGCATCTCGACAGGGTTCATTTGAAGCTTGAGTGTGCCATCCCATTACTTTTCGGTTACATAACTTAAATAAAAAATAGGAATATTTCAACCGTGAAAAGATTCTGGTTACAGGTCAATCGATAGGAATAAAAATACGAGCTAGCTGCATCTCCCTTGTACGGCGTAAAGCTCACTTATAGTGAAATTGACAAAAGAGCGGTTTCATTTCTCATGACGTTTTGCACCCTCCAGGTGTTTTGAAACCATTCCAATGTGGAAAAACGTTTGTCATGCTTAGTGAGAAGCCCATCTGTAAGGGAAGATTAGTATTTCAGTGCAGAAGTGACTGTTGCCATATTTCATTGGCTGACCAATAATTTTTCCCAGCAGTTTGCTGGGAAACCTGCAGTTGCTTGGTTCAGGAGCAAGTCAAGACTATGGGAAATTAATTTTATTCCGTACGTATGGTGGTGGGGAATAAATTCAGAAATATAAAATTGACAAATGGAAGAGAAGGGTGAATGGTTGGAGACAGAAAGGTAAATGATTTTGAGAGGACTTGGAAGAAAAAGGAATTCAGTTTGGGAGGAGAAACGAGTAAAATGGAATGTTGGAAAGAGGTCTGTTGGGAGCACACAAGTGGGGGAGGGGTCGAGACGTGGTGATGGGGGTGAGGTGTAGTGGGGGGTCAGTCAGTAGAGCGGTGGTGGGTGTTTTTCTTGGACTTCACGACATCATGGGTTTTTCCTCAAGCACGACTTCATGAAGTGGGGAGGAGGTTGTTTCTTGAATCGAAATCGATCGTTCAGATGAGCTGTCGAACCATTAATGCCATCTCTTCATTTCGAAGAAGATCCTTTATTGGAATCGATTGTGTACTATCACCTGATGTGCAGAATGGACTCCGGTTCAGCTCAATTTCAATCATTTTTATTTTGCCACCTGAAACTGGCTTCGTTGAGAAACGTAACATGAAATTTATTGAAACATTTTCAACTTTGATTCATTGAGTTAGCTAGTTTATCAGCAGAAATTGACTTGTTGGACAATGTCTTGGGACTGGTCCTGTTTATTATCGAAAATTAATCGTTTTTTTTCTCCCTTCCCTGGTGACCTTCCTTGAAAATCAGGCAAAGTATATTTCTATTGTTTATGCTGAACAGGCCCGAACCTCAGAAATAGCGGTAACTGCATTTCTTTCTGGTGAGTGTGAGAAAAAACAACACATAAGCTGGGTTCACACCTGGACATTCATTTTCTCAGTAATCCCAGAAACACACCCTTAATAATTGCTCTATCACCATCAAGGCTTGACTTATCCTGGGCAGACCACATTTCAAATTTGGCTTATAAGGAAGGCCAGATGCTAACTGAAATGTGCAGTAGAAGGACGGTCGACAAGAGTATTCCCACTCTCTCATACCCAAACAACATTTTTTTTTTCACCCAGTGCAATGGAATATTGTTCTTCACTATGGGCCAGGGCTTTTGCATTGATCATGAAGAAGTTCCCGGCATCATGGTAATTGTCCATCAATGGGATCAAGTGCAAAGCCTGCTCCCTTTAAACCGCAGAATGTTTTGTAGTATTTTTGGGTTCTAAAAACACTTATCTGACCTTGAGTCCCTTTTATGTCTCGGCCATCTGGCTTTCCTCAGGCCTAGCCGGGTGTGTGTATTCATCCAGCCACCTATTACTTGACAACCTACCCATATAGGTACAGGATTTTCATTCATTTCCACTCCTGGCCAATATTTTTCCTGCCTGCGGAATCACATTATTGAGTTTGCCTAAATCCACTCTCTTGATCTGCAAATGAGGGGAATGGGTGGGAAGAGAGGTCGCCGTGTCAAAACCATGACACGTGATGAGCCCGGGCGTTTTCTGTCAATCCTGTGGGGTTCGACGGACCCAAGCTCATTTCAAGCTACTTGCAGGGACTTGCCGAGCTTCTGCCTCCTCTGTGACCTCGATCGTCGGAATAAGACGATGCTCTTTTAAATTGCCAAGATTATCGGGCCTTTGCATGTGGGACGTGTGTGAGTCAAAGGAGTAAGATATGAGGCCAGTTTTTCAAAAGATAAAAATATATCTCAGATTTATTGTTCTACTGAATTTACAAAGTCGGCCAATGAATATTTATGCAGAAATTCAATTTGGCATTCCCGACAAGATCCCGACAATTGAGTGTGCATCAATGAGGAATTCAAATTCTGATTGCACAAAAACAAAAGTAATCAGACATGAATCCGGATAGAAGGAAAACATGAACTCTATCTTAGCTCTCAGAAGAGAGGGAACCTGTTGAGTTGTGGTGGTAAGTTCAGTTGTGTTATGGTTAGAGCATCTGCTCGGTTCGAACCCCGACCGAGGCATACCAAAGACTTTAAAAATGGTACGTGCTGCTTCCTTGTTTAATGCTTAGCATACCAGAAAAACATGGATAGAGCACGGCCAAACGACCATAGGTTGGCAAACATTATGCAGGCTTTATGGGCCGAATTGCCTCTTCCTCCGTTGAAGTTCCTTGGAAGGGGACTCATAAGGTTACTTAACATACCTCGTCTACCTTGAGCATGCATTGAATGAATAAACACTTGCAATTCAGCAATACGCAATAGATAAACATTTTGCTGCAACATGTTTCTGAATTCTACACATAGCCCACCACATGTATACAGACATGCACAAATGTGCAAAAGGCAGAGGGGCGGAGGGGGGGGGGTTATCAGTTGAGTTTGTTCTGGTGAGTTATCATTCATCACATCCCAATATCTATTGATGTAAAAGGATTCTGAGTAGAAAGGAATGAGTTAGGATTTGGGGATCCTGTCTGGTAATTTGAAATTCGGTAGAGACCGAGATCCCTCTGAAACACAGCAGTGTTATCGATCCCCAAAGCAGAGTGTGTGCCTAGTGGACCGGCGAGTAAGAATGCTCACCATGGATGCAATTCCCAACAAGAGTGTGTGTGTGTATGTGTTTCAGGTAGGCGTGCACCTGTGGCAACGTACACCTCTGACACCATAACTTCGAACCAGGGCATGATGCCAGTTCAGGGCACAGCCGGAGAAATGCTTAGGAGTCAGGAAAAGTGCGCTTGTAGTACTTGCTCAGCACAGATGCCAGGCTCGTCACCATGACCACGGTGTTCTGCCAGCAACTGTCTGCCACTCTGCACAACTCTTTATACCATACACCTCTACCAGACTTCTTATCCTGTACTTGCTTTCCTAACACCCTCACTCGATTCCTCTCATCCACTTAGATCATCGCTCAGGAGCCTCCATAATTGATGGGCCAGGAAATTGGAGGATCAACCCACTCTTTCATATTATGGGCCACCTGAAAGTACCTTATAAACCAACAAAGTTAACCGACTTACTATAATGAATGCTGATAATGTAATTTTCAGTGGTTTTTACAAGGATTTACAAGGAATTAATGTGCAGGAGGAGGCCATTCGGCCCATCATGCCTGCACCACACTAATACCAGATTTAATCAATCTGTTGGTTCAACTTCTTTGTTTGCATGCAAGTAGTTAAAAAGATCAACTGGTTAGGTAATCTGCCCAGCTCCATGAAATTCCAATTAGTTATTATACCTCATGACTATGAGGATCAAGTCCACAAGCATGTTTCTGGTCAGATCCATTATTGTCACAAGACTTTTGAAATGAACTGCTTGTCTGAAAAAAGATTCATATTAACCATCATTCCACCCCCCCCCCTCCTCCTCCCCCACTCACCCTCTCCATTCGAGGGAGCTCGCACATCTTATTTCACTTCAAGGGTGTGTGTGTGTGTGTGTGTGTGTGTGTGTGTGTATATATATTATATATATATATTGTTGTTGTTGCGGCCTGCATAGCTGGCATTCCCCCAAGGCAATGGCACCCAACATATAGCAGTCCAAGATAGATTAATTAGTATTCATTCAGTTAGCCTTCCATTATGTCTCATGGATATATGGGTCAAGATGCAGTGCGAGGGCTTTTAGTTAGTTCTTTAATTCCATTTGCCATTCTTTCATCTATTTATTAAATTTTTTTCACACATGACCTCTCCTTCACACATGCATGCCACAGACCAGACCGTACAGTGATAGCCTCATTAGCATACGCACACCATTTCCCCATTCAAACTGCGTGCCACTCCCCAACGGACGTTTCACCTCATACCCTCACCGTACTCACCATGATGCTACAACCTTCATAAAAATCACCACAACGCCTCCTAAAAAATCCCCACAGTAACCTACGCTCGACCTCCTCACCACAACCACTACAACCACTTCAGCATCTTCACCACAACTGCTTAAACTGCCCCCAATGCTTCAACATCCTTACCACGAACACCATAGCGCTGCACCCACCTCACCGCAACTGCGACGAGGCACCACGATCACAGTGGGCACCCTGGACACTCACTGCCGTCCATTGGGATGCCGGGGGAATGAAGGACATTGCGGAGCCGACGAGTCAGAACATATTGGCCTGTAGCTCGAAGCGCAAGTATGCACTGGGATCTTTTCAATGTCATATGGGTAGCCCTGGCACTCTGATAAATAGCGACCCTCATTTGGAGCCCAGCACACATTCATGGCTGGATAACGCCCCCAAAAACCCGCAGCCCATGTTAATGTCGGAGCTCCTTTGCAGCTTGAGTTTGGAGGTAAATGAGGCCATTTTCAGCTTTGGAGTATGGCGGGGTGGGGTGGGGCTACTTCGTGGGGAGTAATCTGCCCACCAATATGAGTGCTCGGATACACTTACAGGGCATTTTGATCCGATTTTTGGCTCCTCCTTTGCCCAGGCTCAATAAAATAGTCTGCAAAAGAGCAGTGAGCAGTCGCTGTGTCATTGCCGAGCAGTCACCGCCGTCATTGCCGAGCAGATCGCCACGTCATTTGCCGAGCAGTCGCCACGTCATTGCCGAGCAGTCGCCACGTCATTGCCGAGCAGTCGCCACGTCATTGCCGAGCACGTCGCCACGTCATGCCGAGCAGTCACCACTCATTGCCGAGCAGTCACCCGGTCATTGCCGAGCAGTCACCGGGTCATTGCCGAGCAGTCACCGGGTCATTGCCGAGCAATTGCCGAGGCAATCGCCAAGTTCATCGCCAAGTCATCGTCGCTCTGCTTCAGCTTCGTTCCACAGCCAATCTTCGTTCTGCTCAGTCTCTGTTAGCATTTACATTTACAGACTTTCTCATACGCCGCGTTAAGCTATTATCTCACATGTTCTGTCTCTCTCATCTTGTCTTATCTGCTGTGGACACACAAATACTAAAAGAGCAACTACAGACATGCACTCCTTCAATCTTCCTCATCTGCATTACATTTGCACCTCCCACTCATGCACCATAGACACCCCCAGTTTTGTTCCCTCCTACCCCCTCCTAAGCGACTGGGAAGCTGGGTCCATCAGTCACGCCAGGTATCAAAAGAGGTCATAAACACCTCATCTGCCTGTCATCTTTCTTGCTCTCTAATTTTCTCGGGTGTGCGTCTGATGGCGCCTGTATTGTTTGCATGAGTTAAGATTGTAGAAGTTTAATATCAGTTCAGCTCTGCCCTGTGTCTTCTCTTTTGTAAATAATTGCATTTCTTTTGTCACACCTCAACAATCCTTGCTTTACCCTGCTGTACACATTGCTTAATAAAACCTTTTATTGTTGTGCCACATGACCTTTCCACACCCTTGCTTAATGAATAAATTGCCCTCATTATAAATGTACCCAACACGTTCTGTCTTTTCCTTCATTGGTCTAGCATAGTCTGCATGCTAGTTTAGCTGGGCAGTCTACCCCATTAATTGGCTCTTATTAGCCGACACGTACTTGGGAGCTCCACTCGGCTGCACCTGATACGGTAAGTTCCACGCAAGTACGCATTGAGGACACATGACCCCCCTTGGTAAGGCCGCACACAGGTAAGGTATCACGTGGAGTAGTGTAACCCAGCCAGGGATGGCAGTACCAATCGCCATTCAAATATACATATATACCAGTTACATGTATAGCGTTTATGTTTAGATAAGTTGGTTCACCAGATCAAGATCGGGTAATTTAGACTTTAGTAAACCATCAAGTAGATTGATGTTAAAGCTTTAGCAAAAATTAATCCAGCAGTGCCTCAAAAAATTAATCCCTCAAAACGGAAGTGCATCATGAAAATGCCAGATGAGTGGAACAGGAAATTCATGATACATGGAGGGCCTGTGTAGCAATTTGGGTCCTACATGTACTCCTGTGTACATTCTGTAGGAGCAAGTTCAACACCTGCATTAAAGAAAAAATAAGGTATACCTGGATCAACAAATAAATACGTTGAAGGTCAAGGTTGTGGTTAATTGTGTTATATATTGTGTGCTAAGGGCTGGCAGAATGACATCTAAGGACACACATTCCCCTCTAAGCTGTCTAGCCTGGGATTCAATCTTGCCCAAGCTACAAACTGTCTTCCCAGTATTTCACAGGCAGAGTGATTCATCAATGTGTGTGTCGTCCCTCGGATGGACGATAAACTGGACGTCCCAACAGCTGACATTAGTTGGTGGACGTTAACTGCCGAGCAGTCATTGCCGAGCAGTCACCGCGTCATTGCCGAGCAGTCGCCTCGTCATTGCCTAGGCAGTCGCTGCGTCATTGCAGCGACTGCAATGACGCGGTCAATGCCAATGCCAAAGACACACCCCACAGTGTCTTTCGTGAAGAGTGAGTGAACTATCACCAGCACCATGAACAAATTCCAAATTCCTGCCACAAACTACTGCTGGGAAGTCACTGGCAAACCACCCAGTATAACCCTTGCCAAGAAACTGCTTCAGCTACACCGACGCTCTGTAACAGAGTATGATACATCAGAAATTGTCATAACTATTCTTTTCATGCCGTGAGGTGCATATGTAGGGCTGCCGAGGCAGTTTCATTGGTAAAAGAGTACAGTCCCGGACGGGTCACCACTCCGACATAGGATACTCGAAAGTGGTACTGATGCAGTACCCCTGTTACCAGTAAGCTGGTACTCATTTTTCCGACCTCGGAAGGATGACATGCTGTGAGTCAACCCACCTAGTGTTATTTCAACGGCCCGACAGGGGCTCAAACTCAAGCCCCTAAGTTCTTAAGCCAGCCACCTTAACCGTGAAGCCAACACCAAGCATCAACTGAAATTGTGGCAAAATTCATAACTTTTACTCTCAATTTATTTCTTCTTTTTTCCTATTTATTTCTATTTTACTTTTTCTACGTGTCTACGGATAGGTGGCAATGTCCATTAACCAACTTCAAGGGCTGCCCATTACCATCAAGCAACAGAGTGTTGTAGATGTCAACCATTTCACTTACCAAGGAAGCAACATCTCCAAGGATGGTGATTCTGAGTTCTACGTCTTCTCAAGAATAGGAAAAGCAACCTCAGTGTTCCAGCGACGATGTAAAGTATGGACATTCACCACCATCAACACACCCTTGAAGCTTAGTCTCCACATGAGCATCGCGGTACCAATGGCAATTTATGCCAATGAGACATGGAAGAAGACAGTAAATGTGGTAAAGAAGCTGGACATCTTTCATCAGCAATGTCTCCACAGGATCATAAGCATAGAGAGACCGCGTCACCATTGAGGATGTACTGGCAAAGAGTGGGCAATGGCGCCTGGGTGATATTGTGATGGAGAGACGTCTGAGGTTGGCAGGTAATGCCCTCGGATTACCCGAGAGGTGACCTGCTAGAGTCGCTATTAAATGGATTCCGCCTCCCAAGAAAAGAAAGAGCGGGAGTCCAAAAAAGACTCGGAGGACTTAAATGAGAGAGAAAGTACCTGGAGTGAAGCAAAATAACTGACAAACTATCCTTTTCACAGACAGACAGACAGACAGGGGTGAAAACTAACCTTCGTGCACCTTCGGTAGTGGAGGTAACTAGAACGACACTTAGTGGAGTGCATACCTTGACCAGGCTTAATACTTTACATTTTGTATCCTACTGATAGGTCAGACCTGCATCCGGACTTTGACCAAAATCTAATAAGCTTGCTCTTTTCACCTACTTAAAGCATCCACCAAGTTTTGTCATAACTCGTCCACAACTTTTTGAAATATCATGCTATATATCGTTTTTGGCCCTATCTCTAAATGGTGAAGAATCACTTTCAAATTATAGTATATGGATCCAACTCCTCACCAAAATTTGTCCTTGTCACACCCGCAACCTGTCGACCAAATTTCGTCCGAATCCGTTCATAACGTTTTGTGATATCCTGCTCACAGACAGACAGGGGTGAAAACATAACCTCCGTCCACCATTGGTGGTGGAGGTAACAAGGAAGATGTCATGCATAACACGATACTTGTGAAATCCAGATAAACAATATGCTTCTAGGTTTTAATTGGTGAACCACTTCAGTGATCCAATATGCAAATTATGTTCAATCTAGCAGAGTACCCACTACCCAGCCTCTGGGTGGGTGGAGATTGCACAGTACTTGCTGAAAAAGGTATAGTCTGTCTGTGTATTATATGTTTGTGTGGTGTGTCGAAAGGGTCTAAAGGATGTGAATGTCTAAAGTGTCTGTGTTTCAACGGATCTATAGAGCTCCATAAGGGTATTAAGGGATCTCAAGGTCTAAGAGGTCTGAAGGGGTCGAAATATCTAACGGGTATTTACCAATAGTAATTAGGGTCTTAAAGGGTCTAAGGAGTCTAAAGTGTTTAAAGAGGGTCTAAAAGGACTAAGGGTCAAGGAGTCTAAGTGGTCTAAAGTGTGTAGATGTCTTTAGGAGTCTAAAGGTTTTCAAAGGATCTAAAAGGTTCAAGGGGTCTAAGTGGCCTCAAGGGTTTAAGGGGATCAAAGGATCGAAGGGTGTCTAAAGGGTCTTAAAAGGTCCAAAGGGTCTAAAACGTCTAAAATGGTCTGCTAGCAATATTCGGTGGACATTGAAGATCCCACGGTGTCTTTCTCAAAGAAAAGGCGAGTTATTGCTGGCACCCTGGATAAATTACAAATTCCTCCCCTGAATACTGCTGAGAAACAAAAGCAAACTACCTAGTGCAACAAGAGAGAGATGAAATTAATGTAAATTTATCCATACTAATAAGTGTATGTGCGTCAGTGTGTGTGTGCTTCCTCCATAACTCCAAAACAATGAAACCTAGCAGCTTGAAACTTTGCATGCATCATAAGGGAACTCCAAGGAAGTGCATGAGCGGAAAATTGGGTGTTTGGGTTAATTAAAACATCCTTTTTGAAGATAATTAACGGCCTTATTTAATTATATCCTTTATCAGGCGATCCTCGGCCCCCTCACTTTCTGGGATCCTAAGGTGTATCCTGGGTTACCTTGCGGGGGTCTGAAGCCGCCATGTTTTATGGCCTGCTCAACCATGCTTTGACATGGAACAGGCCGCAACGATTTCTTAACAATAAAGCTTTTCTTTTCACTTTCCTCACTCATTTTATTGAATACCTGTTCATCATTGCTATAAATCGCTGGGTATATTGCAGTGCTTATAAACACCTAGAGACGCCAGCGTTCGTGGCTTTATTTCATTTCCGCACATGCCAAAACCTCGAGAATCTCTTAACCTAAGCCGAATTACAACATTTAAAGCTCCAGAATTGAACTTAGCAACAGTTCAGACTCCTAAAAAAGTGTTCATTTGTCGAATTTGGACATAGCTATCGCTTGCCAAGCCAGCAGTCTTTATTGACCATTTAATGGAGTGTTTCCATGAGTGCTAAAGTTGATTGCCGAGCACCCAACAGTTGACGGTGTTGCAGTTTCTGTCACGATTGGGATGTACAGTTGGCAGTTGCTACAAGGTCGAGGTACTTATATGGCTATACAGGTGACCCTCATATAACGCGTGTTCTGAGAACACGTTTTCACTACAGCACAGATTTAATTCAACAACAACAACAACCACAACAACAACAACCACAACCACAACAACTGTGCTATGTCATTCTGAGCAAATTGTTCACTCACTGCAGGATGCTTTTGATGTGTCACATCATTCTGAGTGAGTGAGTTGTTCTTGCTCCGTCATCCTGAGCAAGTTGTTCCTGCTACATCATTCTGAGTGAGTCATTCGTGCTCCATCATTCTGAGCGAGTTGTTGGTGCTCCTTCATTCTGAGTGAGTCGTTCGTGCTCCATCATTCCGAGTGAGTCGGTCGTGCTCCGTCATTCCGAGTGAGTCGGTCGTGTCCACCATTCTGAGCGAGTCGTTTGTGCTTCACCATTCTGAGCGAGTCGTTCATACTCTGTCATTCTGAGTGAGTCATTCATGCTCCACCATTCTGAGCGAGTCATTCATGCTTCACCATTCTGAGTGAGTCGTTCGTACTGCGTCATTCCGAGTGAGTCATTCCTGCTCTGTCATTCTGAGCGAGTCGTTCGTACTCAGTCATTCTGAGTGAGTCGTTCCTGCTCTGTCATTCTGAGCAAGTCGTTTGTGCTCCGCCATTCTGAGCGTGTCGTTCGTGATGAGCACGATTCCGACTGCATGAGAAGTTACAAGGTGTGGAGGGAGATGGAGAATGTCCTGAAATGTTACAAGGTGGTCTCTGAACAGAAAATGAAGGCAGCCACTTAAGTCTCAATGATGAAGTTATTCAAAAAAATCCCAAGTGAATCAGCCTCCATTTCATCTTCTGAGCCTTCAACCTCAACTGGAGAGCCTGCCACACCTGAAAAAGTCTGCCACAAGCAATATGTACTGTATCCAACCACAATCATGGCAACACTTATTAAAAATAATTCATTTTAATATTTTTTATTAACCTCCGCCATCGAAGATGGATGGAGGTTACTGTTTTCACCCCTTTCTGTTTGTTTGTTGTTTGTTTGTTTGTTTGTTTGTGAACAGTATTACGGAAAACTCCTCGACGGATTTCGACGAAACTTGGTGGGGGGTTAGGTATGGTCCAAGGATCATGCCATTAGATTTTGGACTTGGTCCAAAATCCACTATGGCCGCTATGGCGGCCAATTTGAAAAACATTTGAATTTTTTTTTTTTGCATTTCTACATGTTTTAAGTGATTTCCACCCCCCCCCCCAAAAAAAAATTGTTAGAGAAAAAAAATTTTGCAACTTTTTTTCGACAAAATTTCGATTTCTTTTTTTTGCATTTCTACATGTTATATAGTGATTTCCAACCCCCCCCCCCCCAAAAAAAATTTTAGAGAAAAAAAAATTTGCAAATTTTTTTTCAACAAAATTTCGCTTTTTTTTTTTTGCATTTCTACATGTTATAAGTGATTTCCAACAAAAAACATGCCAAAATTATAATTGCGGCTGATTTGGAACTTCAGGTGGATATACCACGTAAAATCAATTCTGTCTCAAGGAATCTAGTTATGACGATGAATTGAGTATGTAAAGTTAAAGTAAAAGGGAAAGTTGCAAACTATAACTCTGTGAGCACTGTTGACTCAAATTGAATGAATAGGATATCAGGTTCACTTGAGTGACCTAGCAGTATTGGCGGCGGAGGTTTTGCACTCTACCGAGTGCTCCCCCTCTAGTTAACCTCCGCCATCGAAGATGGACGGAGGTTACTGTTTTCACCCCTGTCTGTTTGTTTGTTTGTTTGTCACCAGTATTACGGAAAAACTCCTGGACGGATTTCGACGAAACTTGGTGGGGGGATTAGGTATGGTCCAAGGATCATGCCATTAGATTTTGGACTTGGTCAAAGTCCAATATGGCCGCTATGGCGGCCATTTTGAAAAAATATTGAATTTTTGTTTTTGCATTTGTACATGTTTTAAGTGATTTCCAACCAAAAAATAAATAAATTTGTTAGAGAAAAAAAACAAAATTTGCAACTTTTTTTCAAAAAATTTCGATTTTTGAAAATATTTGAAATTTTTTTTTGCATTTCTATATGTTTTAAGTGATTTCCAACCCCCCAAAAAATTTGTTAGAGAAAAAAAGAGCAATTTTGCAACTTTTTTGCAAAAAAATTTCGATTTTATTTTTTGGGCATTTCTACATGCGCGTCGATCTAGTTTGGTTCATTCAATCGTGTTCAGTAGAGTCTGATCCGTTTGACCTCCAATGAATAGGATATCAGGTTCACTTAAGTGACCCAGCGTATTGGCGGTGGAGGTTTGCACTCTGCCGAGTGCTCCCCTCTAGTTTGTTATATGTATAATTTATGCATGTTAACTGCTTTTTGCGCCTCCTCGCTCCCACCCCTCTCACTCCCCCACTCCTCCTCACTCCCCACCCTCCTCCTCACCCCCACCCCTCCTCGCTCCCCACTTCTCCTCACTCCCCACTCCTCCTCACTCCCCACCCTCCTCCTCACTCCCCCACCCTCCTCGTCCCCACTTCTCCTCACTCCCCCACCCTCCTCACTCCCCCACTCCTCCTCACTCCCACCCCTCCTCGCTCCCCACTTCTCCTCGCTCACCCACCCCTCTCGCTCCTCCACCCCTCCTCGCTCCCCCACCCCTTCTCAGTCTCCTACCTTCTCACTCCTCACCACTCTCTCCCCTCCCTCTTTTCTCCCCTCTCCCCCTTAGTATACCTGTCATCCAGACGGTGGTTATCTTCGGACTTGTCCGGACAGTGGCTAGTCCAGATGGACCTCCCCTCACACTGCCTTAACTTGCCTCCCCTCATGCTGTCTTCCCTTGACTTATCTGGATGGTATTTATGTCCGCATGGTGGTTATTTCCGGATATGTCCAGATGGTGGTTTATTCCGGAATGTTCCAGATGGTGTTATGTCCGGATGCTGCATTTCCTTGCCCTCCCCTCATGCTGCCTTCCCTTTCCGCACCCCTCCTCGCTCCTCTCCTCACTCCCTCTTTGCACTGCCCTCTTTCCTCACTCTCACCTCCTTCCTGACCCCCCCCCCCCCACCACTCCTCCTCCTTTCCCTTCCCTCACCTACCTCCTCCTCCTCTCCACTCCTTCTTACTTCCCTCCCCCCTTTACTCCCCTCCTTCTTACTCCCCCCCCCCCCTTTTAATACTGTCATCAGTGAAGTGACGGGTTGTATTTGCTCTTTGAAAAATAAACATGAATGACAGATAAAAACAGAAAGTGTCACACATTAACAGCTATCCTCCATTTCAGAAATACATGATAAAATAAGCAAATTGATGAGGTTTTAATTTTTAAAATGAAATTATGTTATAAAAAATAATGGGTTAGAGCTACCCCAAAAACCCATTTGCCACACTATGGGAAGATTGGCCTCACCAATCTCTTCTTCCTCTGAAAGAACCACTCACTTAAAGAAACCTCCCCCCAATCTACACTAAAAGAGAGCCGTTTGTCTGTGTGTTGACATTTTTCTCAGATGGCCAAACGGATCTTCGTCAAACTTTCAGAGGTTCATCAGTGAGTGCCGGGGAATGTTTGAAGCAAAAACAAATGGAAATTAAAAATAAAAAAATAATTGGACTTCTGTTTTTTAATTGCTCTATCATGCCAGTCTTTGTATATCCATGAAAGGTAGTATTAAATGATCCCTGACCCCTTTCCTTTGTGGGTGTTGGGGATGTTTTAGACCCCCACAAAAAAATTGAAGAAAAACAACATTTGATTTATTCAAAATGCCAACAGGATTAGAACAGTACCGGGCAACGCCGGGTACCCGTTACTACGGTACTTCATAAAAGTTATGAAGGACACAACAGGGACCTTCCACAGGTACACCATCCTGAATTTTTAAAGTACTTTCAAGATCCCAATAATTCATTTTTCATAATATACCCAAACTTCCTCCAAGCACAGTTTCCACGCAATTTGAGATGGTGACATAAGTAGTTATAGTTTCTCTGACCATCACGTATTGTTATCGATCCATGGTATGGTTTCATAAGCCGTGGTAATAGGAGAGTGTACGATGTCTGCGATAACAAATGGCTTCACATTTCTCCCGCAAATTTTCACCTCGGTTTCAGGGAAGAACGTTCCTCCCTCACATTTATCAAAACGTGTGCACGGAACTCAACCATTCTATGTTCACATCGAAAGACTTTTAACTGACGTCAACAATTCCTCGGAGTGTGGTAGAGTGCCACTCCTTGTGGTTAAAATATTTGGGTTTTTTTTAATCTGGTGGAGCGATAATGATATTGGGATGTATGTTCCCAACGTCTTGAAACTGCTCAGCCTGCGGCATGTTCCTCCAATCCACATCCCACCACTTGATTGTCATTTCCCCAGGTAGTTGATATTCCTACCCCAAGCAGGTGGCTTGTCTGATATTGCACGCTCGTTGATATCCTCCCACAAGCAAGGCCCAATGAGCTACTGGGATTGTCCTGCAATGTAGGTCGGTGGCTCTTCAAATGAGAAATTACTTTTTAAGATGTTTTCCAAAAAATTACGTTTAACGGTTCCTCTTTCATGCAATGAATGAAGTTTACCTTTGAAGATGGATCCTGCCCACTGATCTCTACACCTGGATTGGTCACGACGGCTCGTGCGTGAAGCCACCGGAAGTGCACTTTCCGCCATCTTGTCTCCACCAAAAGAGGCGAACTGTAGTAACAGCAACGTTGAACCGGGCCCGGCCGATTTTACAAAATATATTTCTTCAAATATATTTCAACTTCTGTCTAATATTTTAATGGATTTTGAAGTAAATTAATGTTTCCATTACTCAATCGAATTCCAGAAAATTCCCTTGGAGCTCCTTGCAATTGCAAGAGGCGATCGATGCATATTATGAGGCCCGACACAGGGTTGGATCGGAAAACAAACATAGGCCTAACATCCAAGTTACATTCGGCTCCAGGTCACTTCATCAATAACAAAACAAAACTAAAGTCATGTTTTTTATGTTATTTAAAATATGTTTTGTTATTTTAGGCAATTTTTGTTATTCTACGTTTCTTAATGTTCGGGGCAAGGTTGTAAACTACGAGATGTTGGCTTGAAGGACGTTTTGAGACCAAAGTTCGCAGGCAAAGTTAACCATGACGAGGCCAATAACTCCATACATAGCCTTTCAATGTCCAACACATCCTGAAACCTTATAAATATAATATCCTTCTCGTAAATAATATCATGTAGCTGTGTACTTTTCTCACAGGTAGCGTGGGGTACCCCCCCCCCCCATCTCAACACTCCTAGTGTGTAAATACAATGTAAAGTTCAAAAATATTCAGGAGTTACATGTTAAAAACTGAAAAATTACATCAATAAATGAAGAAGATGATTAGACTGCTTTCATTTTGCACACAAGAATGTTTTAGAATGTACAAACTTCAGGTTAAATCAACATTCCCCTACCATTTTGAGTGGTGGGGGAAGGAACCCCCCCTCCCCCCACATCAGGCACTCCCCTTGTCCCCTTGGTCACTTCCCTCCCTTACACCATGGATCCCTTCCATCCCACCTCTCTTTCTTCTCTTAATGTTGTCAACTTTATATGTACTCAGGCATCAGGACTCGGACCATTAGTATTAATTATTTACATCAATGATTTGGAGAGAGGGGTGAAGAGGTTTTCCAAATTTGCAGATGACACAAATCTTGGAGGGAAGGTGGATAGCAGGGGGGTGTGATCAGATTCAGGAAAGTGTTGATACTCTCATAGATTGGGCAAAAGATTGGAGAATGTAATTTAACCTGAGCAAGTGTAAGGTGTTGGGGATGGGGAAGAACAATATAAATAGAGATTACAGGATACAAGGGGTAATGTTGGAGTGTGTCACATGGGGGAAGGATCTCGGGGTGGTAAGAGATATGGGAGATAAGCAGGCAGCACAACAGCTGTGAAGCAAATCTGGTTTTCAGTTGTTTTGGAGGGGATCAATTATATATATATATCAAAAGAGTTGTTAACATAGCCCAGGAATTTAGTGAGGGCCACATCCAGAATATTGTGTGCAGTTTTGGTCACCACAACTCAGGAAGGACATCGCTGCCATGTCGAAGGGTTCAACGCAGGGCGAACAGATCGATTCCGGGCCTCACTCGACTCAGCTGAGGAGCGGTTGAAGGAGACAGGGCTTTATGCAATAGAAAGAAAGAGGTTACGAGGCGATATGATTGAGATGTTTAAGGTATTGAAGGGCATCGACAAAATAAGTGCAGAAGAATTATTCAGCAGAGTAGACACAGTGATCGCACCAGGGGCATAAGTAGACACAGTGATCGCACCAGGGTCATCAGCCTCTGTAACTGCATCAGCGGCACAGCCGCACCCCCAGAAAATGATGCAGCCAAGTAGCCACAGGCATCTCATCTTCTGGGCACTGGTTAGACGGTCAGAGGCACATCTAATCCGCTTGTTCTTGTCACCTCACCAACTCATCCACCTAGTTTTGTCATAACTCGTCCACAACTTTTTGAGATATCATGATAGAAATAGTTTTTGGCCCAATCTCTCATTTTTAGAAATTAGGCCTGTTGACCTGAAAAATTGTTAGTTGAATTCATTGATACGCAAATCCTGTTCAAATTTCAAGTCAATCGGATGAAAATTGAGGATTTTAGAAATTTGGCCTACGTTGACCTGTTGGCCTATATTGACCTCAGAAATAATGGGTGGTTGAATTAATTGACCTGAAATGCAAATGCTCTTCAAATTTGAAGTCAATGGAATGAAAATTGACAATTTTAGAAATTCGGCCGATGCTGACCCTTTGGTCGATGTTGACCTCAAAAATAATAGGTGGTTGAATTTAGTGACCTAATATGTAAATCCTCTTCAAATTTCAAGTCAATCGGATGAAAATTGACAATTTTAGAAATTCGGTCTACGTTGACCTTTTGGCCTAAGATGACCTCAAAAATAAAACGTGGTTGAATTCGGTGACCTGATATGCAAATGATCTTCAAATTTCAAGTCAACTGGATGGAAATTGAGGATTTTAGAAATCTGGCCTATTTTGACCTTTTGGCCTATGTTGACCTCAAACAGAGTTGGTTGGTGGTTAAATTCAGCAACCTGATATGCAAATCCTCTTCAAATTTCAAATCAATCTGATGAAAATTGAGGATTGTAGAAATTTGAAAAAGTCGTTGACCTTTGGCCTATGATGACCTTTTGAACTGTGGACCTCAAAATTAATAGGATTCTGTCGGACCACCAACTCCACCATTTGATGAAGTTTCGTGAAGATCGGTTTAAAACTGTGACCTGCAGGCGATTGAAGGTGAGAGGACAGACAAACAAACGGAAGTGATCAATATATTTGTCAAAAAATATATATATTTTTTGCCAAGTACCAAATAAACAAACAAACAAACAGACAGACAGACAAACAAACAAACAAACAGACAGACAGACAAACAAACAAACAAACAAACAGACAAACAAACAAACAAACAGACAAACAAACAAACAAACAAACAGACAGACAAACAAACAAACAAACAGACAAACAAACAAACAAACAGACAGACAAACAAACAAACAAACAGACAAACAAACAAACAAACAGACAGAGATGAAAACATTACCTCCATCCACCTTCTTTGGCGGAGTACAGGATAGATGCAATTGCATGAAGGTTTGTAAAGTTTTTACATTTACCAATAATGATTTTTCTGCTTGATTGAACTCCAAAATCATTGCGGATTAGCTTTTGATTAACTCGAAAGCCCAGACTGGGATAGCCTGGAAGTACGCTCACTCTCCTTTGAGCTGTCTCGTCTGGGTGCGAATCTCGACCCAGCTATAAACTTCCGATCTGGTGTTTCACTTGCAGGACGAGGCATCAATGTGTACGTGGGGAAATTAAGCCGAACGACCCTTTTTTCAGCACTGGTCTTGAGTGGATGTTAAAGATTTCACGATGGCTTTCAGGAAGAGGAGGCGAGTTATCGCCGGCACCCTGAAGCATATTACAAATGACCTCAAGCCTACAGTTTCTATAATAAATGAGTACAAAGCTCCAGGGTGCACTGCATCAGCGGCACAACAACGTTCCCAGCAATGATGCAAACCCACAACTATGTGCTGGTCCTGCTCATGAATGAATGGATTAAATTCAGACTTTCAGATACCTGAACGGGATAGGGGAAACATCTCATCTTCTGGGTACTGGTTTGACCGTTAGAGGCACATAAACCCCTTACAAACCCGTCAGGCTACAAGTTCATTAAACAAACAATTCGAAAGTCTTTCGAAGTCGATTCACAGATGAAGATCAACATTCATAACACGATTCCACAGACCGAGACACGAGAGCACTAGACCAATATTGAAACAGTATGGTAAGATTACAATCATGTAAATAATACATTATTGAACTGAAACCTGGGAAAACACTGTTTACTCTTAGATTCCTCACCCACCCTCCCCTCAACCACCTAGCCCTCAACCCACTCACCTCCTCATCCCACTTTTCCCCTCTCCACTCAGCTCATGAGAGAAATCTGCTGTCATCCAGAAGTTATCATTCCCACACCACTGCACAACGCATGATCATTGCCTTGCTCATCACATATGTAGACTTGTCATGATGCTGTATATACATGACGTGCCAGCTGGAGGAATAACAAGGAAAGAAAGAGGCCATTCGGCCTATGACGTCGCACAACACCAACACCAGATGAAGCTAATTAATTAATTAATTTAATTAGTGCGTGGTGGGGGAGGAGTGGGGATGAGAACAGTGTGCAGACTCAAGGATATCACCAAGGCGTTAAAAATTATTCAAAAAACGTTTTTTCTTCATTTGTTTCAAAAAAAATTAGGGGGGGATGGGGGAGGAGGATGGAAAACGGCGGTTTTAGGATGAAGAATGCACAAGCACCGAACCCACGTTCACCTTGTGATGTGACCCTCTCACAGACATCCCAATCACCGAAGATGTACATTATCACCCACGCATACTCAATCTACCTCCAAGTCCTCCCAACATCCCAATACCCCTTGATCTCCAACACTTCCAGGTACCTATCTAATTCCAATTTAAACTTATCTACTGTTTCTGATGCCACCACCTTTCCAGACACCATTCCATGCATTAACTACTCTGAGTCTAAGACCCCTCCCTTACTACCGTCTTAACTCTCCTCTTCCTTGCTATCAGGCTATGCCCTCTGGTCCTATCACTGTCTATTCTGCTAAATAACTTTTCTGCACTTCTTTTGTCTCTACACTTCATGACCTTAAACATCTCAATCAAATCACTTCGTAATCACCTCCTTCCTTATGTACAAAGTCCTGTTTCCGCTCACAGCTAAAGGTTTATGACTTCATCCAGTCTGAGCGGTGTCTCATAAGCTGTTCAGCTTGAGTTCGTGTGAATATAGGCATGACTTCAAAAAGAAGCAAGAACAACGATGACAGCGTATCGCCAGTGGGACAATTCGGCGTCATCGTGTCCACGAAGTAATACGATTCACTCGATGATGCAGGTGTCATAAATGTCCAGTGCCCGTGGGAATAAGCTGCTTTGCGAAAGGGGTATGATGATAGAAGTCCGACGGTTAAAAGGAGTGAAAACCCACTGGAGATGGCGAGCCGCAATCGCTGAAAATAGTACTACCAATGTGGTTTAACTCCAGTTTAACTCCAGTTTAACTTCAGTTTAACTCCAGTTTAACTCCAGTTTAACTCCAGTTTAACTCCAGTTTAACTCCAGTTTAACTCCAGTGGATTCGGTGATTTCCAGTTTACTCCAGTTTAACTCCAGTGAAACTCCAGTGGATTCGGTGATTTGCAGTTTACTCCAGTTTAACTCCAGTGAAACTCAAGTCCGTGAAACATTTCCATGACGGTGTAAAACGGCGAGCTGCCAGAAGTAAGAGCCTTTTCTTGCTCTGCTCGTCCCGCGAGGGAGAGGTGCCCGAGACCCGTAGTCATGTCGGGCAAAATGATTGGTTCGAAATCAGATTTTTTTTTTTTAAAACCACACCTACACCACTCCTGTTGGACAAGTAAATGGAGCAAAGTTCATGATGTAAAAGCACTAACAAATTGGCTCTGATAAAAAAAAAGTACACCACAACTTCCTCCACTACAACCTGGATCTTCTGTAAAAGCCCTTCCTCACCTCCTCGATAGATACTCTCACCTATTGGCAATTCTCCTGACTGTTCTTGTGTAAAAGATGAAGCTAAATACCTGTTTAATAAGCCTGCCATCTCACTTTCATCACCAACCACTCTCCCGCTGCTATTCCTCAATGGGCCCACACTGGTCTTATCCTGTTCCTTTACCCCTTATGTACTTCAGAAATTAATGTTTGCTTTGATGCATAGATATGGCTTCACTTAACACTTATTCGTTGTTTTTTTTTTTCTTCTTCAAAAGAAGATTTTAATGTTTTTTAGTGTCCTTGTACGTACGCTCAATTGGCCCAGGCCCGAAAAAAAAAACAGTGATGTGATTACGTCATTATCACCTGACCCACCACGTCATCTCCAGGATACTTTTGCTGCGGGACTTATGTTTAGGTGTGGAGTTCATATGCTCTGAATTCTGTAAAACTAGTGACAATGCCATTCTAGACGCATAGTTGCAGGTTGTAGCAACGCTGTACAACCAGAGATGGTGTGAGTACGAAGGATTTCACAAAAGATTCAGGTGCAAGGGAAGTTTGGACAGCCAAATAGAAACTGACCAGAGGAAAGTGGTACGGCCCAACTGCTTCAAGCGTCATTTGCAGCAACCATTTTGAAGATGATTTGAATGGCACCGGCCTGTATTCCCCGTTTGGGATTGGGAAATTGAAGAGACTGAAAGCCGGCGTGATCCCCACGAAGATTAGAGATAATCCGAATCAAATGGAAAATAAGAAAATGGACAGAACAGCTGTGGAGAAGGGGGGATTCAGAAATTTCACAATGGATGGGGATGGAGGAGGAGGAGGGAGTTTCTGCCCAAGCAATAAGGAGTATTACCGGCAGAATGGGCAATGTGTCCAAGTGTTACAGGGTAGGGGGTGTATGTCCAAGTGTTACAGGGGTACGGGGTGTATGTCCAAGTGTTACGGGGTACGGGGTGTATGTCCAAGTGTTACAGGGTAGGGGGTGTATGTCCAAGTGTTTACAGGGGTAGGGGGTTATGTCCAAGTGTTACAGGGGTAGGGGGTGTATGTCCAAGTGTTACAGGGTACGGGGTGTATGTCCAAGTGTTACAGGGGTACGGGGGTGTATGTCCAAGTGTTACAGGGGTACGGGGTGTATGTCCAAGTGTTACAGGGGTACGGGGTGTATGTCAAGTGTTACAGGGGTACGGGGTATGTCCAGTGTTACAGGGGTAGGGGTGTATGTCCAAGTGTTACAGGGGTAGGGGGTGTATGTCCAAGTGTTACGGGGTAGGGGGTGTATGTCCCAAGTGTTACAGGGGTAGGGGGTGTATGTCCAAGTGTTACGGGGTACGGGGTGTATGTCCAAGTGTTACAGGGGTACGGGGTGTATGTCCAAGTGTTACAGGGGTAGGGGTGTATGTCCAAGTGTTACAGGGGTACGGGTGTATGTCCAAGTGTTACAGGGGTACGGGTGTATGTCCAAGTGTTACACGGGGTACTGGGGTATGTTCCAAGTGTTACAGGGTAGGGGTGTATGTCCAGTGTTACAGGGTATGGGGTGTATGTCCAAGTGTTACAGGGGTAGGGGTGTATGTCCAAGTGTTACAGGGGTAGGGGGTGTATGTCCAAGTGTTACGGGGTAGGGTGTATGTCATGTTACAGGGGTAGGGGGTGTATGTCCAAGTGTTACAGGGGTATGGGGTGTATGTCCAAGTGTACAGGGGTAGGGGTGTATGTCCAAGTGTTACAGGGGTAGGGGGTGTATGTCCAAGTGTTACAGGGGTACGGGGTGTATGTCCAAGTGTTACAGGGGTAGGGGTATGTCCAAGCTTTACGGAATTGAAAACACATTCCCCTCGTTGTTATTAGTCTGTCTTCCACACAGTGGGAAGAGGTCTTGCAATCACGTTGTGTGTGTGTGTGTGTGTGTTGTGTGTGTGTGTGTGTGTGTGTGTGTGTGTGTGTGTGCGGTGTGTGTGTGTGTGGGTGGTGTGTGTGTGTTGTGTGTGTGTGTGTGTCGTGTGTGTGTGTGTGTGCGTGTGTGTGTGGATGTGTGTGTGGTGTGTGTGTGTGTGTGTGCGTGTGTGTGTAGATATTTTATTACCTCCACTAATGAAGGTGGAATGAGGTTATGTTTTCATCCTGTCTGTCTGTTCGATTTTCACAAGTATATTGATTTGTCGTGTGCGTTATTACTTTACGAAATCTACGATTTTGTCAGTATGTTTTGTTGTTTGTTGTTTGTTTGTGTGTACTCTCGCTCTACAGGTCGCATTTCGAGTCGGAATGTCAAGGAACTTCACTAATGGACTTATTGGCCACCAGAATAGAACCCATAACTTTTGGCATGTCAAGGTCAAAGGTCAAGGTCAGGAAAAATTCCTGAAAACCGCGAAATCCGATCTTTTAGCATGGCCGATTTTCAAAAATTCATGTCTCCGCCAAATCTTAACGGATTCCTTTCAAATGAAACACGGACGTAGGAGGGGAGTATCTTTGACTGGATTAAAAATTGGTCACATCCGTTACGGATTACGGGTGACAGGTATTTTAATTTAACATGTGAAGTCTATCTACGGTTTCATGGTAGTCATGATCACTTATGAATTTCGTCAAGTCCTGGCCTATGGGCCATTTTTATTCTGTGTGTTTGTCTGTTTCTCTTTTGTTTGGTATCAATCGCTTACAGGTCTTGGTATTGGGAGTTGCATGAATATTAATGAATGCATGATGAACCTGAACTGACGAGGTGAACCGTGAGTGACGTCAGCGAGCTGTGGAGTAAGGGAGCAGGAGACGCCATTAAAAACGGTTGAGCTGAAGAACCTACGTGTGGCTGACTTTGCTACACAACAAGGTCACAATTTAAAACTGACCCCCCCCCCCCATCTACTTTATCAACAATCCTCTTGAAGAAGTCCTTTCTTCAAGCTTCTGGGTCTCACATACTGCCATGATCTTTCCTGGGAAAGCCACATTTCAAACTGACCTCCAAAGCCAGTCAACGACTGGGAATCCGTCCGTCGTGCAAAGTCTTCTGCGGACTTAATTACCAAAATTCCAAATTACCAAAATTACCAAAATCACGAATCATTGCTCACCTTCACTCTTACATTCCTCTTTTTTCCCGCCCTTGGAATAAACTCCCTCACTCTATTCAATCCCATTCTTCCCTCCAGGCCTTCAAAACAGCTGTTCACCACCACCTCTTATCTTCCCCATCCAAAACAACAATCTTTTTCTTCCCCGTTAATCCACCCACCCCACCTCCTTCAAATTCCCTGCTTTCCTTCCTGAAAGTCCCTGTTGTCCATCTTGTAATACCCCTTTTCTCCGCCCCATCCCTCTTCCTTCCACAGATCTCCTAATGTCTCTGTTCCCCACTGTTTTGTCCTTCCCTCTCCTGCCCTCTTGTCTCCTGCCCCCCTTGTTGTGCATTGTGTGTTCGCTCTCATACAAGCCTCTACAATGTTTCAAAAAAAAGAAAAGATGTCACTGTTTTAGCATAAACACACAAGCCTCTGCACAAATTAGAGGAAACCTATTTTGTGATGTTCGTCTTTGCACCCCTGATGGACAGGCATGCTCAGCTAAATTGCTGGTGGACACAGGTTCAGTCCTTTTCATACTTCCAGTCTACCTACCTCAAGCATTTCAAGAATGCACTTCTTTCAGAACCAAAATGACACTTTGTGACTTACCTAAAAAAACAATCACTGTAGTTGGTTGTCTTCAAGTACAGGTGTGATCCATCCATGTTTCTGTGCCTGCTGATTTCTTCATTGTCCCTTCTGGAACACCTATACTCGGAATGGACCTCTTCACTGCTCTCCGAATGAATAATGGATGTGTTACTCCTGCATCAGTGCGCAGTACCTAGTATGTGCATCAAACATCGGCTTGGCGGATATCTACTCCGAACATCACTGGAACTCTAGGCTATGCAAAAGGATTTGTACACAGAGTGAAGATAAGGCCCGATGTGGTGCCAATCCAGCAGAAGCTTCGTCGTTTACCTTTTGCTGTCCATGATGTTGTCTCTCAAGAAGTGAAAATGCTTGAAGACGCGGGTATCATTGAGAGAATTGACTCTTCCGAATGGGTTTCACGTATTGTCGTTACGCATAATAAAACAGGAGGTTCACGGCTGTGTGTGGATCTACGTGAACCCAATAAGGCGATCGTAATAGACAGACATTCACTCCCACATGTTGAGGAGGTATTCGCAGAACTTCACGGAGCGAGAATGTTCTCCACTCTTGATCTGCAGAGTGCATACCATCAAGTGCCCTTGCATGAGGAAGGCAGAGACCTGACGAGTTTCATAACACACGAGGGACTCTTCCATTTTTGCCGTGTTCCTTATGGTCTTGCTTCTGCTTCCAGTGCATTCCAGAGAATGATGTCACAGATCGTAGCTGGCCAGAAGTGCGTCCAGTGTTACCTAGATGACATAATTGTGTCTGCTTTGTCTCCTGAGAAACACGAGGAACGTCTTCAAGCTGTTTTGAATCATATTGATCAAGCAGGCTTAAAACTTGCATTATGACAAATGTCATTTCAGGAAGGTTGAAGTTTCTTTTCTGGGTCACATGATCTCAGAAAAGGGCATGAGCCCAAACACCAAACATGTGGTGGCAGTGACACAAACACTACCCCCAAAGGATGCATCTGCTCTGCGTTCTTTTCTGGGTTTGACTTCTTGGTACTCCAAATTCATTCAAAATTATGCAACAGTCACGGAGCCACTTCGTGCCTTGCTGCGCAAGGATGCTGACTTCTTCTGGACCGAGGCTGCGAACACTCACTTTTGAAAGAATTTTTTAAAATTGCTACAGCCTGCACTTTTTTGTTTGACCCTACTCTGACCACCATTGTGACCACAGACACATCTGATTATGGACTTGGAGCAAGTGCTCACTCAAACTTCATGAGGACTTTACAATGAAGGAAACTGTTGCATTCGCCTCACAAACGCTCACAGAATGCGAACGCAAGTACTCTACAGTGGAGAAGGAAGCACTCACCTGCGTCTGGGCAACTGAGAAATGGCGTACTTACCTGTGGGGGCGGAAATTTATCCTGGGTACAAACCACAGTTCACTGACCACACTACTTTCTTTGAAAGGTCTTGGTCGAGTTGGAATGAGAATTGCACATTGGTCTGTACGCTCCCTGTTGTTTAACTACTAAATTGTGCACAAACCTGGCCATCGAAATGTCACTGCAGACTGTTTATCACGGTTACCACTCCCCATGACACAGCCTTACCGTGAACTGGAAATAGAAATGGTGGCTTTAGTGTCCGGTGACTGCTGAACCTGTGGAACAATTCTTCCAATGTGGTTTTTCATGCGAGTTTGGAAACCTGAACTTCACCAGAAATGACAAAACAAGTTTACCCAACCCCTCAAGATCAGTGAACAGAGAGGTCCCTGCTACCTTCAGACTATCTGATGGGAAAGTGTGGAATGCAATTCATCTAGCACCTGCAATTGAGACCTCAAATGGACTTTCTGCTGGAAGTACGACAGGTTCTGAGGACAAAAGGGCACATAGCCCTGTCCAACAAATGCCTCCACAAGTTATTACCCCAGGTGTTCGTCGCGAGACTAGACATTGTCGAGCCCCTGAATGGACCAAGGACTTTGTTATGTGACATATAACAAACAACTATTTTTTT
>CM068962.1:66818949-66832710 GCA_035128595.1 Eptatretus atami
TTTCATTACCAGTTGTTGTTATTTTCACGAAAAAAGGAATATGTGGTATTGGGAGTTACATGAATATTAATGAGTGCATGATTAACCAGAACTGATGAGGCGGAAACGAGCGTGACATCAGCGAGTGGTGGAGGAGATGCCATTAAAAACGGTTGAGCTGAAGAACCGATGTGTGGGCTGACTTTGCTGCACAACAAGGTCACAATTTTAAACTGATCTTCACGAGACTTCACCACCTGGTCGAGTTCGTCAGAAGCTTATTATTTTTGAAGTCAATATAGTAGAAACGGTCAACATAGGCCAAAGGTCAAAAACAGGTGAGATTTCTAAAAATCCTCAATTTTCATCCGATTGACTTGAAATTTGAAGATAATTTGCATATCAGGTCACTGAATTCAATGAACAAGTATTTTTGAGGTCAACCGAGGCCAAAAAGTGGACATACGCTGCACTTCTAAAATTGTCAACTTTCATCCGATTGACTTGAAATTTAAAGAGGATTTCCCTATTTGGTCATTGAATTCAATCATCAATTATTTTTAAGCTCAAATTTGTTTAATGGATTTCGCAAGTATCGAAATCATTATGAATTACATCATGCACACGGATTACATCATACACGTGGATTTTGTCATACACAACTATGAAATGAAGTGTTTCAAAAAAAAAAACACTGGATTTGGAGTCTTTTTCTTGATGTATGTGAAATTCAAATAATTTTATATCAAAGATGGCATGCATACCCATTTAAGCTCCAGTACTTTGTTATTTTATTCAATTCATGAGGACTTTAAATGTCTATCGTTAATATATTGAGGGCAGTTCCAAATCAATGGTGCAAAGTGGCCTCTCGTGCAGCTCTGGACAGCATCTGCACGGACTTATACAAGCCGAGATGGACACCCTGTGATTGCGGTTTGGAATCTTTTCCAGTGACTACCTACAGGGAACTGTATGCCCTGGAAACGAAGAAGAAGAAAAAAATAGGACGTCTTTTCATTTGATGTTGTGTAATGCCCCCACTCCCCATGTGGCCCTGCTCGCATGTTGGAGCCTAATGTAATCTGACTGCCTTTAATTTGAATTCCTCCAAGCCTCGGCGTGTGGTTACTGACTTGCAATGCGCTGTTATCATAAGCTAATCACAGCCTCAAAGTCAAACAGGTTCACATGCGACGGTCCATGGAGATGTATCTGGAAGGTGACCAAAAAGAAATCTCACCAAACAACAACAACAACAACAACAACAACAGCAGCAGCAGCAACCCATAGGGTTCAATTGTTCAAGCCATATCAATTAAATAGAGACAGATCAACAGAGATGGAGCAAAACAGACAGAACAAGAAGGGCACTCGTTTGAGCGCAAACCTCCTCCATGCAATGCTTTATCTAGGAGGACATATCGAGCCCAATAACTCTGAAATTTCATGCTATACCTGCACGTATATATCGTTTTTGGCCCCATCTCTCAATGGTGAAGAATCACTTATATATTAAAAAATTCTCGTATCCAGATCCGGATTTGGATCTTCACCAAAATCGAATCCATTCTTCTTTGTCACTTACCCAACGTGTCCACCAAATTTCATCCAAATCCGTCCACAACCTCTTGAGATATCCTGCACGCAAACAAACAAACAGGGATGAAAACATAACCTCCTTCCACCTTCGGTGACGGAGGTAACAAGTATCCAGATGTCCACCGAAATCAAATCAATTCGTCCTTATCACATACCCAATCTGTCCACCAAATTCAATTTACAATAAAATATTCTTGATCAAATGGATCAATGGAATTGCAGACAAGTGGTGGGTGGGTTGGTTGGTTGGTGGGTTGGTGGGTTGGTGGGTTGGTGGTTGTAGGGTTTGGTGGCGTGGAGTGTGTGGGTGGGTGGTGGTGTTGGTGGGCTGGTGGGTTGGTGGGGTTGGGGGGTGGGTTGGTGGGTGGGGTGGGGTGGGTTGGTGGGTGGGTTGGTGGTGGGTGGGGGTGGGTGGGTGTGTGGGTGGGTGGGTGTGTGGTGGGTGGGTTGGTGGTGGTGGTGGGTTGGTGGGTGGGTGTGGTGGGTTTGGGTGGGTGGGTTTGGTGGGTGGTGTGGGTGGTGGTGGTTGGTGGGTGGGTGGTGGGTGGGTAGGTTGGTGGTGGGTTGATGGTTGGTGGTTGGGTTGGTGGGTGGGTGGATGGGTTGGTGGGTGTTGGTGGGTGGGTGGTGGTGTGCGTTGACTGGTGGTTGGTGGGTTGGTGGGTGGGTTGGTGGGTTGACGGGTTGACGGGTTGACGGGTTGACGGGTGGGTTGTGGGTTTGTGGGTTGGTGGGTTGACTGGTGGGTTGGTGGATTGACTGGTGGGTTGGTGGGTTGACTGGTGGGTTGGTGGTTGTGGGGTTGACGGGTTGACGGGTTGACGGGTTGACGGGTGGGTTGTGGGTTGGTGGGTTGGTGGGTTGACTGGTGGGTGGGTTGGTGATTGACTGGTGGGTTGGTGGGTTGACTGGTGGGTTGACTGGTGGGTTGTGGTGTTGGTGGGTTGGTGGGTTGGTGGGTTGACAGGTGGGTTGTGGGTTGACTGGTGGGTTGGTGGGTTGGTGGTTGGTGGGTTGACTGGTGTGTTGATGGGTTGAAGGTTGACTGGTGGGTGACTGGTGGGTGGTGGGTTGACTGGGGTTGGTGGGTTGACTGTTGGGTTGGTGGGTTGACTGGTGGGTTGGTGGGTTGACTGGTGGGTTGACTGGTGGGTTGGTGGGTTGACTGGTGGGTTGGTGGGTTGGTGCATTGGTGGGTTGACTGGTAGGTTGACTGGTGTTGACTGGTGAGTTGACTGGTGGATTGGTGGTTGACTGGTGGGTTGTTGGTTGACTGGTGTTGGTGGGTTGACTGGTGGGTTGACTGTTGGGTTGGTGGGTTGGTGAGTTGGTGGGTTGACTAGTGGGTTGGTGGGTTGACTGGTGGGTTGACTGGTGGGTTGGTGGGTTGGTGGGTTGACTGTGGGTTGGTGGGTTGATGGTTGACTGGTGTTGGTGGGTTGATGTGGGTTGTGTGGGTTGACTGGTGGGGTGACTGGTGGGTTGACTGGTGGGTTGGTGGGTTGACTGGTGGGTTGACTGGTGGGTTGGTGTGTTGACTGTGGGTTGGTGGTGGAGGGTTGTGGGTTGACTGGTGGGTTGTGGTGGGTTGACTGGTGGGTTGACTGGTGGATTGATGGGTTGACTGGTGGGTTGGTGGGTTGACTGGTGGGTTGGTGGGTTGACTGGTGGTTGACTGGAGGGTTGGTGGGGTGAGTTGGTGGGTTGACTGGTGGGTTGGTGGGTTGACTGGTGGGGTTGGCTTGGTGGGTTGGTGGGTTGGTGTGGTGGGTGGGGTGGGTGGTTGGTTGGGTTGGTGGGGTTGGTGGGTTGGTGGGGGGGTGGGTTGTGGTTGGTGGGTTGGTGGGTGGTTGGTGGTGTGTTTGGTGGTGGTGGTGGTGGGTGGTGGTTGGTGGTTGGTGGGTTGGTGGGTTGGTGGTGGGTGGGTGGGTTGTGGGTGGTGGGTTGGTGGGGTGGGTGGTGTGGGTGGTGGGTTGGTGGGTTGGTGGGTGGGTGGGTTGGTGGTGGTTGGGGGTGGGGTTGGTGGTTTGGGTGTGTGGGTGGGTGGGGTGGTGGGTGGGTTGGGTGGTTGGTGGGTGGGTGGGTGGGGGTGTTGTTGGGTGGTTGGTGGTTGGGTGGTTGGTGGGTCTTGTGTTGTTGTGTGTTGGTGGGTTGGTGGGTTGGTACTTAAGCGATCAAATGGAATTGCAGACAAGTGCACGTATGCACATTTAAAGATACCTCCGTCCTCGTCCACGTAATTATGACGTCACAATAACAGAACGATAGCGTTTCCGTTTGTTTGTCCCTTGATCAAGTGATGTGGGGAAATAATTATTTATTTTCAAACACCAATCAAACATAAACCATGAATTCTAGCTTCTTCGAGTGTTTGGTCTACGGTCTCATAATACAAGCGTGGCGCGCAAATGTAGGTCACCATAACCACTTTGATCTTTGTGCTGCTAAAATGAAGTTCTAATTATGACCCAACACTATTTTACCTACTTACTTCCCACTACAATTTGCTACCATTACATTACCATTAATGACATTATTACCATTGGCGTGTGTTTCACAATTTCGTACACAAGCACTCAACTTTTATCGAGCTCGAAACACGATTAACTCGCCTGTGAGACCTATCGAAGGAACGGGTCACCCAAGGAAACGATAATAATCGTAAACAACACGACTTTTCATTACATCTCTAGCTCGTAACATCACAGCACCATCTTGTTATACATATTTAAATCTCCATGGACATTTTACCGCTTTTTATGCGAACCTATTTTCATTACCCCTCTCTTTAATTGTTTTTTTGCTGATCTTCCTTAAGGGTCGAGCAATGGACCCGAAGCAGGTATTATTACATTTTTCTCATCCATTCCAGGGAAACACTCAGAGAACCTGTTAAATGCGCTTCACCAATCAACGGTGGTCAATGTTTTCCGTAAGTTGACAAGAGATCGTTAGGTCGTTCTTTCACTATTCCGGCACCCTTGGAGGTCCCTGGGTGAAGGTTCCTGGGGTCCCGTTGGTTGCACAACAACCCTCCCTCTCCCACTACTCCCTCCCCTCCCCTAAACAATCCCTGCCTTTGTTTATATATGGTGTCCCTTAAAATGCCACAGCACGAATGACTGCAAACTTGGCAGGGCGGGAGCTGATTTATTTTGTCCCCTAAGGGCCTGGAACGTTTTCAATTTTCCAAAACAAGAACCTTTAATTTAAAATCCTTGGCAAGTCCTCTCGTTTCTCTTGATGTAACTCCAAGTTGCTAGAACCTGCCCTTTAACAAAGATTTTACTTTTTTTAAACTCGATAACTTCCCACTCTTACAAAAACGTACTTTGGAGCATTAGTTTTAGAGAGTGCTGGGAGGGAAGAAAAAAAAACAAAAAAAACAGAAAATAAAGATCTTCAGGAAAAGTTTTTTGGAGGGAAATTAAGCACCGCACTGTACTTACAAATCGTTGGGCGGAAGATGAGTCAATGCATTTAAGGGAGCTGTCTAGTCCTTTATGGTGACATCCATAGCAATCTGATCATGTATTCCACAGCCTGGTATTCGCTTAACGGTTAAGGTGGCTGTCTTAAGATCTTAGGGTCTTGAGTGGGTCTGGCGTTCAAGCCCCTTTTTTTTCTCCATTGAAGTTACACCAGGTGGGTTGATTCAGCGTGCCATCCTGTGGAGGTTGGCAAAATGAGTATCAGCTTACTGGTAACGCCGCATCATCTTTGCCCCCAGAAAATGATGCAGCCAAACAGCGACAAGCTGAATTCGAATAAATAAAAAATAATGCATTCCACATGTAACACTATATGCAGTATATGTACTGTGCTTACTAATAGTGGGGATAAAGCTTGTATTAGTGGTCAGCATTTCCAAAAATATCTAACAATTTCTCATGAGACTTGGCAGAAATCTCATGAGGCGTCATCAGGAAATTTTGCAAATGAGCACTGGTGTTTGTTTGATTTGCATATTGTTCTCCGAGCTGAGTGGTTGATTTTAGCGTGTTTCCTCATGGATATGCGACTAAAGTAAACACAATCACATACGTGAGCAAATGTAGAATGCTCAAACATGGTCTTCGGCCTAACAAGGAAGTGAAGGCACTAAAGACTATTGGCGGCCATCTTGAAAAGAAAAAAAAACAGCTGACCCACAGGACGTTCCACTTGGCATTCCCTCTATCTTTTGCCTGCTTGCATTGTTCGCAGGATTATCATAATTCTGAGAAAAAAAACAACAAGTGAGCAGGATGTTTTCCTCCCTGCACGTACAGTGTAGACAAAGGAACATCCATGTATGTGCCTGCAACTTCCATCCCTTCAGCCAACTATGGCCATAGCATTAGAAACAAGTCATGGGAATAACATTAATTCGTACATTTACATATGCTAAGTCTGTATTAGAATGCATCAATATATACAGTAATACTGTATAGTAAAAGTGCAACATAGTGGAAGTGCAATTAATAATCCACAAAACTCATGCGAAGTCACCTTGTTGTGAAATTGCCGGTCAGGATTCCTTGTCCATCCATTAGAAGTCACCACAAAATGAGCTTGTTGAGAACTGTGGCCAAAATTCTTACCCTTGACTACTCGTTTTCCCATCTACAGTATTTGCTGTGGGCTGGCAGGATGGCCAGGACCTAGAGGCATGCACGTTTGTCTTTGAGCTATCTAGCCTGGGTTCAAATCCCGAACCAAACGACAAACTGTCATCCTGGTGTTTCGCAGGCAGGGGGAATCATCAACGTGTGTGCCTTCCCTCGGATGGATGTTAAACCGGGCGTCCCTTCTGCCGGCATTCGTTGGTGGATGTTGAAGATTCCATGGTGTCGTTCGCAAAGGAAGAGTATGGTTTGTGAGCTATTGCAGACCCCCTGAACAAATTACAAATTTCTGCCTTGACTGACTGTTGGGAAGGCAATGGCAAACCACCCAGCTTAACCCGTGCCAAGAAACTGCTTCGGCAGCACCGGCGTTCTGTAAAGAATATAGTACATCTCATCATCATGATGTTTGCTGTAGGTCTCTTAAAGCACTCGTTTCCCCCAACTTAAAAAGGCACACACCTTATTGGAAACCGCGGCTGTAATTTTGAGACATGCCGGGCTCCTTGCCAGGACCAACGAAGCACGTGAGAATCCACGGTGGGGAAGTGAGCTCTCCACTCCTAATTTGGCTAGCATTCAAGATCTGCCCAGGACTAGGCCTGAGCCCCCGGCAAGCTAGCGAACAACAGTCTAGACAGGAAGCGTTTTGAGGGCGGCCCTGGGAGCTTGTGGCCTTCACTCTGCATTGGTGGTGGAAATGTAGACCCCTCCACCACTCCCGTTCCCTCCCCATACACCCCTCCAAGAACATCCAGAATTCAGTTCCTACCCACCACATACCCTGCTTGCTCGTTCCAATCAGCCTCAAACTGATATTGCTCACGGCTAACGCTAATTCCTGCTGACTTGGAGCCTGCACCTGCAGAAAAATAGTATTTGGGGGGGGGGGGTTTTCTTCTTCCAGAGGCTGGGCCTTATGCTTTTGCCTAAAGCCTGTTGCTGAGGCATCGGACAAAGATGTATCCATTCAAATGAGTGTAGGCCTTAACCAGTATTCTCTGATACTGTGGTATGTTTTGAGTTATTTGCCTCCATTACAGATTCATTTTACGAGCCAAATACATTTCCTTCATGATTTGCAAAGCAAAGCAGTGTCCAGGTTTTGATATCCCCAAGGCCGTTGTCAATGTCCCCTCGGAGCAATAATGTGGTTAGACCAGCCGCTGTGGTTTCATGGCTGCCGTTACGCTTAGACCAAGGGAAATCCACTAGAAGACTTTGTGGGTATGTGATTGATGGCCACTGCTGGGGTAATCGAACCAAACTGCTTTCCACGCAAGCTTGAAGACTTCCCAAGTGAACTAAAGCAGGGTTCAATCACCTTTCCATGCTGCTAAGCAGTATTTTTCGATTGTAAGCTTTTGTGCATTCGTAAAAACCACATAATGTGGACATGCAACTGCCAGCGAGTAAAGGAGTTTACATTTTATGGTTCTAGGAAGTTCTTGGATGCCATCTCTTAAAAACCACAACTTACCATTCCTACTCTCCAGAGGTTTCAGTGATTCATTCTGCTTCATAGATTTGCAGGCTTTTGAAAGCTCGTGTGCTAAACAGATTTATTACCGATTACCAACTGCCAGATTCGTTTGGGTCATCTTCCGAGCATATTCTATGCAGTCCTGTGCAATATTAGATCGTTTAAGTGGAACTAACAAAAAAAATTTCAACATCTTTTGTCACCAGGTCTTCCATTGACACACTGCCACTGGTGTCAGCATTATGGAGTCACCAATATAAAGGGTCATCTGCAAATTACATAAGCTGAGGAGGGCTGGTAAATTGACCGAAGGTTGTGGAGAGGAAGGAGTAATCAATGGTAGGGGAGTGAAGAAACTCTGCACATCAGAGTGTGGTGCTGACATCCCAGGCAAGGAGAGCGTGGAAGACCATGTTATGTTACTTTGGGTGGCCGTAAAGTGGGGAGGAGTTAAAAATCGAATTTTGCCGACGTCATAAACAGAGTACTGTTCCAATCAGCCTCATCCAGCCAAACGTGTTTGTATGTTTCCATATTAACACCGAATTCTCGACACAGAGATGTGCGCATCTAGACCACGTGACCAGTCAATGGCACTTCACAAATAATCTCCTGTGGTTCGTTTTGAGCTGGACTATAACAGAAGTGGAATCCAGTTGCTTTTGATGTAAATGTCACATTAGTCGAGTTTTCTGCGTCCAAGAGATGCTCCGTCGTTGCTTTACCCGAAAGAGCCCTCTGCTGGTAGTTACGAACATTGCAATGGAGAAGCCACTGCCACACCATTGCTGACTCTTCTTTAGATTCACTACAACAGATTTAGCTGTTAAAGTTTTTACTTGGACATGTAAAGTGGATGGACTTGTACAATTCAGGCTAACTGAACTCATATATACAGTAAATTCTCTCTTATTCAATGTCAACTCACCGCTCAGCTGTCTAGCCTGGGTTTGAATCCCAAGCCATCTGTAAACCGTCATCCCGGTATTTCGCAGGCAGGGTGATTCATCAATGGGCGTACGTCCCTTGGATGGATGTTAAGCTGGGTGTCCCGTCTGCCGGTATGAATTCGTGGACGTTAAATATCTCACGGTGCCCTTCGTAAAGAGTTGGCGAACTATCGCCGGCACCCTGAACAAATTACAAATCCCTGACCTGACTGCTGCTGGGAAGGCAACGGCAAACCACCCAGCATAACCCTTACCAAGAAACTGCTGAACAGCAGTACTGAACCTGCTTCCAGAGACAATGTCGAAATATAATCTATACTACTAAATATCAGTGTGTGTGCATGTGTGTGTGTGTGTGTGCATGTGTGTGTGTGTCTCTTCCTAACTCCAAAACCACGAAACCTAACAGCCTGAAACAGTGCATGCATAGTAAGGGAACCCCAAGGAAGTGTGTGAGTGAAAATTGGGTGTTTGCGTTAATTAAAACACCCCTTTTGAATATAATTAACGGCCTTATTTAATTATATCGTTCATCAGGCACATCCTCGGCCACCTCGCTCTATGGGGTCTTAATGTGTACCCTGGGTTACCTCACTGGGGTCTGAAGCTGCCATGTGTTTTTTTTGGCCTGCTCAACCATGCCTTGACTTGAAACAGGCCACAACGATTTCTTAACGATAAAGTTTTTTTTTTCACTCTCCTCACTCATTACCAATACCTACGAATCGCTGGATACATTGCAATGCCATGTGACCTATGATGTCGTAGGTGGAGAACTTTTTGTTCCTCATGGATAGGCGATCATACCTGAAAAGTTTTGCCTCGATCTGTTCAGCCGTTACAGAGAAGAAGATTGTTGAAGGTTTTATGTTAGAAACAATATGGCCGTCGAACCACGTGACCAATGACATCATCAATTTTTTTGCCAATTACAATTTAGCTCGAGATCACCCTCAAAAATCTTCATATTGATCGGATAAGGCGTTTGACATATGCAATTATGATGTCATAACGAAGCCACGTATGACATCATCAAAAAATCACACTCCTTTCCCTTGGGTTGTACTTCACATGTGCCAAGTTTCAATTTTTTCCATGGAGCAATTTCAGAGATGCAAAGGTCCAAAGTTTTTATATTTTTCCAAAATGGCTGCCACACCGCGTGACCTACGGTATGATGTCAACGTGATCACAAAAACATTCTACATGAGTAGCCGCATCTATGGTGAAAAATTCGTGAAATTTCTATGTTGAAAAACAAAAACATGCCACCCCGCTTCAATACAATCCTGCTTCGATCGGACACAATGTCCTCTTTCTCAAATCAAATTCAGAATGGGTTGCCGATCACATCTTTGGACTTTCACGTTGATCGGATAAGGTTTTTTGTCCAATATGGCTGCGAGACCATGTGACCGATGATGTTGAAATTTTCAACAAATATTCCCCATACCGAGTCGATGATATTGAGAAATATATATTTCTCTGAAAGCACTTGGCCTTTTGATGGGAGGATTTGTAGTGATGATCTACTACTGGATGCCTGGTGTTGGCTTAATTGTTGGGGTGGCGGGCTTTGGATCCTTGGGTCCTGAGTTCAAATTCTGCTCAGCTGTTGAATTAATACCAGATGGGGTTAACTCGACCTCTCATCCTTCCGAGGTCAGCAAAATGAGTGCCAGCATTCTGGTATACTGTGTCGGAGTGGTGACCCATCCAGGATTGTGCCCAATAGCCAAGGAGACTGCTTAAGCAGCACCAATGCTCTGCACAGAGTATGGTCCCAATCTCCTCCTCCTCCTCCACTACTGTTGCTGCAAATATTTAGCAATGACCTCATCAGTCACATGATATGGTAGCCACGTTGGTTTATGGAAATAATTAAACAATTATTTCCCTGAAAACATTTAACCTATCAAGAATATACTTTGCAGTTATGATCCACTGCACTTGTGGCATACATTTGACTTTAAAATGATGTCATTAGTCACGTAGTTTGGCAGCCACATTGGTTTCAAGGAAAATATTAAAAAAATTATATTTCGGAAATCGCTATCGTGATCGATGCGAATCTTTGCAGTTGTGGTCCACTGCCCTTGCTCCATGTAAGGCAACATGTTTCATATTGATCTGTTAAGCGGTTTTGGAGAAGAGTTTTTTAATTTTCGGTTTTCAAATCGACATGGCTGCCAAACTACGTGACCTATGGCATTGAAAATTCATCATCTTTCAATTCATAATCGTGACCTATGGCCCAGGATTGGGTAGAGGATTATGTGTGTGAAATTTCATTTTGATCGGGCAAGATTAATTTTTCTATCCAATATGGCTGCCACACCATGTGACCTTTGACATCCACATTTCCACAGTGTTTGTTGCTAAGGGATATATATACAGTGGAGCTTCCCGGACTTGGCATCTCGAGGGACCGGCCCAAAAGTGCCAACTTCGAGAAGTTGCCAAGTCTGAGAAGTTGGGAGTTCCCCCCCCCCCCCCCCCGCAAGACTGCCAACACAAAAAACAATGAACAGTGAAGTGATTTATAGAATTTATGTACATTTATTAACACACAAGATATATGTACAATAACTTCTATTTTAAAAACATAGCAATATATACAATAGTGTTTATTTAAAATTAGCAAATTACATATATGTATCTTCATTATTACATGTAACAATAATTATCCCCCGCCAACCAACGAAGTTGGCGGGGGATATAGAAATGGGTTCTGTCCGTCCGTCCGTCCGCGTCACATTTCGTTCCGGAGCTTAACTACAAATCCCCTCAAGATATATTTACGAAATTTGGTACACATATCAAGCAAGTGGTGAACTGGTGCCTTTTGATATTTTCTAATTGATAGGTCACATGGTTTTGCGGCCATATTGAATTTACCCTAAAACCTTCAAACATCTTCTCCAGAACGGCTGGTCAGATCAAGGGGAAACTTCACATACATTACGCTTAGGGAATATAAGTTTGTTAATCCTCATTTACTATGGCAGGGGATATGGAAGACTTTGTCTTCAACGGCTGCTAGTTTTATTTGCTATCGTGGCGAATGAAAAAAGGCATCAAATCCGTCTGGCAGGAAGAAGTCACGAATTTTCTAGCAAAGAATTGTTCATCTGTGTGATGAGCTGCACACAATCGGGCATATTCCCTCGTAGAAAATAGTCTCTGAGCTTGTCCGTCATTTCAATCGCTTGTCTCATTGTTATTGTCGGGGATGGTTCGTTTTCTGCATCGTCATCATCGTTGTCATCATCAGCGGACAGTAACTGTCGTCCTCCGTATAGTGACGTCACTGGCGACGAGTTCGTTGTCACACGCCACGTATTCGATGGGAGTATCGTCTCCCGACCCGGTTGCGCATTGAAACCGTCGAACGAGATCGGCCAAAGGCGTCTCGTCTTCGGGATCATCAGTGAACGTGCCTGTGAAACCAGAGCGACCGAAGCCAGACGTAACTGTCTGAGAACGCACACATTTGACTGCTTCTGCGACCCATAGGCAGGCATCGAGGATGGAGACGCGTGTTGTCTCCAGACCGTTCTCTACGTCTTTGATTACCCTACGGAGCAGCATCTGTCAGTAGTGGGTCTTCATGGTCTTGATAATGCCTTCATCTAACGGTTGCAAGTGAGAAGTTGAGTTTGGCAGGAAGAAAACAAGTTTGATGTTGCTCAGTTCCATACAGGGGTGACACGTGGCATTATCTAAGAAGAGAAGGACGTTTCGTTTCTGTCGCCTCATCTTCTCGTTGAATTTCTCCAACCATTCTTTGAATAGGCCTGCGTTCATCCAGGCTAGTTTGTTGTTTTCCACACCTTCCAATGATCAAAGGCTTTTCAAACTCGCCTTTCATGTTGACACAAAGCATCGCAGTCAGATGTTCCTTCGATCGTTTGCCGCCCTTGCAGTCTGTGCCACGGACGCGCAGTGTTTTGTCTGGCAAGAGCTCGGTAAAACAGTCCACTTTCGTCAAGGTTGAAAATGTCTTTTGGATCAGACAATTCAATAATTCCGGACAATCTTTCTTTCCACTGGTCTACAGTCTCTAACTTGACAGCGGCCCCTTCACCACTCAGAACGGCACAATTTATGTTGTGGCGAGTTATAAACTTGTCCAACCAGCCCATCGAGGCCTTGAAGTCACATGTTCCTTGCGATTCAGCATAGGCGAGTGCTTTCTCCCTGATCATCGGTCCCGAGTTCGGCACATTCGAACTGTCATTAAACCACTCCCACATTGTTAATTGGGCCTATCACTGTGAAAGTTTTCTTCACTGCCAAGTCCGAAAATTTGATTGGTTAATTGGGACCGGCTTTTGGGTGCTAAGTGCTCGAAACGAGAAGTGCTAAGTCCGGGAAGTTCTGTCAATAAGAAATTGCATTAGCTTCAGTCGGGACCAGCTGAAACCCGCCAAGTAGGAGAAGTTGCCACTCTGAGAAGAGGTGCCAACTATGGAAGTTCCACTGCATATATATATATATATATATATATATATATAATATATATATTATATATTATTGTTGTGAGCCGGGGACCGTGGCGAGAACGACCGCTAGGTGGGGGAAGTTACGTCGATTCCCACCGGACTCTCCGGAATTGTAGGCGTCGCTTACGGATAATTTCGTGAGGTGGAGGGTCGCTTAACCGACCGTGGACGCCAATACCTCCACCACGTAGCGTAGGGTCTTTTTGTCTAGAACCAACTTACCTAATTAACCAGGCGTGTCGTCTACCGGGGAACCACGCCCTCGGTACGTCTTGCCCGAACCGGATCACTCTACCAACTACCAACTACCTTTCAGGTTCGGATGCAGCCGAGCGGACCCGCAAGAACGTACCGGCTAGGATGAACAGATTAATCGGTATAAAAACCCGGCTAAACTCAGATCCGAACCATGCTGGACCAATGAAGGAAAAGACGAAAACGAACTGCGAACATTTCCACAATAATTTATTTACAATAAAGCGAGGGAAGTTATGTGGTACAGGTAACAGGTTCATTGGGGATGTTATGCAGGGGAAGATGAGAGAAAGATGTAGTGCGACAATTTTACAGCAACTTATACAGCAGACACAGAGCAGACTTGTCGCGAGAATAATACAGGCAAGATTTACAAGGTT
>CM068962.1:66850392-66903561 GCA_035128595.1 Eptatretus atami
TCTCCTTGAACCAATTCCTTAAGCAGACTGTTTTTCATAGAGGAGTTGACACCTTTTATCATCACTGAGGTCCTCAGTCCCTCCCTGTAGTCGAAGAATCTCTTCTTTCAAGGCGTCCATACATGATTGTTTACTTCGAGAACAATTACTTTTGTATTGCTGACAGAAGACACGGATTTGCGCCTCAGCATAATCCCACCACTGACACAGGTTTAGAAACTGATGTGTAGATACACAACCCTCTCCCAAAAAAACCTTGAAGGATGACTTGGGAAAAAAGATCACTCAGAAGGAAGTTATTAAAACACCAATACAATGTGTGTTGTTTAAAACCAGGGAAGGACAAGCACAGTTTTACTAAGGAATGATCAGAGAAACCAGAAGGAACAATATCTGAAATTGTCACAAGATTGATAGCAGAGTTAGGAATGCAACATTTATCAAGTCAATCAAGTGAAAGATGATTTAGTAAAACCCAACACCAGCTACATTGTTGTACGTTCGGGTGTTTTTGCTGCCATATATCGTTAAGAGCATGACATGATACAATATTGGAAAGAGGCCCACTTGATGCTGGATGTGGCTCTGCACTGTCCCGATCTAAACTTTGGGTTCAAAGTACAGTTCAAGCCCCCCCACTAAGCACAAGGTATCAGAAGATGGGTGTTGCAAGAAATTAAATGAATCGTTGAAAAAAAAAAAAGGTTCCTCTATCTGTACTGTCGCTTGGAACATAGACATTAACAAAAACAAATCATTTCTGATTATATTGAGGCTCTACAAAGGCTGGATAGCCTGGGATGATTTCTTTAAAAATAGGGGGAGAGACAGACAAACGTGTGCTAACAAAAAAAGCAATACCATTGTGAGAGACCTGATAAGCATAATTATCCTGCAGACAATTGAAATAGTTTATCTCAATTCAGCGCACGTGAACCATTCTTTGCAGAGTTATTTCAGCCTATACCTTACAACCGATTTTATACTTCCATATTGTTTAAAAACAAAAAAGAGAAACGAGGACATCATTTGTGGACCAAGAACACTTATCTCAATATGAAAAATATTTGTTTCAGCATGATCAATACAGGAACTTCATCTATGTCCATGCTCAAATTTTACAAGATGGAATTAATTATTTTACTTCCACAACAACTATGAATAAGAAGCTCTCTTGTTTGCGAAAGTAGCAAAAAATATGCAAAGAAGAAATATTCAAAGAGACTCACTTCAAAATTTCTGGCCGTTTCCCTCCGGATTGTCAAAATATGCTGCCCAGCCAAAAACTCCTTTCATCAATGATCCTTTATAGATCAAACTTAGATAGTGATGTGGATGATACTTAAGCTTGTCAAACTGTATCTCATGTGAGGTGTAATAGGTATTGTAAAAGCACACTTTTATTATTTGTCTCATCTGTTTCACAAGAATATTGCATTGTATCATCACCAGGATTTTTCATAAAGAGATGATGACGTCATAATGACATCATAGCACCTAAATTGGTCAGTTTGATTACAAGCAATGATTAACAACATATTCCTTGACATGGAAAACATACCTGGAGCAACTTAAAACCTAAAGGCGCTGTCACACCTTGATGATTTAGCCAGCAATGGCAACGTATAAAAATCTATATAAAACGTTGGCGTACGCTGAAATTTTGATGTTTTTTTTTTAAGTTTTGGTCGTATTCATAAGTGTGCGTGATGCATAACATATTACTAAGGCACAGAACGTTTCGGTTCTTATAGATAACTTATACCAACGAATGATTAGCGTGTTGTCGGCGCTTCACAACCTATGCCAACGATAGTTTAACTTAGGCATAGCGCGCTGCACGTATCACCGACGAACTCGTGGCGTAGCCTTGTTAAAAAACCTGCCGCACGCCGATTTAAATCATAACCGCCTGAGAATTGCAAGTGTCAACCACGCAGTCACACCTTGACGATTTAGCCAGCGTATGCCGACCTATGAAAAATGTGTCTAAAACGCTGGCACACGTCGAATACGGTATGGGTAAGTTGTGTATACGTTAAGAGCACGCTGAAAAAACGATGAAGTATGCTGTCATTTTCGTGTACGTCTCGTACGTCGTGAAATTTCAAGCATGCTGAAAATTTTACACCGTACTCGCCGTATGGCTCACACGTTCCGCTACGCTGGGAATAAGTTGTAGGCACGATATGCGATCGTTGACACACGTCGACACATGTTCCTTGTAAGTTACTCATAAGTCGAAACACGTCGAGGTAATGTTTAGCATACCCGAAACTTATTTTCTCCGTCAAGGCACATTTTCTTTTTTTTCTCCTTGGCTCCGTGAAGGCACGTGACGAACTATCTGAATGTTGTTTGTTGTTGTTGTTGTTTTTTGTTGTTTGTTTGTTTGTTTAGTCTATCACGAATTTTAAAATATATTCGGACATTTGCTTTTAAGTTTCGACGTCGACGTGACAATATCCTCAACAGAAATATTCACAGAGGAGAACTAAGAATAAGACATGAGCAAACTGAAGAGGCAATCGGACGTGACAAATATCGGAAGTTATTGTTGTTGTTGTTTTTTTTTTTAAACGCTGCCAATAGCCATTATACGGTAGCTGTAAATTAAAACACGTTCAGTAAGTTCTGTGGTCGGTCCAGAAGACGTCAATCAAATACGTCTACATACTCAATATGCGTTGAGGTACGTTACACATAGGTTCAAAGCACTTACTCATAGGTTAGAATAAGTTTGGTGCTAAATTAACCTCGACGTGTTCGACTTATGAGTAACTTACAAGTTACGTGCCACGATGTGTCAACGATCGCATACGTGCCTCGACGTGTGTCAACGATCGTGTAACGTGCCTAAAACACGTTACTCATAGGTTATAAATAAGTTTCGGGTACGCTAATCATTACCTCGACGTGTCGACTTATGAGTAACTTACAAGTAACGTGTGTCGACATGTGTCAACATCGTGTAACTGCCTACACTATGCCAGCGTGGCGACAAGCGTGTAGGATCATACTGCATACGCGCTAAAATTTCAAGCATGCTAAAATTTAGGACGACCGCAAAGGTACAAACAATGAAAGCCAGGCGTACTACGACGTATGGCATTGTTTTTTCAGCGTGCTCTTAATGTTATCAAAACTTACCCATAACGTATTCGATGTGTGCCAGCGTTTTAGACACATTTTTCAGAGGTCGGCATACGCTGGCTAAATCGTCAAGGTGTGACAGCGCCTTAACCAAAGCATTCTGTGATATTTTCCTAATTTGTTTGTATTATTATGCAATTAAACATAATGACATCACAATGACGTCATAAGAGACTCTTCCAGCAAGCCAATTTTGTTTGGAGCATGAGCTTCTCTTAATTATTAAGTTGATGTGGTTCTTTGGTGAAAAAAATGGTGCTTTTGTCCACCGTGTAACGATTTTTTCACTACTGACAGGTTTTCACCACTGACACTACACTCCCTTTCAAAATTTTCACCTTTTGTTACCTTAGAGCCTGGAATCAAATTGCATTAAATCAGACTTTTTCCACCTTTATTTACACATCATAACCCACAACTTCAGAGTGAAAAACAAATTCTACAAATTTCAGAAAATTAATTTAAAATACAAAACTCGAATATCGCGGTTGGATAAGTGGCGGCGAGCTCGTGAGCGAGGCGGTTGTGGTCGGGATTGCGGCGTCAATGGTTATTGTAGGTGAGTCCGGGTTATGGTTCGATGTCGTGAGGAATTTTATGAAGCATTGTGATGGTTGCAGGAATGTTGTAGCGTTGGGGTCTGAGTACGGCAAAGGTCTAAGGTGATGTGTCGGTTGATTGGGCCTAGGTCACATTTGCCACGGCTGCCGTGGGGTCTCCAAAATCTGCGGCCACTAGCAATTATACGGCGGCCACAGTATTTCCACAGTCACACAATGTAGCAGTCACATATGTTTTTATTTTTCGGGTAGCTGCACGGGGTATTTAGAAATCGTGGAGACCAAAAACGTAGATGGAACACATCTACGTCTTTGATTTGATGTCGCACGGTGACCTTAGGGTGTCGCTGCGGCGGCCATAGAATTTTCAAGGTGCCCGCAAGGCGACCGCAGGGGGGCCCTAAGGCGAACGTGCGCGCAGACGGACGGTAACGAGTGGGTATATATACCAGTACTTTTTTTTACTGATATAAAAATATACCAGTATATATAACTGAATATACTATAACTATAATATACCGTGGTGCCCCCAGAATCCGAACGCCCCATTGTTTGAACAAATTGGAATCCGAACAATTTTTTCGAGAAAATTTTGCCCTAAAAACCTAATACATTTTAAAAACCGAACACAACGTAGCGTTCCTGTTTGTTCACGTGTCTCCCCCACCTGTTCGAGCCGCATCTTCGCGCTTGTTGCATTCAGTTCGTCGGTGGAAGTCCTCGTGAAAACATCTCTCGTGTGTGATCGATACTTTAGGCCTCAGTCACATTTGCTCTACGGCGAGGATACGGCAGCCGTACGCCCTCTGAATTGACAGAAACGTGCGGCGGCCGCAGATAAACTGAGGTGGCCTCAGGGTGGCCCTACGCCGTATAGCTATATTTTACAGGTCGCAAGCTCGCCGTGGAATTATAACGCGGAGTTATAACTTTTTCATTTCTACGTTCGCCGTAGAAATTCGACAAGCCGAAACAAAAGAACTGGTAAAAAAAAAAAAAATTAACCCATTCGTTACCGTCCGTCTGGCCGCACGTTCCTTAGGGTCCCCCTGCGGTCCCCCTGCGGTCGCCTTGCGGGCACCTTGCGTCTGCTTGAAAATTCTATGGCCGCCGCACGAACGCCAAAGGTCACCGTGCGACATCAAATCAAAGACCGTACGGCACCCCATGTTTTCGGTCTCCACAATTTATAAAACCCCGTGCGTCTACCCGAAAATAAAAAACATACGAGCATAACCCGCACTCTGCGCGACAGTTTGGGTGGGTGTGTTTGAGAAGAGAACTGATGCAGAGTATCAGTAGTAATTTTACTTTAATGCAGTAAGTGGAATACGATCTTCATGAATCATTTTATTTACTTTTTTTGTACCATGCACCTCATATGGTCTTTGAGATAATGTAAGCCGAATCTTTACTCGAGCGCAGAACAAAGTCAATAGCGCGACACGAAACCACAAACTCGGAAATATATAATGTGATATATTATCTCGTGAGAAATACTGCGGCCGCTTTATAATTGCTAGTGCCCGTACATTTTGTAGACCCTCCGCGCCAAGCCAAATGTGACAGGCCTTATCTTTCACCTTCATTTGTGTGTTTGTTTTTTTAATCATCTTGTGTTTTAATTAATAAACAAAAACAATCCGATCACGTGGTGTGACGGACTGTCGGGCAAGGATTTAATTTCACAGCAAAACCGGTTGTATTTGGAATATCCATGATTACGTCAGCCCGATGCGTTCGATGAAAGTGATTGTGGTTCTGTGGGCATCATGTTTGATTGAGCTGCCCTGGGGGCAGCGCTCTCGCAGAGTGCGCGAGCGACCGGAACCAGGACGGAGCTCGAGCCTGTGTGGACCTTTGGATGTGGTGATTGTACCAGTTTACATCAATACACCGCCACCGAAGGTCATTTACTCATCTTATTTTACCTTAACATGGGGAATTTCAGTTTAAAGTGTCTTGAAAGTGGGTTTTCTTTGGGTCCACGAACGGATTAATTCATATTATTTCTTATTGGGAAAATATTTTTGGAATCCGAACTTTTTGCAATCCACCCTCTGAACGAATTAAATTGGGATTCTGGGGGCACCACTGTATAGGCAACCTATACTCGATCTCTAGCGTAGCGCACGGTGGACGCACGGTCGACCAGACTGCCACGGAGGCCGTACGTAGGTGCACAGGGGCGTAGGGGAACCGTGCGTCGACCCTGCTTTGCCTGCAGGTAGTCACACAGACCGCAAGGCCACCATACGGCGACCGTGGAAATAGTGCGGCCGCCGTAATTTTTTGGGGGTTGGGAAAATCATTTTTCATTGAGAAGAGCTTACGGCAGCCGCACGAATAACGCAAGCCCACCATACGCCCTACGTAGTCGACGTGGAAACACATCTATCATAGCTTGGCTTGTCGAATTGCTACGGCGAACGTAGAAATAAAAAAAGTTATAACTCCGCGCTATAATCCACGGCGACCCTACGGCCTGTAAAATATAGCCAAACGGCGTAGGCCCTGCCACCTCACTTCTCTTGCGGCCGCGCGACGTTTCTGTCAATTCAGAGGGCGTACGGCCGTATCCTCGCCGTAGAGCAAATGTGACCTAGGCCTTAATGGCACGCCGTTTCATCTCTTTTGATATGTGCATGGTTTGAACAGGGACACTACAGCATATCCTCATAACATCACTGTCCGGCCAGTGGTGTGCATGGCATGGTAGAGTTCATGTGTGAAATAAAGTGAATAAAATAAGTGAAAGAATAGGGGATTTAAGACCGAACTAAAAGCCCTCTGCAATGCATCTTGTCCCATTCACCCACTGGACATATGGAAAGGCTAACTGAACAAATACTAATGAGATAACTATCTCGCGATCGCTGTATGATGGATGCCATTGCCTTGGGGGAGTGCCAGTTTCGCAGAGCCGCAAAACTACCCCCCTCCCTTTCATTAGACTTGACCGAGCTGTTAGGCTTTTGTATGGCATGTAGAAGCAATTTTCCCTCTAAAACAATTTACCAATGAGTCCCTGAGTGTGAAATTTCAAATACATGTCCCAAAAATAATAAACCTAATGCATTGCGTAACTAAGCTAAGTGACTCACACGGACAACTTTATGGTACAGACATTTCCAGAATTTGAACTAAAACATAGGCAGATGGGCTTACAACAATAACTTTATACAATTCTAATATTTACACCACCCATGGCCCAGAACTGGAACTCAAGGGAAAAATAAAAAGTTAGCAGGGAGCAGCAGCAAATATATGTCTGTGCTGTGCAATGTCTTAGTTGCCATTGATGGCTTTCTCTCACAAAACTGCTGGAGGCAGCTCACCCTACCACGGCAGGCCATACGCCGTTTCACAGGCCATTTGGAAATGGCCTTTATCATGCCCTCTTTCAGGCTGCTTACATGCAGTCATCGGTGGCATGACTGCCCACTGGCAACCCTTCATGATGTGGCATGGCTGCCCACTGCGGTCCTTCTGAAGTGGTGTGACTAGAACAAGTGGTCCTGGGGCATATGGCAATGGCTAGGCAAAGAGGTAAGGCAAAGGCATTCAAGGTGAGGTGGTGAAACCCAAGTCAGCAGGTGACGCTGGCCGACCTCATGACGGTGGCTTACCTGGGAGAGAGTGGTGGTGCTGGCCGGTCTGAAGGGGGTTCAGCCATAACCTACATCCCCCCTAATCCCATGGCCTACGCCTATTTTTGGCCGTACCCCCCTTGCTAAGTTTCAACAAAACTTTTTTTTCTATTCCTAGTCCCCCCAATGTCATTGTCTGGCAATCTTTGTCCAAATTTCTGGCCCCTGGCCAAATTCCTAATCCCATCCCCCCAAGGTCCCTTTGGGAGGAGACAATTAATCCCTCGGCTCTCCCAACGGGTAAGTGCAGCAGCCTACGATCAGTGAAGAGGTGGATGGTAGGAAGGGGTATACATACCTAATCTATCTTCTCCTTTATCAACTTTTAAACTATCCTCGGGGCTTTGCAATACGCCTGTCTCTGTTAAACTATGGGTTGTATCAACACATATCAACCCACAGCTGAGGAGCTCTTCTTGCATATCAAAGATGTCCCCATTGAAGATGAGATCATGGTGTCTTTTGACGTCACAGCACTATTTACCTACATCCCCGTTGACCTAGCAAGGAGAACCTTGGAGACCGCCATCACTGTGGACCAATACCTGGTAGATAACAGCCAACTCAGTCCGACACAGCTACTTTCACTGTTGGACTTGTGCCTCACATCAACATACTTCTGTTTCGGAGGTCAAATTTGCTCAAACCAAGGCACACCCGTGGGCTCTCCCATATCAGGCTTGATCGTGGATTTAATAATGCAACACTTTGAGCAACAGCCATCAGAGGGTGAAAAAATGCCCAAACTTTGACTCCGCTATGTGGCTGACACGTTCACCATCATCAAAAAACACAGCTTTGACAGGTTCCAAACCCACATCATCAGCATCCTACCTGCCATACAGTTCACACACAAACTCGAACAAGCCGGCTTCATTGCTTTTCTGGATGTAGGCGTCACATGCACAACAGACCGGCGTTTAAGCACCCAGGTGTACCACAAACCCACGCGTACAGACCAGGTGCTTAACTACAACAATGGTTACCCGACTACACACAAACGGTCTTGTGCATGAACCTTGTTCGACCAGGCCAAATCGCAATGCAGTGATCAAAATACACGACGACCGAAATTGAGCATGTCACTCGCTTGCTGCAGAACAATGACTACCCGGGAGCATTCATTCAGTTTTGCCACCGTTAGAGTGTACCCACACCACGACCTGAGGAACCAGTCAAAACAGTTGTATTACCATACATCGGCAATACTTCGGAGATGGCCAACCATTTGCTGCAACCATTCGGAATCCAGGTCGCACACAAACCTCAGACAACACACCGCATGTAGCTGTCTGTGCCCAAAGACAGGGTGAATCGACTCGACAAGATGAACGTGGGCTACAAAATCCCCTGTCGAGACTGTGATGCCAATTATGTGGACCAGATGTCCAAGCAACTTGCGATAGTTTATGCAGCTCCAACAATCTGTAGCACGCGGAGACAAGCTTTCGCTGGTGGCGGTACATTGTCATTACCTTCAACACACCTTTGCATGGGAAAACAGCAGTTAAAGCCTCAGCACCCATCCAGGCCAGCTGGGAAATTCTTAAAACATGGCTTTCTGGCACATGGTCAATTAACCGTCACGTGGTCGATTAACCGTCATGTCGACCTGCATATGCCTGGTGTTGGCTTAATGGGTAGGGTGGTGGGCTTGGGATCCTAGGGTCCTGAGTTCAAATCCTACTTGGCTTTGAATTAATTCCAGGTGGGGTTGACTGAGCATGTCATCCTTCTGAGGTTGGCAAATGAGTACAAGCTTGCTGGGATGATTGAGCCATTTGAGTATCCTGTGTCGGAGTGGTGACCCATCCAGGATTGTGCCCAGTAGCACAGGAGACTGCTTCGGCAGCACCGATGCTCTGTACAGAGTATGGTCCCAATGGATGGATGGATAAGTATGCTGCACGTCTCTGCAGCTGCACGTCTGATGTCTTATTGTTCCCTCTGCGGATGGAAGATAGTGTTCTTCTGAAATGTCAGGATTTTAACAAATAATTTTATTTTTCTTTTCGGCTGAGTGTGCTTTTACTCTCTGTACAAATATATTGATACGGTTGTGGGGGTAGATGGAGGAATTTCATAGGAAAGTTAGGATTGAATAGAGTTGCTTAGTCCTGGAACGTGTAGGAGACATCTCAATTCATAAGTAGGGAAACTGTGAGCGTGTCACCGCGTCACCGAAGTGTTACGTATCACCGCATAGGGGGGGGGGTGGTGCTGTGTTAATTAGATAGGGATTAAGACCAACTTTCCCCAGTATGTAATTGCCTCCTGTGACCTTCCCCTAAGTTTTTGTATTTACAAGCCAGCCATGAAGGAGTTGCATTTTTATAACAACCACAACCATAACAACAAGCAAGCAAAATGTGCTGAGTAGGCAGAAGCCCCACCTTCCTGGGTTTCGTGTGAGCAAGCTACGCCCAGAGGTGGAAGAAGCGAGGAGGTTTTTTTGGTTTGGTTGTTGGTTGAGAGTTGGGTGTAAGGAACGCACCTGGTCGAGAGACGAGAGAGTGAGGAGATGGCCTGAAAGATCAGGGCATTATGGCTGGCACATGAAGAAGACAGCATTATTCTCGTATTTGTGCTGAGGCGAATTGGCTCACGTGGTGGAGCCAGACGCTGGCCATTGAAGCTTGGCTGGTCATGAGAGACCAACCTCGAAGCCTCATGTATATCACCGAAGAGACAGCGCCATTCTGCAGAGAGCGCATTGGCAAGCGCGATCGACGAGGAAGCCGCACGGTGGTCTCTGAGCCTTGGCGTTGAATACCGCTTCACGAATTGCCTCACATGCGTTTTCTGTCCAGAGAGTGGCTCGGCGCCATTTTGGGCGCGTCTACCCACGTAGGACGAAACACCTCGAGCCCAAAGTTCAATAAAGACCATCTCTGGACCAAGCTAAGTGCCAGAATAAAGGGAGGATTTTCTTTCATTTTATTTTCCCCTTGTCTGTATCTAAATCTGTGTGTGGAGATGCCTTGACTTTAGACCTTAAATGCTTCATGGATTATAATTACATTCTGACTTATACCCTTGTAAATATTTATATTTTCATGAAATCCCCATTTATTTTAAGATGCTGTGTCCGTATATTTGTCGTGGGGTTCAAGTATAAACCCCATCTGTGCTTCCATGTGCTGTGCTTCCATCCATCTATTCCGTCGCTCCGCCAGTGCTGCCAATGTCACTCCTGCGCACGCGATAATCTCTAAGGATCATGTGTCCGCCTCCTAAGGAAAACTGCTCGACGATCCGGGCTGGTCAGTGTTAACCGCCCGTCCACCACAATTGGGTCGGGGGGATAAACTTAACCGCAGACCCGCGACAATATATACAGTATATATAGAAATATGTGGAGTGTGACAAGCACTCCCCCAATCTCCATTTGATATAAAGTCCAACACCAAAGCGTCACCTCCAATCCGGAGGCCCCGGCCCGGCGACTCTGTCAAACAGACAAAGATTACATGGTTAATATCAGTTAAACATCAAACGGAGCCGCATTTCCGGATTTTGAGCTTATTTGCCCTCATCACGATGGCGTACCAATAAATGTCTAACCAATGATGACCACATTCGTCTTTTGAACATCAGACGCACCTCCTGACTGTTATGGTGAGCATTGCCGCATTGACAGAGTTGCCGGGCCGAGGTCTCCGGATTGCATGTTATGGTACGCATTGACCTTGGCGGAGGGGTATGGGACAATAAACAGGTCCCTTGACAAACCACTTGAAATCCACAAGAGCTGTGTCTGTTTTATTTACATCATTAGCACATAACTGATGCTTATTCAAAGCAATGCCATGCAATAGAATGGATAAAATTAACTTTGCCCTGATTAATCGAGTAGGAATCAATATTGTTCACTAACCTAGGGTTGTTAAAATGTACACATGCAAAGTAACTCAATTTTCCATCGACACGACAATAAACAATGCAGGCAGTTGTTAAAATAATTATCATGTTTTGGTGGTTTCATATTACCAAAAACAGGGCTACAGAGCAAATGCAGAGTAATGTATTGTGGGAAATTACAAATGTTGAACAACGTTTGATGGATGTTGTGTGAAATCGTGAAGACGCATTCTTGGTCCAAAGTTTATGAACTGTAATGACCCTGGGCTTCATGTGGGATTTCTTTATGGAAGGACACAAAGTCCTCCGGTGTTGTGTCTGAAAGAGAGCGACAGAAGGAATATTAAAAACAAACCCATGGTTGTTGAATGAACTTTTTGTGACCCTACATGAGCATTGCATAAACTATTTTTATTCCAGCTTAAAAGGTTTTAGATATTGTACTTGGAACATGATGCACAGGCAAGTGAGATGCTCTCACACCCTCACTCCACATGGACCAGTAATTTAGCTATCCACTCCACTTTTCGAGAAAGGACAGCAACTCGAAGATGTGTGGTCCCTGGAAATCCTTATCCTCACTATCTGTCATAACCATTCATGCAGGGATCATATCACCAAACTGGTATCGAACGCTAGTCATGGTCTGAGTGTTCTCTGTCGATATAAAGCATTCTTGAGCTCCACACACCAACCTTCTCATGGTGTTCATGGCTTTGATATGGAGCCCCATGGAGTAAGGCTTCTGACTCTGGGCTGCTGCTCCTGTTTCTCACCTTGCTCCTCTTGAGGTAGTCAAAATTAGGTCTTCTGCACAATTGGAATCTCAAGACAGAAGAGAGTTTCCCAAGGACTGTCACCCTTACCATCAGCAGCACGTTGCTGGGATCTCTATTTTATACAAGCTTGCTTATGGTCTTGCTCCTTCTGCCCTCTCTTTCCACTTGCCCCCCCAAGGCACCCCAGGTTGCAAGCATTCCTCAAGAAAACCCTTGTCTGCCCACCATCCCAAAGTCCAGGTTGCTTTCCCACCAGCATTCTTTCATCCCCTTATTCTCCCGATTGTGGAATCGTCTTCCTGTGTCTGTCATCTCATCCTCCTTGCTTCAGTCTTTCAAATGCACGACCCATCATGACCTCATATGTTCACCCAAGCACCTCCACAATCTTGTCTACACAGGCTGATTCTTTCTCATTCTGTTCCTGTCCTTGTTATTCATTTTTTTGTTATTCCTCCCTGTGTATGTCCAACCACTCACACCCCATGAGACCTTTGTTTAAAAAAACATCTCATTTTGTCTTTGGATCAATCTCGATTTGCTCTGTTGTTCCTTGTTGGTCTGCTTGTCGGTACCTAGTTATATCTGTCAAAGTGAACCAATCTGTCTGTGCCTGTTTGTGGTGAGGATGTTGAGGTCATGGAGAGATTCACTTCCCTTGGCAGTGATATTCAGGTCTCTGCTGGCTGTGAGTCAGAGGTCAATAGACGTCTATCGGGCCTGGGGAGTCATGGATTCACTGGATAATGGGGTGTGGCGCTGCCGGTACCTGTGTGGGAGGATGAAAGTCCGAGTCTTCAGGTCCTTGGGGCCTCCAGTCTTGCTCTATGGATGCGAGACTTGGACTCTGACCAAGGATCTGAGACGGAGACTTAATTCCTTTGGTACCAGGTCTCTTCGGAGAATCCTTGGCTATCGCTGGTGGGACTTTGTGTCCAACGAGCGATTGCTGAGAGAGACTCAAATGAGATTTGTTACCTGCATAGTCCGTGAGCGTCAGCTGCGGCTGTATGGACATGTGGCTCGTTTTCCTGACACTGATCCTGCTCACAGATTCTCTCAGCGAGGGAGTCTCATGAGTGGAGGAGGCCAATGGGCCGACCATGTGCCTCGTGGTTGCAGCAGGTTGATCGGCATTCAAGGAGATGGAGATGGGCCAGGCATTTGCCTGGGGGATGGCCAGACGGAGCCCCTGGAGTACCGGCGGAAAAGTGGACGCAGCGACGCGCTGCTCTGGCACATGCTCCCATACCTGACCTGACCTGAACCAATCTTGAATATTTCGTCAAAGTCGATGTTGGACTGTGATTTCCTCTCCATCATGTATATCTGATTCTTTAAGGCATTATAGTTGAGCCACCATTATTCTTCAGATTACATCTATAACTGCAGTTGAAAGGTTTGGTTTGGAATCTCAATTTAAGATTTTGTCAGTCATCCCATGTCATGCAGGACGACAAAATTTTGGAGGAAAATTTGTTGTACAAGGATGCATCTCACGAGAATTACTTTAGTCCAGTGATCTTCACGATTGGTTTAGAGGGGGGCCACTTTTACCGAGAAGACATCAGTGTGAGGAACCGCCACACCGCCTGCAGGACTCTATAATGGCTGCTATTAGGCCCCTCCTCCACATACTCTTCTTCATTGTGATTAACTGGGCTGCAAGCATAATTGTTCGTATACTGCAACCATATTGTGATGAAGTTATGTTACTTTTCTGCTTCGCGTTGGAACACTCATTTGAAACCATTTTGGGTCAATTTGATAGCATTTATGGCAGATTATGATGGGGGTGTTTTCACATTTGTGTATTATCGGCTGCACATTAGGGGCCGCACTTAAGGCCACCAGTGGCTCCCAGGCCGTGCAATGAAGAACAGGGCTTTAGTCTCTCGATTTTACATCTTTAAGATTACTTTTTCTGCTATATGACTGCCATGCAGAAATGTCCTGTGTTCGCTCAAGGGATACACAGAAACCAAGATGGCCGTTGATTGTGCTGTAAGGGGAATGAAAAATGGCAGCGATTGTTGATCAAGGATGGGTTAAATTTCCTGAAATTCATCACAAGCTTGCAACAAAGTTTGATGATGCTCCATCACAGCAACGTGTGTACGTTGTGAGTGGTTTAAATTGGGTCGTGCCAGTGTGGGATGATCAGTGATGATCGTGCCTTCAAAGATCGATGGAGTGAATGCCTCTGCCATAAAGGAGCATTGATTAGTATTGAGTGAGCCTGCTCTGGAACTCTATTATAATTCACAATGTGGAAACAATACTTCAGGATCCGGTGTTCTGTAAAGTGCGTCAAATTGTAACTTTCATGAGAATAGCCCCCATACATCAAGCAAAGCATGAACTTGAACAAGGATTTATGTATTTATCTATTTCATGAAGAAACACCAAAAACAAAAAGAAAGTAAAGTCTTTCTTTCCTTAAGAGTATGTTCGAGGTTAATTGGACACTTTGTCGTGTCTGTGAGTGAATGTACATGAGTGCATGTGTGTGCGTATGCACATCGTTTCACCATTGCATCGGTAGTGCAAATTGGACCAGATGATGTTCTCCTGCGAGAAGCAGAAGACCCCGAGACGTCCACCTCGCATCGTTGTGTCCAGGATCACACCAGAGTCGGCTACCATTGATGTCCCTTCAAACAGCTTCACCCTGCACAGATAGACTAACATTATAAATGTCAATACAATCCTCAGTAGATATAAATCACACAGTGTAACCACGGTATTTGAATGGTGAGTTAAATTGAGGTCATCATTTTTCTTTGAGAACAAAAGTGTGTACCAATGGCTTTCGAAGATCATCGTGTTAATTCATTTGGAATATTTATTGGTTTTAGCAATGGCCCCCATTCCACCCGATGAATACTCGGTTCTGCTGCTTTGACCCCAATTAGATTTTTGATCTGATGACAGATCCTTTGCGGGAAAACGCACCTGATGTAGCCAACCTGCGGCCGGTGCTGAAGATACCAGCGGTACGAGGTCTTATCCTTCCACCCTATGTTGCGGGGATCTTTCCACAACAACTTCACCTGGTCTTCTGTGTCACCTGTATTCCATAACGCATTTCGCAGATTCTCTCCAGGCCCGGTGCTCGACTTCACCATCTGCCAGATGAGTGGCATTGTTCGCTAAAGAGTTATGCACTCCAGAATGAGTGTTGAACCGTAAAACTACCATAGCCTTTGCCCTGAAATTAAGGCCGAGATGTTGCATATCATTATTAGATGATTTTTTTACTATCTACAGAAATAACTTGGTATAATGGTGATTCATCTTTACTGATTATGTTGACCAATTTGATCACCCATGTCACGCTTAATCAAATAGGCAGTCATCGTCAGTCAAGCTCAAGAAAACGCAACAAGATTATTGAGCTTGAGGTACTTACCGACCTGGGTTTGCTACTTATATTGGTCCAACATCATTTTGATTAAGGAAACTATATAGGACACAAAAAATATTGAGTGGGTCACATTGGGCTGTTCATATTTCGCAGAGGTTTCCCAGGTTAAAATATTTTTCTTTCTCTTAATTGACTGAATATTTTATCTATCAACAAAAAGCAGGTGCAAATTAGCATTGAAACAGACGACAAACGTATCCACACGACCTTGAGCTGCAAGCCCGGCTGAGCAATGGCTCGGAACGGAGTGGATCGCCAGTATGCTTGCTGTGTCTGTTTCCACATGACCACGTAGAAGCTCGAGCTGTCCTGGTAGCCAAAGATGAATCCAGCGTAATCATCATCCGTTATCGTGTTTACATGAAACGTGCCCTCAAAGTCGACGCCATTGAACGCCGTGTAACCTGTATACATTAATGCATGTGAATAAGGAATCATATAACCCTATTTAACTTGCATCCAGAAAACAATATAATGTTCACAAGATGCATTCCTAAAATGAGGGAAGCTGGGGAGGCCGATGATGTGGACATTGCTCATGAATTTAGGACAAACAAAGGGGCTTCATGCAAGAGTATAAGACCTGAGTTGAACACAGGGTTCAACCTGCATTCTGTTTAACCCTGTGTTTGACCTACCACCATAAATCTACCACCACAAAGGACTGGAATGAAACATGAAATTGGACCGAAACAGGAGGAAATCAGTTACACGTGCAGAAGGAAAGGGTATGACAGAGTCGTGACTAAGAGAAAGTCTGGACTCATGAAGAAGGTAAACAACGAGTGATTAACTGGAGTGCATGTGGCTCATTGACTCTGAAGAGCAGTGCATTGTGAAGCAATACTTATGATCACTCATGTGATCTGAATTGCAATTTTTGATTGTGTACGTTTCCTGGTGTTCTACCCGTAGGCAGGTCCAGTATTGCCGAAGCAGTTTCTTGGCTGGAGTTATGCTGGGTGGTTTGCCATTGCCTTCCCAACAGTAGTTAGGGCAGGAATTTGTAATTTGTTCATAGTGCTGGTGATAGTTCACCTACCCTTTGCGAAAGACAACTGTGGGATCTTTAACGTCCACTAACTAATGCCGGCAGACAGGACGTACGTCCAGATTTACGTCCATCCGAGGGACGATGTACACATTGATGAACCGCCCTGCCTGTGAAACGCCAGGATGACAGTTTATAGCTGGGTCGGGATTCCAAATCAGGATAGCTTGGAGGTGAGTAAGCATGCATACCTCTCGGCCATCCTGTGAGCCCAATTTTTGATCACCTCGATAATATTGAAAGCAACACGGTGTTATCAACATTTAAAGTGGTCCAGATTTATAAGGAAACGTCCTCGGAGCTCAACGAATATGCTTTGTACAAAAATCTGAGTACACTTACCAACGGCAAGGCCGGGATCACTGTTCATTGTCTGCACAATCTCCATCCCCTACAGTAACAGAAACACAAACATCAGATTATGGTGGCATAATAATAATAATTAGAGCATCCGCTCTGAGTCTGGGAGGTTGGAGGTTGGAACTTCGATTGAGTTATATGCAAGACTTAAAAAGCCCAGTCCACATGGTCCAGGTCAGGTCTACACCCGTTAACCCTCCACCCAATCACTCCCCACAAATTTTGCATCTGTATCCATCTTGTCCACCCCTTGGCCCTTGCGTTCTTCCCTACCCATCATCATTACCCGAATCCCTTGTTTGTCCATCTCCGTTTATTTTTTCACTCGGCCCAGCTGGTAGCATCTCCCTCTCTCTTTCTGTTGTTCCTTTTGTTATATTGCATCCTGATCCATTCTGTGTTCTCACTCTTCCACGAGCCTTCACTATGTATTAAAAAATGGTATGTGCTGCTTCTTTGCTTGATTCTCAGCATTAAAAAAAAATATAGAGCATGGACAAACAACCATAGGTTGGCAACCATAGCGCAGGCCTTCCCTGTGTGGAAGGTCCTTGTAGGAGAACTCATATTATATACAAATCACTTGTTTATCTTTCAGAGTCTTCAAAAGATGTCCCACACATCAGTTTGGTGATAAACTTACTGCAGGACTACACATGAGAACATGGTGTTTAAGATCTTCACAAGGCCTTCCACTATCACAATTAAGGACTTTGACCCGCCACAACCTTATGTGATTACAAAAGTTAGCAGCTTCGCTTGATTACTCAACAATACTGCTTAAGTTAATAAATGCTGAAGCGGAGTCCCAAAAAAAGAGTTCACGGCGAATCAAGAGGATGTAAAAAATCGTGGTCGGTGATGCTCTGTGGATCTTACCTCATTAAGCACTACCCAATGAGGGTCTATCTGGGCATCTCCCTCAGGATCCAGCACAACTGTCTGATAAGCACGGAAGTCTGTCATAGTGATCTGGGAATCTTCCGGGCAAATATCCAGGCGGTCAATCACTGTATCATTATCAAAGTCCATTTCACAGACGTCACCCACACCATCACCTGCAAGGGGTCCGAGTGCAAGATGTATAATTATATTTCCATAAACACTTGATTCAAATGTTCTAACTCTTTAAACGTTAAATCAAGATCGGCTGTTTTTATTTTATTAAATACATCGATCCATTTCAGGGAAGATATTCATCAATGGGCTGCAGCTCAGAATGGCTCCTCATCCACTCACCGTCACTGTCTAATTGGTCAGGGTTTGGGATAATGCGGCAGTTGTCAGGTCGAGGTGTATTTGAGTCCAGAATACCATCATTATCGTCATCATCATCACATTCATCTCCTTGTCCATCTCGATCTGAGTCCACCTGCGATGAATTTGCATCCTCTGGGCAATTGTCTTGTGAGTCTTGGTGCCCATCACCATCTCTGCGGAGTCAAAGATCAATCAACATGGTGGACAATTGACTTAGTCGTCATATGGATTGCCACAAGTTATGCTCCTGTTCTCAACCAAGTTATAATTGTTAGATCTACCCAGGATTGGTATATATTAATCGTGGACTTGTACCTGTCTTTATTTGAATCACAGTCATCTCCAATCAGATCGCTGTCACTGTCCATCTGTGGGAATAGGTGGAAGATTGTGAACTAAAACAAAACTGGAGAAGAAATGGCAAACATAATGTACCAGTGATGTGTGATGCATACCTGTTTCGGGTTTCTGATGTACGGACAGCTGTCACACACATCACCAATACCATCCGAATCAATGTCCGACTGATCTGTATTTGCAACTTCTGGGCAGTTGTCCTGCCTATTGGTTACTTCTGCAAAACACCAACAGCATTTCCTTGAGACAAACCCATGGATTGGAGAGAGTAGGAGGGATAAATCATTATCATGTATATTGTATCACATCATGTATATATTTTTTTGTATACATTGTCGAGGCTCGTATAAGAGCTAACACACAGCACATATAACAAAGGGGGCAAGAGACAAGAGGGCTGGGAGAGGGAAGCACAAAACAGTAGGAAGTAGAGACATTAGGAGATTTGTGGAAGGGAGCGGGATGGGAAGGAGTACACGGGGTATACAAGATGGACACCACAGGGACTTTCAGGACCTCACATGAAAGGGAACTTTCGGGAAGGAAGGCAGGGACTTTGAAGGAGGTGGGTTTGGGGTGGATTAATGGGGGTAGAAAAGATAGAGGATTTGGATGGGGGATGATAAGAGTGGTGGTGAACAGCTGTTGTGAAGGCCTGGAGGGAAGAATGGGATTGAACAGAGTGAGGGAGTTTATTCCAAAAGTGGGGAAATAGAGGAATGAAAGAGTGAAGGTGCGCAGCGATTCGTGATTTCGGTAGTTTTACCAGAAGGGGGTTGTTGGCGGACCTTGAGCGCCCTGCGGAAATATGGTGGAACAAATCACACACAGAGCGGGGGGGGGTGAGACTGGAGAGGAGATGGTTAGAAGACAAAAAGACCACCGACCTGCCTGCAGTGAGAGAGTGAGAGGCCCAAAGACTCAGCCTCGCCGCGGGAGATACCAATGATCCTAAAAGCCTTGTTTTTCACAGCGTGAAGCCGAGCTTGGTATGAGGCAGGAGCACTAGCCGAGTGGGGAGAGCAGCACTCCATCAGGCTGTGGATGAAAGCTTTGTATGTGGTTAGGAGCTCAGGTGTGCCAAGGAAGGACATTGCACAATGGAGGATGCCCAGTCGGCGAATGGCTTTGGAGGCCAGCTTAGAAATGTGGCTTTCCCAGGAAAATTTATGGCAGATAGTGAGACCCAAAACCTTGAATGATAGGACTTTTTCAAGAAGATTGCTGATAAAGTATATGAGGGGGAAGAGGGAGTTCCAGGTGGTCCATTCGGAGAGACAGAGTGAGATTGTGAGATTTGTCAGGATTGAAAGACATGTTCCGAGTGTTTGACCAGCTTGTGGTTTTATCCAGGTCTGCAGAGAGTGAAGAGGCTGCTGCCTGCCGAGCTGAGGAATGAGAGATGGTATGGCAGAGGGTGGAGTCATCAGCAAAGAGATACAGAGGATTTTCCAGAGAGTCTGAGAGATCATTGATGATGATTAGAAAGAGCACAGGGCCCAGAACATTGCCTTGAGGAACTCCAGCCTGGACAGAAAGAGGAGATGAGAAAATGCCATGAAGAGCCACGCGTTGACTGTGATAGGACAGGAAGTCTGCAAGCTATGAGTGGAGATTGCCTTGGATACGATTAGAAGAGAGTTTGGTGAGCAGTGTGGGGTGCCAGACCACATCACTAGCTCACTATATGTCTCGGGAGATGGCTCTGATCTCACATCTGGCATTGAGGATTTATCTTGAAGAATTATGTTGAAAAGTAAAAATAAAAATTAAAGTATAAAATGGATGTTTCAATAATATCAGGGGTATGCATGACAGAGGGATGCCTCTGAACATTTCATTGTTTGTAGTATTGTTTAGTCTAACTACAGAGACAACTTTTTGCTAACATGATGCGAAAAACCTCTCTTAATCGCTTGCTCCACTTGCTGAGCGGCTTGCAAAGTGGTTGATACAAAACGACTGGCTTGGAAAGCGATAGCAAGGTGCTTGTTAACAGAACACATCCGTGGTGTGTTTTGCAAGAAGATGCAATCAAACGGAAGACCAAGGAGGAACCTGAAGAATTAAAGAGCAAAGATGGAGTCATCAGGAGGAACCTGTATGGGAATCGGGTTCCAGCTGCTACTCTACAACCCTCTAACCCATCCAGGTGCACCCAAGTGAGCCTTGCAGAAAAATTTCTGCAAGAATTTACTTCTCCTTGGAGAGATAAATAATGAAAGAGAGAAATAGAGTCAAAGAGATGAAAGAGAAGAAAAAGCAAGAATTAGAATGAATAAAGAGAATTGTGAAAATATTAGAAAGAAGTGTGAAAAGAACAAAGATGTCGGGAAGAACCCAAATAGATAGATATCAGCAGTTACTCCCCAGGCTCAAACACAGCAACATGTACACTACCAGTCAGAAGTTTTAGAACACCCCCATTTTTCCAGTTTTTACTGAAATTTAAGCAGTTTAATGTTTTCAATAGTACTCTGAAATGTATCTTGGTGGAGGATGAACCCCTGACCAACTAGGCATAGACCAGAGGGTATGCATGGCGCTGCAAAATGCTGTGGTCGCCCTTTTGGTTCAGGGTGCCAGTCACTCTGTGCAAGTCGCCGACTCTGGATCCAGCAAAAGAGCCCCAGATCATCACGCTTCCTCCTCCATGTTTGATAGTTTGGTGTCACACCACTGAGGACCATCCTTTCGCCGACTCGACGGCGTAACAAAAACCCTGCGTGATGAACCGAAGATTTCAAATTTTGATTCATCGGTCCATAAGACCTTCTTCCAGTTTTTCAGTAGTCCACTAGCGTGCTTCATGCACGGGCAAGCCTCTTTTTCTTATTTTGCCATCTTACTAATGGCTTTCTTACTGCCACTCGACCTGTCAAACCTGCAGCTCGAAGTCTTCTCTTCACAGTTGAAACTGAGACTTCCTTACTTCGACCAGTGGTAAGCTGTGCTTGAAGCTGCTGTCCTGTGAGCCGCCTATCACACAAGCTGTGACTCTCAGAAACTTGTCTTCTGATTGTGTTGTGGCTTTGGGTCTGCCAGACCTCTTCCTGGCAGAGTTTCCTCCAGTTTCCAAGTGCCTTTTGATGGTGAGGGAACAACTGTACTCACTGACACCTTGGCCACTTTGCAATTTCTCGAAAGGAAAGACCTAACTTATAAATGGTTATAATGGTCTGTCTGTCTTCCTTTGTTAATTGTCGTTTTTCTCACCATTATGATAGCAACATACTACTTCCTGCAGTGAAATATTGTCCAAATAATGCTTCAGAGGGTGTCGCAACACAGTCTGTTCCAACACTGCTTTTATACAGACAGAGGGTGTGGAACTAATCATCAAAAGTTTGGACACCTGTAGGAATTGTTTGCATCAACTTTCAAGGCTTAATTTACTTCCATTGCTGCAGAACAGCTTCAGTTGCTAACCCATTACTTCTTCCCTGAAAAGGACCTTTTGTAACAACTATGAAATTTACATTATTTTTCAGTTTTTGGTAACCTAAACTCTTTTTTTAACTTCTGGCAGTTTACCGCTTAGATTTTACCATTTCAGGTTATTCACTGGACTTGAACTGCTTAAATTTCAGTAAAAACTGGAAAAATGGGGGTGTTCTAAAACTTTTGACCGGTGGTGTATAAGCTACCAGAGGTCCATCAACGGAGAAGCACAGTCCACACAGCATCAGGATATGGAACAAACATAATCAAATGGAAGACCAAGAAGTAAAGAGCAAAGATGGCGTCATCAGGAGGAACCTGGATAGGATTCGGGTTTCAGCCGCTACTCTACAACCCTCAAACCCATCAAGGCACAGCCAAGTGAGCCTTACAGAAAACATTCTGCAAGAATTCATTTCTCCTTAGAGAGATAGATAACAAAAAAGAGAGAGTAAAAGAGAATAAAAAGCACCAGCAATTAATACAATACTGTCCTGCCATATTAGTTTGCCGCCACGGAAGAAATTCTCCCCTTCCCATCCATTCCGATTAGTTTGTTACCAAGGTGACCAGTGTATACATAAATTAATTGAATAAATTTATCTTCTCGAAAAAGAGAAGAAAGAAAGAATTAGAGAGATAAAGAGGAAGGGGGGGAGAGAGAGAGAGAGAGAGAGAGAGAGAGAGAGAGAGAGAGAGAGAGAGAGAGAGAGAGAGAGAGAAGGAGAGAGAGAGAGAGAGACAGAGAGAGAGAGAGAGAGATAAAGAGGGAGAGAGAGAGAGATAGAGAGATAGAGAGAGAGAGAGAGAGAGAGAGAGAGAGAGAGAGATAAAGAGGAGAGAGAGAGATAGAGAGATAGAGAAGAGAGATAGAGAGATAGAGAGATAAGAGGATAGAAGATAGAGAGATAGAGAGATAGAGAGATAGAGAGATAGAGAGATAGAAGAGATAGAAGATAGAGAGATAGAGAGATAGAGAGATAGAGAGGATAGAGAGAAGAGAGATAGAGATTAGAGATATAGAGATAATAGAGATATAGAGATATAGAGATATAGAGATATAGAAGATATAGAGATATAGAGATAGATAAGAGATAGAGAGATAGAGAGATATAGAGATATAGAGATATAGATGAGATTAGAGATATAGAGATATAGAGATATTAGAGATATAGAGATATAGAGATATAGAGAATATAGAGATATAGAGATAAGAGATATAAGATATGAGATAGAGATAGAGATAGAATAGAGATAGAGATAGAGATAGAGATGGAGAGATGGAGAAATGGAGAGATGGAGAGATGGAGAGATGGAGAAGGAGAGAGAGAGATAAAGAGAGATGAGAGATAGAAGATAGAGAGATAGAGAGATAGAGAGATAGGAGATAGAGAGATATAATATAGAGATATAGAGATAGAGAGATAGAGAGATAGAGAGATAGAGATATAGAGATATAGAGATATAGAGATAGAGAGATAGAGAGATGGAGAGATGAGAGATGGAGAGATGGAGAGATGGAGAGATGGAGAGATGGAAGAGATGCAGAGATGCAGAGATGGAGAATGGAGAGATGAGAGATGGAGAGATGGAGAGATGGAGAGAGATGGAGAGATGGAGAGATGGAGAGATAGAGAGATAGAGAGATAGAGAGATAGAGAGAATAGAGAGATAGAGAGATATAGAATATAGAGATATAGAGATAGAGAGATAGAGAGATAGAGAGATAGAGAGATAAGAGATAGAGAGATAGAGAGATAGAGAGATAGAAGAGAAATATAGAATTATATAGAGATATAGAGATAGAGAGAATAGAGAGATAGAGATATAGAGATATAGAGATGGAGATAGAGAGATAAAGAGATGAGATGGAGAATGGAGAGAGGAGAGATGAAGATGGAAGATGGAAGAAGCAGAGATGCAGAGATGGAGTGGAGAGATGGAGATGGAGAGATGGAGAGATGGAGAGATGGAGATGGAGAGAGGAGATGGAGAGATGGAGAAGATGGAGAGTAGAGATATAGAGATATAGAGAGATATAGAGATAGAGAGATAGAGAAGAGAGAAATAGAGAAGAGAGATAGAGAGATAGAAGATAGAGATAGAGAGATAGAGAGAATAGAGATAGAGAGATAAGAGATAGAGAGATAGAGAGATAGAGAGATAGAGATAATAGAGAGATAGAGAGATAGAGGAATAGAGATATAGAGAGATAGAAGAGATAGAGAGATAGAGAGATATATAGAGATAGAGAGATGAGATAGAAGAGATAGAGATAATAGAGATAGAGAGATAGAGAGATAGAGAGATAGAGAGAAGAATAAGGAATATAGAGATAAGAGATATAGAGATATAGAGATAGAGAGATAGAGAGATAGAGAAGTAGAGAGATAAGAGAGATAGAGAGATAGAGAGATAGAGAGATAGAGAGATATAGAGATATAGAGATAGAGAGATAGAGGAAGGAGAGAGAGAGATAAGAGGAAGGAAAGAGAGATAAAGAGGAAGGAGAGAGAGAGAGAGAGAGAGAGAGAGAGAGAGAGAGAAGAGAGATAAGAGGAAGGAGAGAGAGAGAAGATAAAGAGGAAGGAGAGAGAGAGTAAAGAGGAAGGAGAGAAGAGAGATAAAGAGGAGGGGGGGAGGAGAGAAGAGAGAGAGAGAGAGAGAGAAGAGAGAGAGAGAGATAAGAGAGGAAGGAGAGAGAGATAAAGAGGAAGGAGAAGAGAGAGAGATAAAGAAGAGATAAAGAGGAAGAAGAGAAAGAGAGAGAGAGAGAAGAGAGAGAGAGAGAGAGAGAGAGAGAGAGAGAGAGATAAAGATAGAGATAGAGATAAAGAGGGAAGGAGAGAGAGAGATAAAGAGGAAGGAGAGAGAGAATAAAGAGGAAAAGGGGAGAGAGAGAGAGAGAGAGAGAGAGAGAGAGAGAGAGAGAGGAGAGAGAGAGAGAGAGATAAAGATAGAGATAGAGATAGAGATAGAGATAAAAGAGGAAGGAGAGAGAGAGATAAAGAGGAAGAGAGAGAGAGAGAGAGAGAGAAGAGAGAGAGAGAGAGAAGAGAGAGAGAGAGAGAGAGAGATAAAGATAGAGATAGAGATAGAGATAGAGATAGAGATAAAGAGGAAGGAGAGATAGAGATAAAGAGGAAGGAGAAGAGAGATAAAGAGGAAAGAGAGAGAGAGAGAGAGAGAGAGAGAGAGAGAGAGAGAGAGAAGAGAGAGAGAGAATGAGATAGAGATAGAGAAAGAGATAAGAGGAGGAGAGAGAGAGATAAAGAGGAAGCAGAGAGAGAGATAAAGAGGAAAAAAAGAGAGAGAGAGAGAGAGAGAGAGAGAGAGAGAGATAAAGATAGAGATAGAGATAGAGATAGAGATAAGAGGAAGGAGAGATGGAAGATAAAGAGGAAGGAGAGAAGAGATAAAGAGGAAAGAGAGAGAGAGAGAGAGATAGAGAGATAGAGAGATAGAGAGTAGAGAGATAGAGAGATAGAGAGAATAGAGAGATAGAGATAGAGAGATGAGAGATAGAGAGATAAGATATAGAGATATAGAGAGATAGAGACAGAGAGACAGAGAGACAGAGAGACAGAGAGACAGAGAGACAGAGAGATAGAGAGATAGAGAAGAGATAGAGAGATAGAGAGATAGAGAGATAGAGAGATATAGAGATATAGAAGATATAAGAGAGAGAGAGAGAGGAGAGAGAGAGAGGAGAGAGAGAGAGAGAGAGAGAGAGAGAGAGAGAGAGAGGAGAGAGAGAGAGAGAGATGAGATAGAGATAGAGATAGAGATAATAGAGAGGAGAGAAAAAAACGATTGTTTCTTCCTTTTATTACAAAAGTGAAAAAGGACAGTTATGTACGGTCACAGAGAGAAAACACAATAGTTAAAACATTGTTTCAAAGAGAAATTATAAACAAATCGGCATCAGGTATAAAAATTACATCATTAAAAACCCATTTTTCTTTTAATAATGTTAAACTTTTGTTCATGTAAAAAAAAAAAGTATTCCAGTTTTAATCTTGCACTCACAAGAGCCTTAAAAGTAATCAGTAGCCTGATCCACGAGAACATATCGGGCCCAATACATTTATAAAATATCATGCTATATATCGTTTTTGGCCCGATCTCCCAATGGTGAAGAATCACTTTAAATAATTCCCGTCTCCGGAACCAGATTCAGATATTCACCAAAATCTAAAACCTTCGTCCTTATCACACACCCAACGTGTCCACCAAGTTTCGTCCGAATCCGCCCACAACTTTTTGAGATATGGTGTTATATATCGGTTTAGTTCTATCTCTCAATGGTGAAGCATCACTGAAAAAATTATCAGATCCGGATTCGGATTTTCACCAAAATTGAATCAATTCTCTACTGTCACACACCCAACATGTCCACCAAGTTTTGTCCGAATCCGTTCACAACTTTTTCAGATATCCTGCACACAGACAGACAAACAGACAGAAACGGGTGAAAACATAACCTCCTTCACCTTCGGTGGTGGAGGTAAAAATGAGAATGAAGTTTCACAAAGCGTTCTTCGAGGAAGGTAAAGAGAGGTTGTAATCATCCACATTCAAGGTACATATTGTACGTGGTAACGTTTCAATTGATGCACAGAAAGGGCAGAGATTAGAGTTGGCAGTAGAAAAGCGATTCAATAAAATATTATGAGGTAACCAGTGTATAAGTTTCCATTGAATGTCTCCAACATATTTTGGAGTAGGTAAGAGGTGCAAACCTTACCAACTGGGAAAGTTAGGAGATATTGGGGTTTAAAAAAAACAAACTCTCCATTGAAGCCTCGGGTGCTCAGAAAATGTTTTTGTGTGCAAAATTTTGACGCAGGCATTGTACTGTTGTGGGCCGGGTATCGGTGGCGAGCACAACCGCTAGGTGGAGCAGTAGAGTAGGCTCCACCAAACACCCGGAATTCAGATCGTTTCCCTCGGATAACTCCGAAGGTACGGGTCCCTTACAGGACCGTGAATCGTCAATAAATCAACCGCGTGGGCATAGGGTTATTTGCCAAACTTCAAAATACCTAGAGGCCCACGTGGCGAGCTACCGAGGAGTTCACACCCTCGACAGGGCTCGAACGGGACGAGTCGTTAGTGTGCGCGACCCGTGCGTAACCCGAGTGGATGGTTACCAAGGTCCCGTTGGTCCCAATGTACATCGACAGCAGCAACGGCCTTTTTAATCACCCAACACACACCATGCTAAACCAATGAAGGAAAGGACAAAGACGAGCTGAAACATTTAACAAGAGGGATATTTATTTACAATAGGTGGGGAAGGAACACATAAAGGGCAGAGTTAAACCGACTATAAGAGATGCAAATAATGTACAGCAAAAGCACTTAACCAGTTGCTACTTAAACAAGACAGGCCCGCACACAGACACACACCCAAAGAAAAGAGATGGACCTCAAGGGTCTTTATTATTCCTTCAGCTCGGAGGGAAGTCGAGCTGAGGGACGAGAACGTGGCTGGCTACCTGGCTGCGAGCACGCGGCTGGACGTCCACAACTTCCCGGAGCTCCAGTCGCCAGAAGACGGACCAGGGCAGTCAGACCAGACCAGCATCGGCGAAGAGATGAGGCCAGACCAACGTCGAGCAGACCAGACCAGCGTCGAGAGATGGGATCCAGGCACGCACTCGAGCGACTGGGCCAGCACCCACGAGATGAGACGAGATCAGCGCCAGCGAAATGAGATGAGATCATCGCCAGCGAGATGAGACGAGATCAGCGCCAGCGAGATGAGACGAGATCAGCGCCAGCGAGATGAGACGAGATCAGCGCCAGCGAGATGAGACGAGATGTGCCAGCGAGATGAGATGAGATCAGCACCAGCGAGATGAGACGAGATCAGCGCCAGCGAGAATGAGACGAGATAGCACCAGCGAGATGAGAGCAGACGGGGCGCAATCCTCCTCCTCGCGTCGTCCGACAACCACCACACTTCTTTTCAGGAGGGAGGGGCTTCTTCTCCGACCACTCGCCTCCCGATTGGTCGGGCCCATTGCGCAATTCCCTGTCCGTCCTCCATTGAGCAGGCCCACGGTAGGCGGGCAACTCCCACCCCTCCGAGCAGAGGCGTTTGTGGCTCCGCCCACCTCCTCACCTCTGGCCACGTGCCTAATGGCGATGGTGCTGAGTCGGAAACGGGGCGGTGAGATGCCCGCTGCTTGCCGATTGACTCAGAGGGACGCCATGCCTATGTTAGCTCCCGTCCATGCGCGCCACTTGCTGGCGAGGCGCGAAGAAGCCGCGAGCGTTATGGCGTCAGGATGGAGCGAAGGTGTTGTTGTTGTTGTTGTGATACGGGGTGTAAAAATGAAAAGAAAACCCTAACGATCAAAATAGCTCTGCAGCGCACGAACATTTAATTCCCATTAGACTAGGGACGGAACCCTAACTAGAAACAACACACTTACCGATATAACTTTTCTATAGGGCCTGAATGTTGAGTGTTCATGGCTTCGAGATTCGCAACAGTACAACGTTTTATTTGAGAAGGAAAGAAGGGATAATGTAGTATCATCAGAATTGTTCAGGCCAGGAGTAAGATTAATTTGGTGGCTGAAGACAAGGACTTCAGAGAAGTGAACTGTGTTTCCTCGGAGGAAGGTTGAAGTACCTCGGGGGTACTGCGGTAAGTTGAGAGGATCCCTTGAAGGAAACGTGAGATGATTCCGACAGAGCTTCCACCAGTTCTTTGTGCCAGAGCAGCGGCAGTCGGCCAGTGGTTTCCAGACTCTGTCATGAGGTCTTTTACTCGCAGCAGCCCGGCATCAACAAAGTGTTGAATGAATTCTCTATCATTTAAATTGTTTTTCAGAAAGAGGTTGTAGAATATGTGTCAGAGTGGCGACCCATCCAGGATTGTGCCCAATAGCCAAGGGGAGATTGCTTCAGCAGCACCAATGCTCTGCATAGTGTATGGCCCCAATGGATGGATGGATATAGAATAGAGGCTCATTAAAAATACATTTCAATATTGTATATTGCCATTTCCCGAGAAAAGGAGAAGGCTTGCCAGGCGTTCATCACCCCCCAGTAGAAAGCAGGCAGCAGGGATCAATCAATGTGATGCGAGTTCATCAAAAAAAGTTCTCGGCAATATCCGAGCTTGCTTACAAGCTGTAACATGCAGCTAGCCAGAGGCTTCCGCAATAGGGCTTCATTCCCATATAGAAGCTGATGGACAGCATGAAGCCAGAAGACCATGAGCCGGCTATGGATGTCGATGAGACCTTGGCCTCCCTCAGCAAGTAGTAAGTAGGTCACGGAAAGTTGCAGCCAGTGTTTCCCTCTCCAGAAGATGTCAAATATACTCTTTTGGAGTGTGACTAGAAGGTTTCCAGGTGGTTGCAAACATATCATTTTATGCCACAGCATCTTACTATAATTCACCGTCTGTTCCCAGGTACCGCAAAAATGGCTGAACTGATCGCAACCATTTTTGGGCTGTGTAATCCTGGGGCCCCTTGAAGTAAAATAGGCATCTTACTATAATTCACCGTCTGTCTGTTCCCAGGTACCGCAAAAACGTCTGAACCGATCGCAACCATTTTTTGGGTGTGTAATCCTGAGACCCCTTGGAGTAAAATGGGCATAAATATAATAACATGACCCCCTTGACGGCTCCCGTAGGGAGTGGGTGCTTTGAGTGGAGACAATGAGATTATTGATTACGAGAGTTCTTCCACAGTAGAAGAGTTGAAAGAGAAGTCCTTTCCAATGGGATAGTTTCTTCATTACCTTGTCCAACAAACCTGTCCAGTTCTGCTGTTCAAAAGCATTGTCTCCCAGAAAAATTCTGAGGCATTTGATGCCATTTTGCTGCCAGTTCATTCCTCTCGACAGGACAATTGGTGGGCAAGCTCCAGATCCTACCCAAAGGGCTTCACTATTTTTCCCATTCACCTGGCCTGAACAAGTCTGACAATACGTTTTTAATGCCTGAGTCACCGCAGTGACATCAGCATTATTATTCACAAATATACAGACATCATCTGCATAAGCAGAAATTTTGAGTGGTGTCGTGAGACTTGATCTGGGAAAGCCAGAGATGCATGTACGTAATGGAAGCAGAAGAGGTTCGATGGCGAGAGAGTATAAAAGTCCAAATAGCGAGCAACCTTGTCATACTCCCCGTTGTACAGCAACAAGGTTGCACAATACCAGGTTAATTTTAAGAACACTGGATATATTACAATATAAAAGCTTAACACACGAGATAAAATCAGGGCCAAAATCGAAATTGTCTAAAACTCTAAAAAGGTATGTGTGATTAATGCAATCAAAAGCCTTGCCTTGGACAATAAAAATACAGATCAACATTATTGTTAAAATTGTAACAAAACTGAAGAGTCTCATGGATTAAAAAAAAAAGACGATCAAAAATGGTATGTCTGGGGATACAAAAGGATTGATGTTCTCCTACTAGTAGATTCATAAAAGGTTTCAAGCGATTGGATAAGGCTTTGGCTAAAAACATTTTTATAATCCATACATAAAACAGAAATAGGACGCCAGTTTTCTATCAGGTGAGAGTCTCCTTTCTTCGGGATTAAGGAGGTGACTGCTCTACGACAACTCCGTGGCAGCTGTCTGTCCATAAAACATTCATTCAGGACCTGTAGCGGGTGGGGTCCAATTGGCCCCAGAAACACTGGAAAAATTTGCTTGTCAGTCCATCAAATCCAGGGGCTTTGTCAAGTTTTAAGGTGTTCAAGGCAGTGGTAAGTTCAGACAAAAGAAGAGGAGTCTCCAACTGCTGCTTCTGGTTCTCTGTCCATGTTGGAAGATTGGAAACAAGTTCAGATATTGCATCATGGTTAATGTCATGTTGCATAAACAGTTGGTTAAAAATGACTCCGAGTACATTTTCTTATTGGGCCATCCTCAAAAAGGGTTTCCCATCATTCAGCAAGCATGTTATCACTGAAGATGAGGTCTCCTTTCGAAAGCTGAAGAAAGATTTGGTCGGGGCATCCAGGTCAGATATGTATGTATTTCATTTTCAAGCATAAAAATGTATTTTGTGCTGGTTTCTCATAAAGATTGTTATTGAATTTCCAAAAAGTACTCTTGTATTTCGGGCAAGGGATGGAAATTGTGAGAAATGTTGCGTTTTGGGCTGAAAACCCCAATGGGCAAATTTGGGATGATAGGACAAGATGTTCAAGTAGGGGAATGACGTAAAACTTGTCTAAGCAAGCAGGTACAATATTATTTCGAATGCACCGACACCACAAGTATTGCCAGATTGATGGGTGCTGTGACTGCCATATGTTTGTGTAATTCAGTTGTTTTGAAAAAAAATTGGTGAGGGGTATTGTGGAGGCAGGATGGTGTTTGGCACTGTTCCTGTCTAGTTGGGGTTGGAGGGTGCAATTAAAATCTCCGCCAATACAGACATGTTGACTTGGTTGTTTAGGGCATTTTGGCTGTCGAGGGAAGTTAGGTGTGCTCCAAGATTTATTTTTTTTAAACCCTCGCCGAGCTACACACATACTCAGGGCATAAATATTTAAAATAGTATAAAATTTTCCTCGGTAGTGGAATTCTAGGGATGCTAGAGATCCCTTTTGTATTACATAAAAATTGAGTGATGAAGGATAGAAGGAAGGACTAAGAATTATTGCTGTACCGCCTTTGCGGGAGCCGCTGTTACTAAAAAAAGAAAGTCCAGGGAAGAGCCTCCACCACTCTGCGACACAGCGGTTGTTGGCCTGGTTCTCCTGTAAAAGAGCAACATCAACTTTCTTTTGTCACAATAAATTCCTTACTTGAATTTTACAAAGAGTGTTACAACCTCTGTTTATATTCAAGGTTCAAATAAATAAATAAAAAAACTCATGAAAAACACGAGGAGTGACAACCACTCAGTTTTTTGATGAAAATTCATTCCTTGCTTTTTCAATTCACTTATTCAACGGGTGACGTTGAAACGAGTCAAAATTGAAAACATTAGGGTGTTTAACAATCAGTTTAGCGGAATGTATAAAATCAGGTAGCTCTAGAAAAAAGGTTTCTAAGACAACTTTCCTTTTACGGAATGTGTCTGAGAAAACCTTTTATCGCAGAGGGAGGGATTGGAGGATTTTCTTCTTCCTTTAAGTCGCTACATTCACTAACAGAGTCATCTGCATCAGATGGCTCTGATGTGTTGTCATATTGATCGTCATTAATTACCTCTTCAGTCTCATCACAACCCTCCACATTATCAGATGGGACATAGTCCATGGAGGGAGGGGGATAGGAAAGCTGCTTTAGAGGGGAGGGCAGTTTTTGGGGGAGGGGGAGAAGCCGCTGCTTTCGGAGGAGAGAGAGAGGAAGGGGAGTTATTAATTGTTGTGGTCCAGTCATATTATCAGTTTATGGATCAGTAGATGAGGGTGGAGGGTCATCTACGACTATGTCCTCCAAGACTGAGAATCGATTTTCCGTAATGAGGGACAAAACTGGGGCAGGAGTCGGTTGTCAGTTTTCGGTTGTGGGTTTTTGTAACATGTTGACCATTTTCATCTGTTATTTGCTGATGTCTTTTTCCTTTTTCTCAGGCTAACTGAAATTCATCCTGGTTAGTGGGGAGGGGGGGGGGTGCAGGAGATTAGGGGGAGAGGGGAGAGAGGGTCGCAATCATAGGGGAAGGATTTTCATCAGTTGTTTTTGAGGGATAGGCGGGGTAAGTTATAGTGGAAAGAAAGTTGTGGTTTAACGTTGTGGTCTGGGGGGTAAGGTCTATTATTGTGAAGGTTACCAAAATGATGGTTACCAAAAGTTCCTGTAGTGGAGGGAACATCACTCATTTCCAAGTGGTTGGAGCGATTAATGGAGGGAATGTTTGGATTGGTGGTGGGAATTTTTGGATCGATGGGGAGGAGGTAGGGGGCTTGGTTATCCCTGGTACGGAGGGAAGGCTGCATTTGTGAAGTGCCCTCTTTCCGGGGACAGTCATGCTTAACATGTCCAAATTGTCCGCAACCAAAACATTTTATAACGTTATTGAGACGTAAACAGTGTATTCATTTTGTTGGTGCTTTCATTTTATTATAAGGTTCAAATCTTTCAGGATCATGAACGTCTGCCACCGGAATGAAACCACGTGTTTTAGATTGTTATTCCATGATTCAAAGGGAATCATGGAAATACGAGACATGACAGTCCCATACCTGGACAGTTCTTTAACTAACACATCAGTAGAAACAAAAGGGGGACAATTTGATATCACAACTTTGATTGCTGGGCTTTCAAGGGGAAAATCATAAGGAATAAATTAGGGTCGACAGTCAAACCTTGTTCGAGAATTTGGGGGACACAATCCGCGTCGGACAAAAAAATCATGATGCACTTATTCATCCGCGACGTGGCAACAACCTTGTTGATCCCGATAACAAGACCAGCTGCAAGAACAACATCTTCGACACTAACCTCTCTTTCCGGAGGCACACAGAAGAACCCATTCTTACAGATCAGGCTCTCAAAGGCAGTAAATCGAGAATGAGCAGCTGCTATGCTGAAACAGCCACACTCACAACCTCTCCCCAACCCAGGGAGAGGAAATATACAACGTAGTCTTCCCTTGCCGAACTTCAGAAACAGGAAGTAAACAAAACGCCCTGAATTTCCCTAACTTTGGGAAAGAGGAAGCAACAAAACAAACTTAAGGAAAGACAAACAAAAGGAAAATAGAAATAACAAAGGGTTTAAGGTGAGAATCAAAAAACCGACAGAACACCGCCGAAAAACGACGAACACTTACCGGTGTCGCTAAATGTGCTCTCTGGCTCTCCCTCTCATCTCAATATATACGGGAAACACGGGGAAAACTTTACACAAGGAAGCAGACGGTGGTTGGGAAAACAAGCAACAACACAGAACACTCACAGGCCTCCACAATCAGATGCCATGACAGTACAACCAGCGCACCAACGGCCAGTAGGGGGGGAGAGAGAGAGAGAGAGAGAGAGAGAGAGAGAGAGAGAGAGAGAGAGAGAGAGAGAGAGAGAGAGAGAGAGAGACTCCAGAGTCCTCTGAAATACTTCTATCACAAGCTGTAAAAAAAAATTCAAATTCAGCAAAACCAAGAACTTGCCATCTGCATCGATATCATCATCACAGGCATCTCCATCTCCATCTCTATCTGCATCCCTCTGGTCATTGTTTCCAATCCATGGACAGTTGTCACACGAATCACCGTATTGATCTTTGTCATAATTCTTCTGATCTTTGTTGGGTACCAGCACACAATTGTCCTGTGGGTTTAGATTGTGTTGACATGCGAGATCAAGTAAACAAATATGTGAGTTTAAAGTTGAACAAATACATTGCAAATCATCCGATATTTGTGATTTACATTTCTATAAACTTGTTCGTAAACTTTTGCAACCACCTGTTTATCATCTATTGTTTAGTTTCATTACGGTTTCAGTCTGGAAAAGTGTACCTCCTTGTTCTTGATTCCATCTCCATCTGCATCATCATCGCACTGATCTCCAATTCCATCTCTGTCCACATCCTCCTGTCCTGAGTTTGGCACGAGCTTGCAGTTATCCTGTCCCAATCAGATAAAACAGACCTTCATTCACAATGTTTTCTTGAACTTACATTTGTGGTTTAACCCCTCACACCTTTGTTTTCGGTAACCAATGACATCCAACAGTATATCTATATACACAGTATATCACTCTTCTTACTGTTGGTAGCCAATGTCATATTTTTAAATTCAGTATTCTATAGGGTCATCGACATGTGTATATACATGCTTCAAGGGGAAAGGGACATGAAGAACCTTTCTGGTCTTGCACCCTCAGCCTTTTCCGTGCTCCGTCCCACCCCCCGCCCCTCAAGGTTTATATTGGGTGCACGTGGCCTGCCATTAGCCCCCTCTAGTGGAACTCCCAAAATGCAGACTGACTGCTCACCTGCACTCATTTAGTTCTCTTTTTTCCCCCCACCTGTGAAACCAACTGCCTCAGTCTCTTCAATCTCATTCTTCCCTCTAGGGCTTCAAAACAGCTGTTCACCACCATCTCAGGTGATCCCCCATTCAAAACCATGATGTTTTCTACCCATGTTAATCCTCCCCCAAGTTTCAAGTTTTTCCTTCCACTTCTGTAATTGAGAGTTTGTGGCTGTATCCATCTTGTTCACTGCTGTGTCCTGTCCCCTGGCCTATAATTCTTCCCCACATCAGTTATTTTTCAGTTTCCCTCTATTTTGTCCCTCAACCCTGCCGTTAAAGTGTCCCCCAACTCTCTCTTTCTTCTGTTCATTTCGTTTTGCCATTGGAAGATAGCCCCACCCACAAACAGTGGGTAGCCAATAACAGGGACTCACCGACAATAAAGGTGGTCCCAGAGTTAACATTCTCTTTAATCCTGATCTGTTTTGTGTTCTAGCTCCTCCATGAACCTTGACTCTGCATACTAACAAGCTCAAATGAGCTAAATCCTCGTCCTCTTAATGATGACGTCATTAAACGAATATGAGTCATTGTATCAGGTTGCGATAAATTATTGTGCTAATTGCCGGCTTGATTCCGCAAACAAAATTCAAACAGCTTGCCTAGATTCGGAGATAATGGTTGGCGATTCCATTAGCGGCGATATTATGACGTCAACTTTTTTCTCGGAAGAATTTCCAAAATCGGAGTGTTTTCCTGCCGTGGCTTTCTGCATATACTGGCAAGTTCACGAAGATCCGATGTAAAACTCGGGTTGTGAAACAAAAAATGTCAAAAAATAGGAATGACGTCATAAAATTGATATGAGTCATAGTGATGTATCATATGTGCGGTAATTCATCTCTGCTAATGCCTGTTCGATTCCCGCAAAAGAATTCAAAAAGCTTGCTAGTTTCGGAGATAATTTTTAGGCGATTTCCATTAGCGGAGATATTTGACGTCATAACTTTTTCTCTAGAGGAATTTTCAAAATCGGAGATGGTTCTGTCTGCGCAGGGTATTTCTACATATATATTGCCAAGTTTCAGGAAGTTTCGATGAAAACTTGCTGGAAACAAAAATTCCACAAGAAAAGATGAAGAAAGTCATTCCATCTGAATCACAAATTTAAGAAAATGTTCTCCTGGACCCCCTCAGATTTACTTTAAACTTTCATAAAATAGTTCCCAGGTATAAAAATGAAGCTCGCGTAAAATTTTAGGTCCATAGATGCGGTCAACTCTGAGATATTGAGGTTGAAAATGTGGTTGTGGCCTATTTTTATGGTCGTTGCGAGCATCACAAAATGAACGGCTACTTTTAAACTCCCACACTTTAATTAATGCTAGAGCCTTGAAATTTTCAGATATTCTTCTATAACTGCTCTGTAAGAAACAAACATAAAACTGAGTATACCTCTATTAAATTTATGACCTATCAGTTGAAATCCAGAAAAAAATGTTGGTTTTGTATGAAGACCCAACTTTAGACCCCATATATTTTATTGACCATCCCAGAAGCTTGAAATTTTTTCATGTAATAACTGTATGGTAGTAGTATTCAAATACATGTTTACTTTTCTTAATCTACATATATAATACAGTCATGATCCTCAAAAATTGAACATTTTCATTTTTCCCTGAAATTCAGGTGAGGATTGCAAATATATGACAAGGTATACCATTTCAAATGTTCACCATTGGAAAGAGCATATTCAAGTTACAAAAGTGTCAAATATCAAAGTGGTATATATTTTTAAAATATATTTTGTATTTTTTTTTTTTAATTGTTAACACAGTCGTGAATACATGAAGGTGTGTGAGGCCATGGTAATCATGAATGATTAGTTCTATGATTGAAATTAATAATGCAAAAATATATCCCATACTGCAATAACAAATGTAAAAAAACATTTCACGTAAATGATTTGAATAGGTCCTTGATCTGCTTTTCACACAGGTGCGAGCTTGTTCCGCCTCCCAGTTGACGTTAGGGAGCACCAATACTTTCATCACATGGACCAAAGGAACCAACAAATTCCTCCCTTGAATGTAACTATATACACTGCTGACATCAGCAGATCAGCCACTATTCCTGAGTTCTATTTTTAGCCCCAGCCAGATGAGTTAAGCTCTTGCTATTTACAAATGAGAAACAAGAATTACAAATTCAAATTTCATAAGTATTGTGTTCATGTATCCTAATAGCAGAAATATGTATGTACATTGTATATACATGTACTACACATATGTACTACATGTAAAAGGACTGTTCATTAAATAGCACACACAACACGCACAGCACTGGCAGAACATCATTTATTCAAATATTTTTTTAAATATTGATAGAAACATTTATACCACTTTGATATTTGACACTTTTGTAAACTTGAATATGCTCTTTCCAATGGTGAACAATTTGAAGTGGTATACCTTGTCATATATTTGCAATCCTCACCTGAATTTCGGGGAAAAATGAATATTTTCAATTTTTGAGGGATCATGACTGTATTATATATGACTGATTAAGAAAAGTAAACATGTATTTGAATACTACTACAATACAGTTATTACCTGAAAAATCTTCAAGCTTCTGGGATGGGTCAATAAAAATATATGGGGTCTCAAAGTTGGGTCTTCATACAAAACCAACATTTTTTTTCTGGATTTCAACTGATCAGGTCATAAAAATTAATAGAGGTATACTCCGTATTATGTTTGTTTCTTACAGAGCAGTCATAGAAGAATAATCTCTGAAAATTTCAAGGCTCTAGCATTAATATTTAAAAAGTTGTGGGAGTTTAATGTAGCCGTTTATTTTGTGATGTCGCAACGACCATAAAAATAGGGCCACAACACATTTTCAACCCTCAATATCTCGGAGTTGACCGCATCTATGGACCAAAATTTTACGCAGCTTCATTTTTATACCTGGAACTATTTATGAAAGTTAAAGTAACTGAGGGGGTCACTGGAGGCCTCCAGTGATATGAGGTGGAATGACTCAGAACAAAAACGTGAGTAAGACTTAGAGATCCTCCACGAGGATCTAAAAAATAAATAAACAAAGAAATTTGGGTTGTAACTTATGCTGTGTGTAGAATTGGGGGGTTTGGGGGCAGTCTAAGAACGAACCAGGATAATCAGTCACATTTTTTTTGTTTGTGGCAATTGTGATGAAAATACAAAGCTATCTTTTTAAAGGGTGTTAAATCATATTGTCACAGTTTATACATTTCCCGTCCACAAGGAGCATGCACTAGATCATGTGTGCGAGAGGCAGATCATTTTTGGAGCATCGGGTCAGGGGGGGTTTTGGTCTGGGTGCAAATAAAAGTCTGAGCAAATTTTTTGTATGAATCATTCAGCATCAAGTGACATATTGTCGGAAGAATGTTAAATTTTTTAATCCAGCTCCACAAGGGGCTGGTACAGCACAGGATTCATACTCCAATTACCGAGGGCGCATTCATACTCAGATTCAAATTCCATTCAAATAACCATGAGTTGTTATTTTTTTTTCTTGTTAGGGATGTTGAAGTATTGCAAGAGATTGCATCATCCAAATTGTTACCCCAATCTCTAAGCATCCCAAGAAGGAAAAGTGGGAGGGAAGGGAGGTGTATCTTTGATTACACTGTGTACGAAAGAAGAGAGATGGAAATTGCACGTATACACAATATGCAGACAGCCATTAATGCCTTGAACACCAACCTTCTGACAGTGTCTGGAGCTGCATGACAATGTCGCATCTGGGAAACCATCGATGTCCGTGTCAGGTCCACATATGTATCCATCTCCTGCCCAGCCCACATCACACTGTACCAGACCACAAGCTGCAACAACTCGTGTAAGAAATGCATTGCATATCCAAGGCCAAAACAACCCTAACAAATGAATTACTTATATTAGTGAGAATATCTCTGAGTAGAACAAAAACATAACAAATGTATTGTTATGTGGAAAGAACGGGGAGGGGGGGGGGGGGGGGCGGGTGATGGGGGGGGAGGGAAGCGTCACTCGCTAGATTGTGTTAGGAATAGCTGATTGCTTAGGTTAGAATTACTCCTGTAATAGCTATTTGTCTAGAGTAAGTCGTATTGTAAAATGGCACCAAGAGGGCAGTCAGTGAGTGTTGTCTTGAAGACAGTATAGAGTAAGATTGTATCATGAAAAACCTCCTGTAAAGGGCAAGACCAGGTGAGGACTTGGGCACGAAAGGAAACAAAGAGAGCACTTCACACTTTTAATAGACAACCAGCATGGACTGTTTGACCGGCAATGTCCCTCATGACGGTGAGGCTGGCTGCGGAACCCTGGAGGAAGGTAGAACATGTTGTTCAGGGCTGTCCCATAGGGCGGAATAGTCCAGAAGATGGCCCCACCCACAAGCAGCAGAAGGCCAATAACAGGGACTCATTACAAAGGCAGTTTCAGAGTTAATAAGGGTTGTGCCTGTCCGGAGCACAGAGCTGTCGAGAGCCAGAATGGGCTCCAAGGCAATACTGGTGTAGGGCCCCCTTCAATTTTTTTTTTTTAAAACAACCGAGAGTGAGGTTTCCTTATTTTTGGCATCAGAAACACCTGCTGTATTTAAGGGATATCGGGGTGTTATTCACTTATTCCTAAATAATGATTCATTAATTAACCCATTTCATCCGGATGGAGTGTGGCCAACATGCCTTTGTTAATTTACGTCATTACTGTGATGATCATTATGTAAATTGTTCCCACAGTATTTTATTTTACGAAGGTGGGTGTTACTCCCCATGGCAAAAAACCCGGGGAAATCACCATAAGTGGCTTGGAGGAAGATGCAAAATAAAGCTTCCCCTGGTATTTTATCGTCACAAACAATCATTGCATAAAACAAAAATTTAAGGAATAATTACGGGCCCCTATTAGGTCTGGGCCCTGCCCCCCCCCACCCCCAATGTCCCCGCCACTCCCTCTCAGCGCCCCTGCTAGAGCACGTCATTTGGAGCTGGCCTGGACTTGAAACGAGAAAGGCATATATCCCTCTACATATCCGCCATTACCTCACCTCCACAACCTCGTCGCCCTGTGCTGCACCAACCCTGTGCGTTAAGGCCCTGTCACACCTTGACGTTTTAGCCAGCGTATGGCAAGGTATCAAAATGTATGTAAAACGCTGGCGTACACTGAACTATTGATGTTTTTTCCCCAGTTTTGGACGTATTCATAATGAGTTGGACGTATGCATAACGTATTAGTAACGTACACAGAACGTTTCGATAACATATAGAATACTTATATCAACGAATGCTTAGCGTGTTGTCGGCGTTCACAACCTATGCCCAACGATAGTCTAACTCAGCGTTTCTCAACCTTTTTACCCTTGTGGAACCCTTGAAATAGTTTTCATGTCTCAGGGAACCCCTGCATAAAAATTATTAACCACTGCCATCGAAGATCGGAGGTTACTGTTTCACCCCTTTCTGTTGTTTGTTTGTTTGTTTGTTTGTGAACAGTATTACGGAAAAACTCCTCGACGGATTTCGACGAAACTTGGTGGGGGGTTAGGTATGGTCCAAGGATCATGCCACTAGATTTTGGACTTGGTCCCCCCCCCCAAAAAAAAAAGTTAGAGAAAAAAATTTTTTTTTTACATTTCTACATGTTTTAAGTGATTTCCAACCCCCCCCCCCCCACCAAAAAATATTTGTTAGAGAAAAAAAAATTTGCAACTTTTTTTTCAACAAAATTTCGATTTCTTTTTTTTGCATTTCTACATGTTTTAAGTGATTTCCAACCCCCCCCCCCTAAAAAAAATGTTGGAGAAAAGAACTATAACTGTCAGCATTGTTGACATCATATTTAATGAATAAGATATAAGGTTCACTTGAGTGACCCAGCAGTATTGGCGCGGCGGTTTTGCACTCTCCCGAGTGCTCCCCCTCTAGTTATAATACCATTATTAATATCTAGCTCTTTTATATTTTTATCGTAGTTCACGTGGTAAATATATATATTTTTTTTTTCGTATACCTGGTTTAAGGAAAAAATGACCCCCTTTTTGTCAAATTTATGGCAATGACACAGACAGACCACGTCATCAGTGGTGACGTCATCACGTACAGGCCGTGTGCCGTGTTCAATGACGAGTCGTTATTCCGGGCGTCCATCGCGCTTCGTGGTTGTTATAAATAATATAATATTATAACAATTATGGTTGTTATAATATAACATTCCCTATGGTTGTTATAATTGAAAATAATATAAGAGGTTGAAGCCTCATTATAATAACCAAGAAGTTTCCAACAATATGCCGTACGTGTATAGTAAAATTACGAATATTAATCAAACAAAAACTACTCAAAAATACATTAGCCTATTTATTACTGTTTCTCGCGGAACCCCGAGCGACCTCTTGCGGAACTCTAGGGTTCCGGGGAACCCCGGTTGAGAAACACTGGTCTAACTTATGCATAGCGCGCGGCAGCGTATCGCCGACGATCACGTGGCGTAGCCTATTAAAAGGCTGGGCACGACGATTCAAATCATAACCGCACTAGACATCGAAGTGTCAAGCCGCTGTCACACCTTGACGTTTAGCCAGCGTATGCCGACGTATGAAAAATTTGCCGAATACGCTGGCACAGTCGAATACGTTATGGGTAAGTTTTGTATACGTTAAGAGCATGCTGAAGCACGCTGGCATACGTCGTAGTACGCGAGTACGTCGACAAATTTTAAGCATGTTGAAAATTTTTAGACGTATGCCAGCATATGACGCACACGTTCCGCATACGCTGGTCATAAGTTGTAGGCACGTTATGCGATCATTAACACACGTCGACACACTTACTTGTAAGTTACTCATAAGTCGAAACACATCGAGGTAATGTTTAGCGTACCCGAAACTTATTTCTAACCTATGAGTAACGTGCTTTGAACCTCTGAGTAACGTGCTTTGAACCTATGTGTAACGTATCTCCAACGCATATTGACGTATGTAGATGTATTTGACCTCTTCCGGATGACCACAGAACTTACTGAACGTGTTACTAACTTACAGCTACCGTATAATGGCGTATTGGCAGCGTTTAGGGAATTGGTATATAAAATGGGTGACACAGGAGGAACCCGTCCGTGTTCCAGACTCCATGTTTTTTTTTGTTTTTTTTCTTCGGCATGACGGTGATGTTGACACTTCGATTTCTAGTGCGGTTATAATATAATATAATTAATAGGCTGCCGCTCAACGATTTAAATCATAACCGCACTAGAAATCGAAGTGTCAACATCACCGTCATGCTGAAGAAAAAGAAAAAAAAACCAGGGAGTCTGGAACACTGACAGATTCCTCCTGTGTGAACCCCATTTTTATATACCAATTCCCCTAAACGCTGCCAATACACCATTATACGGTAGCTGTAAGTTAGTAACACGTTCAGCAAGTTCTGTGGTCGTCCGAAGAGGTCAAATACATCTACATACGTCAATATGCGTTGGAGATACGTTATACATAGGTTCAAGCACGTTACTCATAGGTTCAAAGCACGTTACTCATAGGTTAGAAATAGTTTCGGGTACGCTAAACATTACCTCGACATGTTTCGACTTTGAGTAACTTACAAGTAGCGTGTGTCGATGTGTGTCAACGATTCGCGTAACGTGCCTACAACTTATGGCCAGCGTATGCGGAACGTGTGAGTCATATGCTGGCATACGTCGAAAAATTTCAAGCATGTTAAAATTTGTGACGAGCTCTCAGTGCGTCTACGACGTATGCCAGCGTACTACGAATATATGCAGCGTGCTCTTAACGTATACAAAACTTACCCATAACGTATTCGACGTGCGCCAGCGATTTTGACAAATTTTTCATACGTCGGCATACGCTGGCTAAATCGTCAAGGTGTGACAGGGCCTTTAGCAATCTGCATACCACCAGCTTCGTGCCTGGCTCAAGCCTTCGCCAACCCCTTTGTTTGTGTGCGCATCTGGTATTTCGGTACTATTAGTGGGTTAGGCTTTGTTTCTTTCCGATTGTAATAAGTTCGGTTTTTCATGTCTCACCTCCGCCATTTGTTGTCCTCGTGTGCTAGATCTGTCCAGTTTCTGTTGTTTTGTCTAGCCCCGTGTCGATATTTCTTTTGTAATAAACAATTTTAACAATAAGAAGCATCTTCGTGCTTTTTTCCCCTCTGGTGCATTTCACCGCCAGGTTTGACTTTATCGGGTGATCCTTGGGGAGTCATAGTTGGACTTCATTGAATGCAGGGTAGTAAATTTAATCACCCTTTTAGGATCCATAGATGGTCCTTGATCATCCGGCTCAGATGGTCTGTATTAACGGAGCCATCTGACGTGACAGTATAAACGCATGAGCTCATGCTTCTTGCTCTTCCATGAGCTGAGATGCATTCAAAGGCAAGTAAATTTTGGTTGAAAAATTAATACACCATGTCATATAATTGACTCATTCTGCTTCGGGAGACAATGGTCTGTTCCTTGAAACAATGAGTCTTTTGCACGTTCAAGTTATGTGACGCTGGTGAGTGTGGCTAAATGAGCCCCAGTGTTGAGTGAGAGTTCCTGCTACATTTGCTGCAAATTAAGTTTGTGGTTAGCAGGCTGTGTTGTTATCTCTTCAGAAATCTGATTTTTCATCACCTCTCTGCATACTTGGTTGGAGGATCTGCTTCCAGCAGTTGTGGTCTTCAGCTGCTGTTTTCCAAACTTTGGGATCAATGTTGAAGCATTTCATGTTCCTTTTGCAGACATCAGTGAAGAGCATGAACGGATATCCAATGGGTCTGTTTGCATCTGCAAATTCCCCATGGAGTAAACATTTGGTGATGCGTTCATCATCCATACTGCGGAGGTGTCTCAGTCAATGCAAGTGTCTTTGGACCCAGCATAGAAAAGATGTTGAGGATCCCTGCTTTATCAAGGACGTTTGAGTTCTGACCTTATCACGCCAACTCATGCAATTTAATAATTTGCTGAAGGCTGACGTTTGCAGTCGAGGATTCATTGCCGTACAGAAGAATATTGAGAACAATGGCCCGGTTGACTTAAATTTTTGTGTAGCTGTCAGCTCTGTAACGTCCTACATCATTTTACTCAGTTTGCTGAAGGTGGTAGATGCCTTTCCAATATGCACGTTCAGCTCAGCATCAGTGACATAATGTCAGTCACTGTGGAGCCAAGGAATCAAAATGTTTTGACAACTTCCAGTGAATTAGCATACACAGGCTGATACTATGGACAAACTCCTTGGGGGAAGTGAAGTGTGGTCATTGAGATTTTAAGATGTTTCTCAATGCAGCATCATCGGCAAATATCAGTTTCAGGGTGAGAACTTGGTGTACCTTGATCTTAGCCCTCAAACAAGAAAGATCTAACAGATTACCATCGATCGACTATGGTGTGGAGGTACACCCCCTTCTAGAGTGGACAAAGTTGTATATCAGCATGAAGGAGGAGAAAACCTGACAAAAATGAGGAGGTGAGGGGGTGGGGGGGGGGGAGGTCAACCAAAGAAATGTAATCCTGCTTCACTAATTCAGCCCTGCTCTGGATCTCAAAGCATTCGGATGTTGAGCCATCATATTAAATACTACCTTACATAATTTCATGGAAGGAGCAAATCAGATTAAGGAGTTTGGGGGGTGTGGGCAGCTGTTTTTTTCTGTAAAAGCTTGAAGATACTTTTTCTGGTGACATAATTAAATGTTTTAGACTGGCAGGATATCCGAGAGGTATGTACATGTGTGCATCTGAGCTGTAGTTGGTGGACCTTAAAGATCCCACAATGCCTTTTGTGAAGAGTAGACAAGCTGTCGCCGGCACCCTGAGCAAATTGCAAGTTCCTGCTTTAACACACAGGGGCACTGCATCACCCGGGCAAATCATGCTACCCATAGCCAAGTGCTGCATATCGAAGAACAAGAAGAAGATAGAAAGCTTTGTCATATGAAAAAGGCGACAAGGAAAGTGCAGTTGACCGATCTGATTGAAAGACAGCTTCAAGGTTAATTATGGTTAGCTATGACTTGAACCTTGGACGACTCCTGTAATTGCCTTCCCAGCAGGGAAAACCTGAGGTTGCCGTTGCACTCACTGTGGTCTCCCTTGTTAACATGATATAAGGAAAAGCTTCTCAACCATTATTCTACTCTATCCTACTTGTCAGGGATGTTGAGACCTCTGTACATTGTGAATACGTCTGCATTTTTCTCCTCATGCTACATATTTAATTAATCTTGCTTTTCACAAAAAGACAAGTTCATCAGACAAATCAACTTGAAATGGCTTTCTCTCTTTTGTCAGTACAATATATTATAAGGATGGTAAGTCGAAAAGATGAGGTTAAATGGCGTGAAGAGCTGCGACGCCTTTAATTGTGAGTTGTAATTGTGCTTCGCAATTTTGTCCTATGAACAAAAACCAGAGAATGATTCTGACAATAGTTGCACTGGACAGGAATAATGTTGCTTATCTTTAGTACTTACAATGCACTGTATGGTTCGATCGCGCTCCAACACGCATTCCGCGTTCACGTGGCATGGACTGTCTTGTCCGTTTGGACAGGATCTACCCCACCTGCAGCCAACTGACTGGTTTCCTTGAAAGCCATCATTGCAGGCACCACAATGGAAAGAGCCCTGAAGGGGGTAGGGGAAATGCACAAACTCACTCCATATTTGTACCTTTACCCAAAACAGTTTTTACTTACAGCATGTCCCGGCTACCATCACAGTGTGACTGTTTATAATTATTAGAGTAGCATTGTCATGCCGGTGCCAGTGGAGGTCTGAAACTATGGAATGGCATGCAGAGGTAGTGCACTTATACCTTTGAGAAGCCTGGTTGAGGTTATACTCCCCAGCCAACTCGATAAACTCGGATTGGTGTTTCACACACGGGGTTTTGCATCACAAGTGTGCCGTCCCTCGGATGGACGTTCAGTGGGGTGTCCCGTCTGCACACGTTAGCTGATGGATGTTAAACATCCCTTGGTGTTAAACATCCCTTGAACAAATTACCAAAGCACCTTCAGTCGAACATCAGGCGTGGCCAGCCGGTTCGTGAAAGACTTAGCCCTGCAATAACTTTAATTGGCCAACTGCAACAAAAAGCTGGGAATAATTGGGTGCGTTGTAAAGTAGTCGTCATGATCGTTGTACCGGTGAAAGCATATTTGAGACAACTTTGAAATACTTATCAATGTTTTGTATTAACTACGTTTATTTTAAAGATTAAACGTACAAACTAACAGAATCAACAAAAACAAAGGTTTTCCATCGACTTGCCCAGAACTCACAAGGATGTTCATACACATGGAGTCTGTAACACAACCCCCGTTATCTCCATCATCACACTCATCAATGTCTGTGCACACCTGGAAAACAAAATCAAAATGCAAGCTCGCCAAGTGGCTTAAGGCAATCAAACAAGCACTCCATTCAAAACTGTCGATAAGGAACGGCTGGCTCGGCGAGCGATAGCGAGCTCATTGGTAATGGTACAAACCCCAGATCTCACAACGAAAGTTTTTCGGTAAGGTTACAATTGTTAAAATCTTTTTTTGATTTGATATTGTGGTATATAGTGGTGTATGTCATTATTTGGGGGTTTCCTTGGTACAGACTTGTGGCTGTGCTATGCGCTGTACTGAGCAGGGGGGAAGAAGTCTGGGCGAGACCTTGTCCTCGAGGCTTCACTGCTGGAGCAAGTGACGATTGTGTCGTCACAAAGAAGTTATGTGGTGATTGTGTCTTGTGTTTCTCCTGTTTTTGTCTTTAGATGCTACTCTTTTTCAGTATTGATAATTATTACTGACGAGTTGTAGACACCTAGTTTGCTGTTTATTAATATGGAAGCTACTTGATGTTATACTCGTTGAATTTTGTCAGTGTCTTATTTAATCAATATTTTTGTGCACATTTTGTATTATGCTTTGTTTGTTTGTATTTCTGGACTACACAGGTTTTATTTGATGTTGCAACTGGAAAAAACAAAAAAGGCAAATGGACTGCGCTTCCACCGTGTGCTGAGGTCCTTTTTCTCTGCATAACATTTGCAAATGTGGAATTTTATAATCAGATTCCTGTATGTCACACGTCTTATAGTGATATCACTTGAACGGGCTGTAAAACAAACTTATAAACGTGACAACCGACGAGGCTAAATGTCCGACCAGCATGTCATTGATGTATCAACGTTTATCAGTTTTACTTTGTAATCTTTATTGACTTGAAATTACTTTTTTTTATCCAATTTCAATCGTTTTTGAAGATCGACATGGTTGTGGTAGGTCATGTCAGGTATGGAAGCATGTGCCGGAAGAGCACGTCGCTGCCTCAACTTTCCGCCAGTACTCGAGGCCTCCGTCTGGCCATCCCCCATGCAGCTACCTGGCCATCCCCATCTCCTTGAGATGCCAATCAACCTGCTGAAACCACGAGGCACGTGGTCATCCCATTGGGCTCCTTCACCCAAAAGGCTCCCTCACTGAGAGAATCTGGGGAGCAGGATAAGTGACAGGAAAACGAGCCAAATGTCCATACAGCCATAGATGATGCTCATGGACTCTACAGGTAACAAATCTCATCTGCCTCTCTCTCAGCAAATGCTTGTTGGACACAAAGTCAGACCAGTGATAGCCAAGTATTCTTTGAAGAGACCTGGTACCAAAGGAGTTAAGTCTCAATCTCAGATCCTTGGTCAGAGTCCAAGTCTCACATCGAAAACTGGAACGACCAAGGACTTAAAGATTCAGACTTTCATCCTGCTGCATAGGTACCGACAGTACCACAACTCATGATCCATTGAATCCAAGACTCCCCAGACCCGGCCCAGACATCTATTGACCTCTGGCCCACAGCCAGCAGAGACATGAATATCACTTCCAAGGTAAGTGAATCTCTCTGTGACTTCAGCATCATTCTCCTGGATTTAAGCTGCAACTTTAGAGTTGCTAGAACAAGCCTGTGGTCAGCATTGAGGAATTGAGCACTCCAGTAGACCCTGCAGTTCTTGAGCATCCTCCGGTGACCATCAATGAGTATATGGTCAATCTCCTTTGCCACATCACTAGCGTTGGAATACCAAGTCCAGCAAAATGAGCCTGTGGGCGCTAAAACCATGAACCGGCCACCCAAAGTCCACGACTTCTTGGAAAGTCAAGGAACTTAGTGCTATTCTGGTTCACAGTTCCAGATCCATGGGGACCGACACATGTCTCATAGCCATCACTGTCAGTGCCAGTCAATGCATTGAAATCCCCCAAGACTGGAAGAGTATCTCGCCTGAGGCACTGATCATCCACAGACTCGAGCATGGCAGAGAAAGTCTCCTTCACAGTGAGATCACTCACCTCGGTCGGAGCATATACGGAGATGAGGGAAATGATACCCAATTTGTGACGAATCCTCAGTCTCATAATACGCTCGTTGACCGCCGGTGTTACCTCAATTATCATGGGAGTCAACTTTTTGGACACAGCTACAGCAACTCCTTGGGCATGATAACTATCAGAGCAACCAGACCAGTAGTAAGTGTAACCACCCGCCATGATCTCACCACTATCAGTCTCTAAACCTCAGAGAGTGCTGCAAGACCGATGTTCAAACGCTGGAGCTCAAATGATAGCAGAGACAGGTGATCATCCTCTGGTAGAGTGAGGACATTCCAGGCACCCACCAGAAGGGATCACCTCAGGTTAACCCGAGGAGACCGCCGTCTGGTGGACGACACCTCAGCACCACGCTAATACACACCAGCAACCCAATCCATGAAGGTTACCCCATGCTTTTCCTCCTATCATCAAAGAATGGGGGTCCCAAAGGCTTTGCCCTGATAGGCCCATTCATATCCCATGCAAAATATTCCATGAGGCAAATGCATAAGGGGCAGCTCTTTAAATAATTTGAATACAACTCGGATCAAACTAAAAATTGTAGCTGCAGCGAAGAGAATTGCCTTAATTGCTGGTACCGCATTGAAAGGAAAGGAATCGACAAGTTCTGTTCAATCATACCGACCTGCTGGTGCGTTTTGGTGAAGTTGATGCCCGTTCCTTGCACATCGTTGCCTGTAAATCCAGGAGGACAAGGGCCGCATGAAAATCCAGGAGCAGAGTTCATGCAGAGATGGCTGTGGAAGCAAGGGGATGCTTCTTTGCACTGTTAATGGGATGAGGAGAAATATATCAAAACATTGTGTGAGCTTTCAAAGCAAGACAATAACAACAACACGACTTCCCTTGCAAGAACTTCAATGCAGGAGGACCACATTAGGCCCATGAAAGCACATGCTATGATTAGCAACTCATGGTTGTTTGTTTGTCCATCCTCACTCCTTTATAAATCCCATTCTTTAAGCAAGGAGGCAGCACGTACCATTTTTAAAGGCTTCGGCCATCAAAAAGCATGGCCTGCAAAAATGATTTTAAAGATACATGCAACGTTTTTGGTTTTGTTGGATGAATCTGCTGCTTCTGCAAACTGAATATTTTGTGGATGGCAAATATGGCAATCAACAACATATACAGTTAGCCATGCATAAAAACTGCATCACGTTGGTACCCTCCAACTCTTTGGAAAGTTTAATCTTGAGCTTGCTTGATTGATTGATTGATTTATTGATTGTCATGCCAAATGCGAGCTGGGAACTGATGTCGTTTCCAAACAAATATTTTCTACCCCTGATAATCCACCCAAGCCCACCTCCTTCAAATTCCCTGCTTTCCTTCCTGAAAGTCCCTGTAATGTCTATCTTCTATTCCCCATGTTCCCCGTCCCATCCCTCTCCCTTCCACAGATCTCCAAATGTCTCTGTTCCCCACTGTTTTATCCTTCCCACTCCCTCCCCTCCTGTCTCATGCCCCCCATGATGTGCGTTGTGTGTTAGCTCTCATACGAGCCTCGACAAGGTATACAAAAAAAAAAATGGGAAGGACTCATCAGTGGGCAACATGGGCTATATTGCAATGTTGCGAATTAACACCGTTTTGTGTGATCCTGCATTTGTTCCTTACAGCTGCAGTTAGTCATTTATTGATGATTGACGGACGGACCTACATTTTCACATTATTCAGCCTTGACAACTCGGCCTAAAACCGAAATCACGTATAAAAACCTTCATTTATTGGGTCGCCGAAATAGGTGACCCTTATTGTCAGTAATTCTGTGTTTGTTTGGATGTTTGTTTGGATGTTTGTTCGTTTGTCATCAGCATAATTGGTAGTAAACGTGGGCCGATTTTGACCAAACTCGGGTGGTAGGTACATCTTATGACCTAGTGCTTTGGAAATTGTGATGGTTGCTAGGGACGCTTTGGTTCCCTAGCAACAACCGAAAAACCTTCAAAATCGGTACCGTTCATGGAAATCAATTCCGAAAGCCATTATCCCACGTAGGGTTATGAAATTTGGCAGGAATGATCTACAGGTGATGCTCTATCAAATATATTCCGGTTTTTGTGATATATGGAATACTTTACCACAGCGCCCCCTACAATTAGGGTATGCGCGAAAATTGGCGAAAGTGAAGACCCCTAGCGACCAGGTGAGTGCATCGATACAAATGAAACTTTGCAGGTTCATGGTACTCAATGAGCACTACAACTTTGCCTCAGGACATATTGACCGATTTCGCTTAGGTCGGGGTCAAGGTCAATTAGTGCAAAAATCGATAATATGCGAGAGCTGGAAGTGCCTTCGCGCAAATGCTACTCCTCCTAGGGTTATGGTCGGATGGTCATGAAAATTCACACTAATCGTCTGGAATACATTATGCACAAACAATCGAGCCGGATTTTCGATTTACATCTTTGTTCACCCACAGCACCCCCTCGAACTTTGGGGATTTCCGATTTCAAACCGCATTTTCGGTACTTTTCATTCAAATGGATACGAGTAGTTATCAGTAGATGGAACTGGATGAGATTTAATATGCATAATCTTAAGGTGATTCCCTATCGCTATATGACATCATTTTGCTCTATATCTTATAGTTTCCATGCTCGGCGACCCATCGCCACTACCGGCTTTCATATAAATTACTCATCCCTTTATTTCGGCAGTGTGTTGCAAGACCCTGTCTCGATCTCTCATGAAGAAAAAAAAAAACCCAACTTATGTGCATGAATCAAAAACATGCCTATTGCTTATGTGCATATGTAATGCATCGTGATTAGATAGCTCGGATAATTCAAATTGTGAATATGAGACTTCTGAAGACATCTTAGGCTTCCCAGAGCACCAAGATGGAGGATGCAGAATTTTGCTGCTGTAAATTGTGGGTGGAGTCAGGCCAACTTTCCAGCCAATGGGTTCAAAGGCTTTGTATGCATGAGCTTCGTTATCTGTTTTTATATACAGTAGAAATGAAAATATCTCTATTATAATACAAAGCTTGCACACTAAAAACTCGGCTCGCCGTCACACGATCCCTATGAAACTGCTGTGGCACTTAGCGGACATGCCGACAATGTTTGGGAAGTCTTGGCGTTCCATAGTACCACTTGCATTTTGCACAATGCGTATTTTTGTCATTCCCCGTGTACGGTCTGTCGTCTGCTACCAGCTATGTTGTACTGCTATCCCGTGCATGTGCACGGGTATCGCTAGTGTATATATATATATATATATATATATATATATATATATATATATATATATATATATATATATATATATATTTAAAATTTTGAGGGACCATGCTCTTGACAGAGCATTGGTCACTCAATCATGTTTCTCACCCGTAAGTGGAGGGAACAACCAATCAGCTCTCACCTAATCAATTCCTCAGGTAACTTGGATCTTTATAATTAACCCCATGCTCTTCTAGCCAAAGAAAGCTGCATAAAGCAACCAAGTAAAGCTACACAAGGTAAGTCCTTTGCTGTTTCAAGCCCTACCCAGATTCCTCTACAGCTGCAAACATTCACGAGTTGCACATACATGAGAATCACAATGCTACACACCCTCCTCAGCCGCCGGACTGGTGCCATCACTTGTTGGTGAATCATCAGTGACAGCATAAATAGAAATGCTCACCAACATGTGTCACATGTTCTTGTCCCACACCCAACCTGTCCACCAAGTTTTGTCCAAATCCTCAGAGTCCCAAGCATGTAACACATGCAATACCAAAATCAGTCATCATATAAATATGAAGACCGGATCACGTCTCTCGACCAGAATTGCAGGGAACAACCAATCGCAAACGTATATAAAAACATATACAGTCAAAGCTCGTTACTATGCCACCTCGCTTCTATGCACTCTCGCTATTATACCACTTTTGCTCGGTCCCGACAAAATTCAATACAAAATAAATTTACTATGCCACCCTACTCTCGCTACATGCCACTACTGTGTGACTGTTAAAAGGCACGAGTCGTGAAAAGTCTGTATTGCGCAGTGCTCGATTATCACACTCACGTCCAAAGGCGAAGCGACGAACTACAGTCCAGCTGCGCACAACATAACTCAATACGTACGCGCATAGTCAGACTGTGTCAAAACACGCGATTCTTCTCCCCGATGCCAGCCACAACAAGCCAATCAACAACACGCACAACGAGACACAAAAAGCGCGAGCACACACACAGACACGCAGGCACACGTACAACAGTGACATATTTTTTTTTCAAATTCAGCCCATAATGTCAGCTCAGAAACGCAAGCGAACCGACTTTACGCTGAAGGAGAAGAAGGAGATCATCGATGCCGCGAAGAAGGAGCCGAATCAGTCCAAGTTGGCCAGGGAGATTAGCAAAGAATGGGGCGTCGAAGTTAGAGAACCACCGTGAAGGGCATTCTCAGCAAGAAGGATGCAATCGAGGCTGCAATCAAAGCTGGATTTCCATCGAAGCGCATGAAGTTGACGCAGGCTCACGACCCGAAGCTTGATGAGGGAGTGCTCATGTGGCTGAAGCAATCAAGAGGACAGAATGTGCCTGTCAGCGGCGATCTGATCAAGGAGAAGGCGATGAAACTGGCCGAGCTGATGCCATCCCAGACTTCATGGCGAGCGACGGTTGGTGTGGGCAATTTCAAAGAGCGCCACGGCATCACGTTCAAGACAGTGCAGGGCGAAGCTGGAGCGGTGGATGCAATCCTTCTTGAGTGGCAACAACAGGTTCTCCGGCCCTTACTCGGGCAGTTCTCCCGCAGACGACGCTTCAACCTGGACGAGACTGGACTCTTCTGGCAGCTGCTTCCGAACAAGACCATGGCTTTCAGGGAGAGCGGTGTACTGAGGAAAAGAAAAGCAAGCAAAGGATCACTCTTCTGGTTGGGGCAAACATGAGCGGCAGCGAGAAGTTC
>CM068962.1:66903586-66923800 GCA_035128595.1 Eptatretus atami
ATAAGGACTCTTAAAATAATTTGAATACAACTCGGATCAAACTAAAAATTGTAGCTGCAGCGAAGAGAATTGCTTAATTGGCTGGTACCGCAATTGAAAGGAAAGGAATCGACAAGTTCTGTTCAATCATACCGACCTGCTTGTGCGCGTGTTGTGTGAGTGTGAAGTTGATGCCCGTTCCTTGCACATCGTTGCCCGTAAATCCAGGAGGACAAGGCCGCATGAAAATCCAGGAGCAGAGTTCATGCAGAATGGCTTGTGGAAGCAAGGGATGCTTCTTTGCACTGTTAATGGGATGAGGAGAAATATATCAAAACATTGTGTGAGCTTTCAAAGCAAGACATAACAACAACACGACTTCCCTTGCAAGAACTTCAATGCAGGAGGACCACATTAGGCCCATGAAAGCACATGCTATGATTAGCAACTCATGGTTGTTTGTTGTCCATCTCACTCCTTGTATAAATCCATTCTTTAAGCAAGGAGGCAGCACGTACCATTTTTAAAGGCTTCGGCCATCAAAAAGCATGCCTGCAAAAATGATTTTAAAGATACATGCAACGTTTTTGGTTTTGTTGGATGAATCTGCTGCTTCTGCAAACTAATATTTTGTGGATGGCAAATATGGCAATCAACAACATATACAGTTAGCCATGCATAAAACTGCATCACGTTGGTACCCTCCAACTCTTTGGAAAGTTTAATCTTGAGCTTGCTTGATTGTTGATTGATTTATTGATTGTCATGCCAAATGCGAGCTGGGAACTGATGTCGTTTCCAAACAAATATTTTCTACCTGATATCCACCCAAGCCCACCTCTTCAAATTCCCTGCTTTCCTTCCTGAAAGTCCCTGTAATGTCCATCTTCTATTCCCCATGTTCCCCGTCCCATCCCTCTCCCTTCCACAGATCTCCAAATGTCTCTGTTCCCCACTGTTTTATCCTTCCACTCCCTCCCTCCTGTCTCATGCCCCCATATGTCGTTGTGTGTTAGCTCTCATACGAGCCTCGACAAGGTATACAAAAAAAAAATGGGAGACTCATCAGTGGGCAACATGGCTATATTGCAATGTTGCGAATTAACACCGTTTTGTGTGATCCTGCATTTGTTCCTTACAGCTGCAGTTAGTCATTTATTGATGATGACGACGGACGACCTACATTTTCACATTATTCAGCCTTGACAACTCGGCCTAAAACCGAAATCACGTATAAAAACCTTCATTTATTGGGTCGCCGAAATAGGTGACCCTTATTGTCAGTAATTCTGTGTTTGTTTGGATGTTTGTTTGGATGTTTGTTCGTTTGTCATCAGCATAATTGGTAGTAAACGTGGGCCGATTTTGACCAAACTCGGGTGGTAGGTACATCTATGACCTAGTGCTTTGGAAATTGTGATGGTTGCTAGGGACGCTTTGGTTCCCTAGCAACAACCGAAAAACCTTCAAAATCGGTACCGTTCATGGAAATCAATTCCGAAAGCCATTATCCCACGTAGGGTTATGAAATTTGGCAGGAATGATCTACAGGTGATGCTCTATCAAATATATTCCGGTTTTTGTGATATATGGAATACTTTACCCACAGCGCCCCCTACAATTAGGATGCGCGAAAATTGGCGAAAAGTGAAGACCCCTAGCGACCAGGTGAGTGCATCGATACAATGAAACTTTGCAGGTTCATGTACTCAATGAGCACTACAACTTTGCCTCAGGACATATTGACCGATTTCGCTTAGGTCAGGGGTCAAAGTCAATTAGTGCAAAATCGATAATATGCGAGAGCTGGAAGTGCCTTCGCGCCAAATGCTACTCCTCCTAGGGTATGGTCGGATGGTCATGAAAATTCACACTAATCGTCTGGAAACATTATGCACAAACAATCGAGCCGGATTTTCGATTTACATCTTTGTTCACCCACAGCACCCCTCGAACTTGGGGATTTCCGATTTCAAACCGCATTTTCGGTACTTTTCATTAAATGGATACGAGTAGTTATCAGTAGATGGAACTGGATGAGATTTAATATGCATAATCTTAAGGTGATTCCCTATCCGCTATATGACATCCATTTTGCTCTATATCTTATAGTTTCATGCTCGGCGACCCATCGCCACCTACCGGCTTTCATATAAATTACTCATCCCTTTATTTCGGCAGTGTGTTAGCAAGACCCTGTCTCGATCTCTCATGAAGAAAAAAAAAACCCAACTTATGTGCATGAATCAAAAATGCCTATTGCTTATGTGCATATGTAATGCATCGTGATTAGATAGCTCGGATAATTCAAATTGTGAATATGAGACTTCTGAAGACATCTTAGGCTTCCCAGAGCACCAAGATGGAGGATGCAGAATTTTGCTGCTGTAAATTGTGGGTGGAGTCAGGCCAACTTTCCAGCCAATGGGTCAAAGGCTTTGTATGCATGAGCTTCGTTATCTGTTTTTATATACAGTAGAAATGAAAATATCTCTATTATAATACAAAGCTTGCACACTAAAAACTCGGCTCGCCGTCACACGATCCCTATGAAACTGCTGTGGCACTTAGCGGACATGCGACAATGTTTGGGAAGTCTTGGCGTTCCATAGTACCACTTGCATTTTGCACAATGCGTATTTTTGTCATTCCCCGTGTACGGTCTGTCGTCTGCTACCAGCTATGTGTACTGCTATCCCGTGCATGTGCACGGGTATCGCTAGTGTATATATATATATATATATATATATATATATATATATATATATATATATATATATATATAATATATTAATTTAAAATTTTGAGGACCATGCTCTTGACAGAGCATTGGTCACTCAATCATGTTTCTCACCCGTAAGTGGAGGGAACAACCAATCAGCTCTCACCTAATCAATTCCTCAGGTAATTGGATCTTTATAATAACCCCATGCTCTTCTAGCCAAAGAAAGCTGCATAAAGCAACCAAGTAAAGCTACACAAGGTAAGTCCTTTGCTGTTTCAAGCCCTACCCAGATTCCTCTACAGCTGCAAACATTCACGAGTTGCACATACATGAGAATCACAATGCTACACACCCTCCTCAGCCGCCGGACTGGTGCCATCACTTGTTGGTGAATCATCAGTGACAGCAAAATAGAAATGCTCACCAACATGTGTCACATGTTCTTGTCCCACACCCAACCTGTCCACCAAGTTTTGTCCAAATCCTCAGAGTCCCAAGCATGTAACACATGCAATACCAAAATCAGTCATCATATAAATATGAAGACGGATCACGTCTCTCGACCAGAATTGCAGGGAACAACCAATTCGCAAACGTATATAAAAACATATACAGTCAAAGCTCGTTACTATGCCACCTGCTTCTATGCCACTCTCGCTATTATACCACTTTTGCTCCGGTCCCGACAAAATTCAATACAAAATAAATTTACTATGCCACCCCTACTCTCGCTACCATGCCACTACGTGTGACTGTTAAAAGGCACGAGTCGTGAAAAGTCTGTATTGCGCAGTGCTCGATTATCACACTCACGTCCAAAGGCGAAGCGACGAACTACAGTCCAGCTGCGCACAACATAACTCAATACGTACGCGCATAGTCAGACTGTGTCAAAACACGCGATTCTTCCCCGATGCAGCCACAACAAGCCAATCACAACACGCACAACGAGACACAAAAAAGCGCGAGCACACACACAGACACGCAGGCACACGTACAACAGTGACATCATTTTTTTTTCAAATTCAGCCCATAATGTCAGCTCAGAAACGCAAGCGAACCGACTTTACGCTGAAGGAGAAGAAGGAGATCATCGATGCGCGCGAAGAAGGAGCCGAATCAGTCCAAGTTGGCCAGGGAGATTAGCAAGAAATGGGGCGTCGAAGTTAAGAGAACCACCGTGAAGGGCATTCTCAGCAAGAAGGATGCAATACGAGGCTGCAATCAAAGCTGGATTTCCATCGAAGCGCATGAAGTTGACGCAGGCTCACGACCCGAAGCTTGATGAGGGAGTGCTCATGTGGCTGAAGCAATCAAGAGGACAGAATGTGCCTGTCAGCGGCGATCTGATCAAGGAAAGGCGATGAAACTGGCCGAGCTGATGCACATCCCAGACTTCATGGCGAGCGACGGTTGTTGGGCAATTTCAGAAGCGCCACGGCATCACGTTCAAGACAGTGCAGGCGAAGCTGGAGCGGTGGATTCGCAATCCCTTCTTGAGTGGCAACAACAGGTTCTCCGGCCCTTACTCGGGCAGTTCTCCGCCAGACGACGTCTTCAACCTGGACGAGACTGGACTCTTCTGGCAGCTGCTTCCGAACAAGACCATGGCTTTCAGGGAGAGCGGTGTACTGGAGGAAAGAAAAGCAAGCAAAGGATCACTCTTCTGGTTGGGGCAAACATGACGGCAGCGAGAAGTTCCCTCTTCTGGTGATTGGCAATTCCAAGAAACCCCGTGCCTTCAAGAACAAAGAGATCCCGTCAAGTACAAGGCGAACTCGAAGGCGTGGATGACGGCGGAGCTTTTCGAGGAGATGTTGCGTGCGTGGGACGGACGACTCGGCCAGCAGGGACGCAGAGTGCTGGTCTGTCTCGACAACTTCTCTGGCCACCCCCGAGCTCGAGCTGAACAACATCAACTGGTCTTCTTCCCACCCAACACGACAGCCAATTCGCAACCAATGGATCAGGGAATCATAGAGAACCTCAAGCGCCACTACAAGAACTCCTGCTGCCGCCGGCTTGAGGCCATAGACGAGGGAAAGGAGTTCAAGTTCACGTTGCTCGACGTTCTACACGTCGCCGGCGTGCTTGGGAGCAGGTCGGCAAGTCGACGATCAGGAACTGTTTCGCGAAGGCCAAGTTCATCGAAGAGGAAGATCCAAACTGAGCACAGGATGCGGAGCTGCCCGACATCGTGAAGCTCTGCCTGCCGAGGAAAAGATGCACGAGAACGAGGAGATCGAGCTGTCTGACTTTCTCAGCCGACGAGCGCCTCGTGACTGCGGTATTCACGCTGGGAGAGATGCGAGGAGATTCTGTGCAGTGAGGGAGCGGTGGAAAGCGAGATGACGAGTAACTGTCGAGGAGGAAATCGTTCCGTTCGAGGAAGCCAGCGCGCTTGTAGCACCGTCCGGAAGTTCATGCAGCAGAGAAGCGGAAGCCGGTGTGATGCAAGCGTCGATCGCTAGACAACGAGAGCAGCAGAGAAGCGGGAAGCCGTGTGATGCAAGCGTGCGATCGGCTAGACACGAGATGCACGAGATCCGCCGAAAGAAGATGCGCCAGCCGACGATTCTTGAGAGCTTTGTGTGTGTGAATTTCTCGCCATGCCATATGTTAGTGTGTGAACTCTGTTGTGTGTGTATTTTCCGTTCGCTAGCTTATACAAACATCGTGCTTTACTTTCTGAATAAATTTTGCTAAAGATTAACTACAGATGGGTAACTGAGAAATAAGCCGTTTTTACAAAATCTCGTTACTATGCCACTCTCGCTACTATGCCACTTTGCTCGTCCCGAGCGGGTGCATAGTAACGAGCTTTACTGTATACATATATATATATATATATATCTTCTTCTCTTCGCTCGCTCCGTTAGGGGTCGCCACAGCAGCTCATCCGTTATGATCCGCATGATGTGCACGGGTTTACGCCGGATGCCCTTCCTGACGCAACCCTGTCACCTCTTACGCACACAGGGATATGGTACACCTATTCTAACTGGGGCATACTCGGCCCAGTACACTGGTACTCACTTCGCCGACCTCGAAGGATGACAGGCTGAGTCAACCTCCTGGTGTATTAAATTCAGTGGTCCATGCCTGGCTGAACTCAGAACCTTTTGGATCCAAGCACTGCCCTAAAGCACTGGCCAACGACCCAGCTGATTATATATATATAATATATATATATAAAATATATATATATATATTATTATATAGATAATTATAATAGCTCTCCAACCTCAGCTAACAGCATATGCCACCATCATTTTGTGCTATGCTGACAGCTGCCACCAATAGGGGGCACCTCTCAGTGTGAATTAAGCCTTTTGGACAATTATGGTTCACAATGCAACAAACAGAAAAAATAGCTTGTGGCACATTGAACCATTGCCCACAGGGCTTGAATCACCCTGAGAGATCCCCTATTAGGGGTCGCAGTGGAGCACAAAGTGACTGTGACGTCAAGCTGTTGCTGTAGGTTGGAGATCTGATTAATTATAATCACATATGCTGTTCAGCAGGTATATATATATATATATATACTAGCAGGGATACCCGTGCTCCGCACAGGAATCCCGTGGATGACGCGGGTCTGAAGGAGTATATTTCACAGTTAATTGTAAATTGTAGAGGCTGCCACCATTATTTTTTTTTTCATCACCACTATATATTGTATTTTCCCCACCATGTTTTATATGCAGAAGACTCGAGTTCAAAAATGTTAAGATTTATTGCCGCATCAGATAAAAAACCATAATGCTCAACAATGTGAGGCTGGTTTCATGTCATCATTTGCGACTTAATTAATTCTCATTCTCTAGCAAATTCCGTTGTGCCCATGTCAATCAGCTGAACTTGAAAATTAACGTTACGCAATCAGGTGATGACGTCATAATTCGGAAACCGGGAAGTCGGAAGTCATTGTCTTCAATTGACTGTAGCATTATTTTTTCATTCTATTGCAAATGGCGTTGGCCCCATGTCAATCGGCTGAACTTGAAAAATTAACGTTACGTAATCAGTGGATGACGTCATAATTCGGAAACCGCAAGTCGGAAGTACAATTCTTTTACATCGGGACACCTCCGGGTACATGTTCTGTCAGCATGTGAAGTTTGGTGAGGATCAGTCCAGTACTTTTCGCATGCATAGGTCACAGACAACACACACACAGACAGACACACTTTCAACTTTATATATATATTGTTACGGCTGTGGAAATTCGCAAAATCATAAAGGTCCCATAGGTGAGGTATTTCTGAAGTACATGTGTAGTTAGCCCAAACCCATTGTCTAGAGGGAATTAATGTGATTCAGTCGGGCTGCGATACTTTGAGTTAGGCGTTTTCTTGTTCTGCTTTATTTTCGAACCAACCACTCTTCAACGTCAACAACGCCAACAACAACAACAACAACAACGCCAACCCACTTCAACGCCAACACAACAACGCTAACCACGCCACACCTCTAACAACGCCAGCACCACCACCCTCACAACCACGCCACCATCTAAACCACGCGACTTACACCAACGAACGCCATCCTCAGCGGTCTACGTAGACGGTTTGCGCGTTGAAGGCCGTCGAACGGCTTCGCCTCGCCCCCCACAAGACGCAGGTGGGAGGGAACGAGAGGGAACGCCCCCTTCTCGAAGCGCCTCGAAGGAGGTGGAGCCGAGAACGGGCGGGGCGCCGGGCGTATAAGACGCGAGGCGGCTGAGGCTGCTCTTTTCTCTCTCTTCGTCGATTCTCTGCTGCTTCTTCGTCGATTCTCCTCTGCTTCGTCGTTGATCCTTTCGGCTCTGCTCGCTTTCCTTGGTCGTTGATTCCGATTGTCGGCAGAAGGCGTCGAGAGGCCAACACGAGCAGGCGCGAGCCGCGCCGAGAGAGGCCTTGCCGGCCGCGCTCGAGGGGAGTCACGACCGCGGGGACGGGGCCAAGGACAGCACCTAAGGGAAGTCGCGACTTCCATTTCTTTTGGGGTTTTGTGTGAACGTGTGTGTGTCGGCGCCAAGTCCGTGAAGTAGAATTGTGTAAGTGGTCCGTGTGTCGCGTTAGTCGGTAGTAGCTCTGCTTCTTTTGTTTTCTATTTGATATATGTGCATTTTGCCAATTGTGATTGTAAATACATGCTGTGTTTTATGTGTGCTATTTGTGTCTGTGTTGTAAATAAAATGCTTGTCTGTTGAATTCTTCCCCGTGTCGCTGCGTCCTTCCTTCGTTGGGTCTCCATCTGTTTCACGTAAAGGGTCGTCGTGGGCGCGGCCGCCCGATAATTAATCTGAACCGTCAAGGCCGACGATAACACCGTCGGTTATCCCGTTAGCCCGGAACGAGCCGCTTAAGCGGATCGTGTCCGAAGTCGGCCTGTGGCGAGGTACAATCCCTCGGTAGATTACCCGCGCGGGTAGAATGCGGACTGGGTTGTGGTGAGGCCGAAAGGTCCACCCGTGACTGGATCCCGGCGTTAGCCGGGAGGGTCACGACTGAATTGTCCGTCCGGTGGGGCGAGGCGGTCGCGATTCGAGTCATGTGGCCGATCGCACGCCGACGGGCGCGAATTCGCAACAATATATATCATATGCACCAGTGAACATTTGCATCAGTCTCTATAGTGACAAGGTCACATAAAATGTGGAGAATAAGTCTTCAGTGAGTCAAAGCACAGCTGAACGAGAATGACACTCGATAGAGCACATACCTCCACCAGGCTGAACAGTTTACATTTTGTATCCCGCTGAAAGGCCAGATCTGCATCCGAACCTGAACCGAACTTTAATCTGCTTGGTCTTGTTACCTACCCAACTCATCCACCAAGCTTCATCCAAATCAGTCCATAACTTTTTGAGATATCGGACTATGTATCATTTTTGGCCCTATCTCTCAATGGTGAAGAAACACTTAAAAAAATTATAGTATCCGGATCTTCACCAAGATCGACTCAATCCGTCCTTTTCACACACTCGACCTGTCCACCAACTTTCGCCCAAATCCGTCCATAACTTTTTGAGATATCCTATTCGTCCGTCCTGTTGAGACGTCCTGAGACCTGTTGAGATAGATATAACGTCCACCAACGTTCACAGACAGACAGACAGACAGACAGGGGTGAAAGCACAATTCCTCCGTCCACCTTCGGTGACGGAGGTAATTATAAAACAAGTGCCCCATGATTGCTGATTCTACGATGTAATTCCCCATCATAACCACAAACCTCATCAATGTCATCGCAATGGGTGCCATTCCCAGTGTACCCGTCTGGGCAATCTCCACAACGGATGACTCCCCCCTTATCAATGCTGTAGGTGACTCCAGGAAAGCACAAGTTCTGCTCACAGCCAGAACCCATCCCAGAATATCCAGGTCCCCTCCTTCGGTCAACCTCGGAGCCATGGCCAAAGCCTGGTGGAAAAGGTTGGACATTCAGAGGTTGTCTTAACAAACGTTACTGTCATCTTAAAGAAATTCTTTTACTTGAGTCTTTTCATTCATAGGATTGATACCATGTTCTTATGGATCCTGTTTTCTTGAATAGTCATTAAATAGAGTGGGTTATGCCTAATGGAGGAGCTAATGGATATGTAATGTGCAAAAAAAAGAAATTGTGCTAATTAGACCACAAGAAGTGGTACAACATGATTTAACATCTGTATCATATATGGCTCATTGATAAACTAACGAGGAACATTATTTAAATGTGCTTTAAAAGTCTTACACAAGCTGAGTTCTCTCCGTGAACTCTACCAGTATGTGGTCACATCACGTCACATCACAAACTGGAAGCGTCCGACCTGAGGCTCAATATTGAATTCAGCCATTGAATTCAGACACGAACACAGGAATAAGATGCAAACAGTGAACTAGAATGAGACGCGAACGGCGAACTAGAATGAGACCGCGAATCGGCGACTAGAATGAGAACATGAAACAGGATGAGAGTGAACAGCGAATAGAATGAGACATGAACACAGGAATGAAGAAATGAAGCGAACAGCGAACTAGAATGAGACGCGAACAGCGAACTAGAATGAGACGCGCAACGCGAACTAGAATGAAGACGCAAAGCGAACTAGAATGAGACGGCGAAACAGCGAACTAGAATGAGAACGCGAACAGACGAACTAGAATGAGACGCGAACAGCGAACTAGATGAGACGCAACGCGAACTAGAATGAGACATGAACACAGGAATGAGAATGCGAACGCGAACTAGAATGAGACGCGAACGGCGAACTAGAATGAGACGCGAACAGCGAACTAGAATGAGAATGCGAACAGCTGAACTAGAATGAGACGCGAACGGCGAACTAGAATGAGAACCGAACAGCGAACTGAATGAGACAATGAACACAGGAATGAGATGCGAACAGCGAACTAGATGAGACGGCAAACGGCGAACTAGAAGAATGAGACATGAACACAGAATGAGATGCGAACAAGAATGAACGCGAACGGCGAACTAGAATGAGACGCGAACGTGACTAGAATGAGACGCGAACGGCGAACTAGAATGAGATGCGAAAGGAACTAGAATGAGACGCGAACGGCGAACTAGAAGAGACGCGACAGTGAACTAGAAGAGACGCAACGGCGAACTAGAATGAGATGCGAACAGGAACTAGAATGAGACGCAAGTGAACTAGAATGAGACGCGAACGGCGAACTAGAATGAGACGCGAACAGCGAACTAGAATGAGACATGAACAAGGATGCGAGCGAACAGCGAACTAGAATGAGAACCGAACGGCGAACTAGAATGAGACGCGAACAGCGAACTAGAATGAGACATGAACACAGGAACTGAGATGCGAACAGCGAACTAGAATGAGACCCGAACACAGAATGAGAGCGAACAGCGAACTAGAATGAGACGCGAACGGCGAACTAGAATGAGACGCGAACAGCGAACTAGAATGAGACAGAACACAGGAATGAGATGCGAACAGGAACTAGAATGAGACGCGAACGGCGAACTAGAATGGACATGAACAAGGAATGAGAATGAACAGCGACTAGATGAGACGCGACACAGGAATGAGACGTGAACAGCGAACTAGATGAGACATGACAACAGGAATGAGACGCAACAGCGAACTAGAATGAGCCGACACAGGAATGAGACGTGAACGAGCGAACTAGAATGAGCCACGAATACACAGGAATGAGACTGAACAGCGAACTAGAATGAGACAGAACACAGGATGAGATGCGAACAGCGAACTAGAATGAGAGCGAACGGCGAACTAGAATGAGACGTGAAAGCGAACTAGAATGAGAATGAACACAGGAATGAGACGTGAACAGCGAACATAATGAGACTGAACACAGGATGAGAGTGAACACGAAACTAGAATGAGCACGAACACAGGAATGACGTGAACGCGAACTAGAATGAGACATGAACACAGGAATGAGACGTGAACAGCGAACTAGAATGAGACATGAACACAGGAATGAAGACGCAAACAGCGAACTAGAATGAGACAAGAACACAGGAATGAGACGTGAACAGCGAACTAGAATGAGACATGAACACAGGAATGAGACGTGAACAAGGAATGAGACGCAAACGGCGACTAGAATGAGACGCAACGGGAACTAGAATGAGACATGAACACAGGAATGAGACGTGAACAGCGAACTAGAAATGGACATGAACAGTAGGAATGAGACGTGAGACAGCGAACTAGAATGAGACGCGAACACAGGAATGAAGAACGTGAACAGCGAACTAGAATGAGACATGAACACAGGAATGAGAACCAAACAGCGAACTAGATGAAGCCACGACACAGGAATGAGACGTGAAAGCGAACTAGAATGAGCCGACGAACACAGGATGTAGACGTGAACAGCGAACTAGAATGAGAACATGAACACAGGAATGAGAACGTGAACAGCGACTAGAATGAGACATGAACACAGGAATGAGACGTGAACAGCGAACTAGAATGAGACATGAACACAGGAATGAGACGTGAAAGCGATAGAATGAGCACGACACACAGAATGAGAACGCAAACGCGACTAGAATGAGCCAACGAACAGGAATGAGACGTGAACACGAACTAGAATGAGACATGAACACGGAATGAGACGTGACAGCGAACAGAATGAGACATGAACACAGGAATGAGACGCAACAGCGAACTAGAATGAGCACGAACACAGGAATGAGACGTGAACAGCGACTACAGAATGAGAAATGAAGCACAGGAATGAGACGTACAGCGAACCAGGAACTAGAATAGACAAGAAAGAAATGAACGCAAACAGCGACTATAATGAGACAGAACACAGGAATGAGACGTGAAGCGAACTAGAATGAGACATGAACAGGAAGAGAGCGAACGGTGAACTAGAATGAGACACAACGGGAACTAGAATGAAGACATGACACAGGAATGAGAGCGAACGGTGAACTAGAATGAGAACACGAACGGTGAACTAGAATGAGACAGCAAACACAGGAATGAGAACGTGAAAAAACAGCGAACTAGAATGAGACATGACACAGGATGAGACGTGACAGACGAACTAGAATGAGACATGAACACAGGAATGAGACGTGAACAGCGAACTGAATGAGACATGAACCACAGGAATGAGACGCGAACGGTGAACTAGAATGAGACTGAAAACAGGAAGAGACGGCGAACAGCGAACAGAATGAGACAAGAACACGGAATGAGACGCGAACCAGCGAATAGAATGAAGCCAAGAACGGAATGAGACGTGAACAGCGAACTAGAATGAGACATGAAACAGGAATGAGACGCGAACGGCGAACTAGAATGAGACACTGAACATCAGGAATGAGACGCGAACGGTGAACTAGAATGAGACAAGAAACACAGAATGAGACGTGAACAGCGAACTAGAATGAGACATGAACACAGAATGAGACACGAACGTGAACTAGATGAGACATGACACAGGAATGAGACGCGAACGGTGAACTAGAATGAGACACGAACGGTGAACTAGAATGAGACACGACACGAATGAGACGTGAACAGACGAACTAAATGAGAACAGACGAACACAGGAATGAGACGTGAACAGCGAACTAGAATGAGACAAGAACACGAGAATGAGACGCGAACAGCGAATAATGAACATGAACAACAGAATGAGCGTGAACAGCGACTAGAATGAGACTGAAACCAGGAATGAGAACGCGAACGGTGAACTAGAATGAGACACGAACGGTGAACTAGATGAGACATGAACACAGGAATGAGACGTAACGGTGAACTAGAATGAAGACACGAACGGTGAACTAGAATGAGACACAACACAGGAATGAGACGTGAACAGCGAACTAGAATGAGACTGACACAGGAATGAGACGTGAACAGCGAACTAGAATGAGACATGAACACAGGAATGAGACGTGAACAGCGAACTAGAATGAGACATGAACACAGGAATGAGACGTGAACAGCGAACTAGAATGAGACATGAACACAAGGAATGAGACGTGAACAGCGAACTAGAATGAGACATGAAACACAGGAATGAGCGCGAACAGCGAATAGAATGAGAACATGACACAGGAATGAGACGTGAACAGCGAACTAAATGAACATGAACACAGAATGAGACGTGAAACGCGAACTAGAATGAGACTGAACACAGGAATGAGAACGCGAACAGAGAACTAAGAGACATGAACAGGAAGGAGACGTGACAGCGAACTAGAATGAGACATGAACACAGGAATGAAGACGCGAACGGAATAGAATGAGACAAACGGTGAACTAGAATGAACATGACACAGGAATGAGACGCGAACGGTGAACTAAATGACACGAACGGTGAACTAGAATGAGACACAAACACAGGAATGAGACGTGAACAGCGAACTAGAATGAAATAACACAGGAATGAAGACGTGAACAGCGAACTAGAATGAGACATGAACACAGGAAGAGACGTGAACAGCGAACTAGAATGAGACATGAACACAGGAATAGACGCGAACGGTGAACTAGAATGAGACATGAAACAGGAATGAACGCGAACAGCGAACTAGAATGAGACAAGAACAAGGAATGAGACGCGAAACGGAACTAGATGAGACATGAACACAGGATGAGACGTGAACAGCGAACTAGAATGAGACATGAACACAGGAATGAGACGCGAACGGTGAACTAGAATGAGCACGAACGGTGAACTAGAATGAGACATGAACACAGGAATGAGACGCAACGTGAACTAGAATGAGACACAACGGTGAACTTAGAAGAGACACGAACACAGAATGAGACGTGAACAGCGAACTAGAATGAGACACGAACACAGAATGAGACATGAACAGCGAACTAGAATGAGACACAAACACAGGAATGAGCGAACAGCGAACTAGAATGAGACATCGAACACAGAATGAGAGCAAACAGCGAATAGAATGAGCACGAACACAGGAATGAAGACGTGAACAGCGAACTAGAATGAGCACGAAAACGGGAATAGAGACGTGAACAGCGAACTAGAATGAGGCATGAAACAAAGAACGCAACGCGATAAATGAGAAACAAGGAGAACAACAGCGAATAGATAGACACGACAGGAATAGAGACGAATAGAAGACACGACACAGGAATGAGACGTGAACAGCGAACTAGAATGAGGCATGAACACAGAATGAGACGTGAACAGCGAACTAGAATGAGGCATGAACACAGGAATGAGACGTGAAAAGCGAACTAGAAATGGACATGAACACAGGAATGAGACGTGAACAGCGAACTAGAATGAGACATGAACGACAGGAATAGAAGACGTGAACAGCGAACTAGAATGAGCCACGAACAACAGAAATGAGACGTGAACGCGAACTAGAATGAGACAGAACACAGGAAGAAGACGTGAACAGCGAACTAGAATGAGACATGAACACAGGAATGAGACGTGACAGCGAACTAGAATGGAGAACAGGAATGCAGGACGGTGAACTGAATGAGACACGAACGGTGACTAGAATGAGATCAGACCAGGAATGAGACGCGAACGTGAACTAGAATGAGACACGAACGGTGAACTAGATGAGACACAAACACGAATGAGACGTGACAGCGACTAGAATGAGCATGACACAGGATGAGACGTGAACAGCGAACTAGAATGAGACATGAAAGGAATGAGACGTGAAAGCGAACTAGAATGAGCATGAACACAGGAATGAGACGCGACGTGAACTAGAATGAAGACTGAAACAGAATGAGACGCGAACACGACTAGAGAAGACAAGAAACAGGATGAGACGCGAACAGCGAACTAGATGAGACAAAACAAGGAATGAGACGTGAACGCGAACTAGAATGAGACATGAACACAGGAATGAAGCGAACGGTGAACTAGAATGAGACAGAACGGGAACTAGAATGAGACATGAACACAGGAATGAGCCGCGAAAGGTAACTAGAATGAGACACGACGGTGATAGAATGACACGACACAGGATGAGACGTGAACGCGAACTAGAATGAGACCGAACCACGGAATGAGACGTGAACAGCGAACTAGAATGAGACAAGAACACAGGAATGAGACAAGCGAACAGCGAACCTATAGAGAATGAACCAGGAATGAGACTAACAGCGAACTAGAAGAGAACATGAACCAGAATGAGACGCGAACGGAACTAGAATGGAGACCGAACGGTGAACTAGAATGAAGCCATGAACACAGGAATGAGACGCGAACGGTGAACTGAAGAGACACGACGGACTAGAATGAGAAAGAAAACACAGGAATGAGACGTGACTAGCGAACTAGAATGAAAAGAACACGGAATGAGACGTGAACAGCGACTATGAATGAGACATGAACCAGGAATGAGACGTGAACAGCGAACTAATTAGAACATGAGAACTGAAACAGGAATGAGACGTGAACAGCGAACTAGAATGAGACATGAACACGGAATGAGAGTGAACAGCGAACTAGATGAGACATGAACACAGGAATGAGAACGCGAACAGCGAACTAGAATGAGACATGAAACAGGAATGAACGTGAACACGCGAACTAATGAACATGAACACAGGAATGAGACGTGAACAGCGAACTAGAATGAGAACATAGAACATGCAGGAATGAGAAGCGAACAGCGACTATAATGAGAACATGAACACAGGAATGAGACGTGAACAGCGACTAGAATGAGACATGAACACAGAATGAGACGTGACGTGAACTAGAATGAGACACGAACGGTGAACTAGAATGAGACATGAACAGGAATGAGACAGCGACGGTGAATAGATGAGACACGAAACGGTGAACTAGAATGAGACACAAACACAGGAATGAGAGTGAACGCGACTAGAATGAGACAGAACACAGGAATGAGGACGTGAACAGGCGAACTAGAATGAGACAAACACAGGAATGAGACGTGAACAGCGAACTAGAATGGACATGAAAGCACAGGAATGAAAGACGCGAACGGTGAACTAGAATGAGACATGAAAACAGAATGAGAGCGAAAGCGAACTAGAATGAGAGACAGGAAGGCGCGAACAGCGAACTAGAATGAGACATGAACCAGGAATGAGACGTGAACAGCGAACTAGAATGAGACAATGAACAGAATGAGACGCGAACGGTGGAACTAGAATGAGACACGAACGGTGAACTAGAATGAGACGATGACACACAGAATGAGACGCGAACGGTGAACTAGAATGAGAACGAACGGTGACTAGAATAACACGACACAGGAATGAGACGTGAACAGCGACTAGAATAACACGAACACAGGAATGAGACGTGAACAGCGAACTAATGAGATGACAAAAAGGAATGACGTGACAGCGAACTGAATGAGACATGACACAGGATGAGACCAAACAGCGAACTAGAATGAGACACGAACACAGGAATGAGACGTGACAGCGAAACTAGAATGAGCCGAACACAGGAATGAGACGTGAAAGCGAACTAGAATGAGGCATGAAACACAGGAATGAGACGCAAACAGCGAACTGAATGAGCATGAACACAGGAATGAGACGCAAACAGCGAACTAGAATGAGACACGAACACAGGAATGAGATGTGAACAGCGAACTAATGAGGCACGAACACGGAATGAGACGTGAACAGCGACTAGAATGAGGCATGACACACAGGAATGAGACGTGAACAGCGAACTAGAATGAGGCATGAACACAGGAATGAGACGTAACAGCGAACTAGAATGAGACATGAACACAGGAGAGACGTGAAAGCGAACTAGAATGAGACATGAACACAGGAATGAGACGTGAAGCGAACTAGAATGAGCCAGGAACACAGGAATGAGACGTGAAAGCGAACTAGAATGAGACATGACACAGGATGAGACGCGAACAGCGAAACTAGAATGAGCCACGACACAGGAAAGACGTGAACAGCGAACTAGAATGAGACACGAACACAGGAATGAAGAACGTGAACAGCAAACTAGAATGAGACATGACACAGGAATGAGACGCAAACAGCGAACTGAAATGAGACCGAAACCAGGAATGAGCGTGAACAGCGAACTAGAATGAGACACAAACACAGGAATGAGACGTGAACAGCGAACTAGAATGAGACATGAACACAGGAATGAGACGCAACAGCGAACTAGAATGAGACATGAACACAGGAATGAGACGTGAACAGCGAACTAGAATGAGACATGACACAGGAATGAGACGTGAACAGCGAACTAGAATGAGACATGAACAGGATGAGACGCGAACGGTGAACTAGAATAGACAAACGGTGAACTAGAAGAGAATGACACAGGAATCGGGACGCGAGTGAACTAGAATGAGACACGAACGGTGACTAGAATGAGACCGAACAAGAAGACGCGAACAGCAATAAAGAGACATGAACACAGGAATGAGACGCAAACAGCGACTAGAATGAGACACGAACACAGGAATGAGACGTGAACACGGAACTAGAATGAGACACAAAACAGAATGAGACTGAACAGCGAACTAGAATGAGACATGAACACAGAATGAGACGTGAACAGCGAACTAGAATGAGACACTGAAACAGAATGAGACGTAACAGCGAACTAGAATGAGACACAAACACAGGAATGAGACGTGAACACGAACGAACTAGATGAGACACAAACACAGGAATGAGACTGTAACAGCGAACTAGAATGAGACCGACACAGAATGAGACGCAAAATGGAATGAGCGATGAACACAGGAATAGCAGCAGCGAACTAGAATGAGACACGAACACAGAAAATTGAAGACATCGACAGCGATAGAATGAGACAAAAACGCCTCACTGCCTCATCATCGAGTTTAGTTTCCCAGCATGCCGCGCGCTCCTTTTTGCCCGCCTACTCTCTCCGGAACATTTTTGGCCACAACCATTGGTCAGCAAACGGAGGGCGGGGCATTTTCACAGTTCCACACTCCCTGCGCTTGTGCTTCGATGGGCCATGGAAATTGTCCTCAGAAGCGTCGAGAGATGATAGGTGCCAACAAAAAGTATGTTGCCCACTCCTGTTCTACAACCGGTCCAGACGGCATGAGCCCACGTGTCCTAAAAACCTGCTCCTCTGCTCTTGCTCACCCTCTCTCTGTTCTATTACCTCTCATTTGCCAAGGTCATCTGCCATCTGCTTGGAAATCAGCAACATTACTGCCCTGCATAAAAAAGGTGCAAAAAACAGATCCTGCAACTACAGACCAATCAGCTTCTGCAATCATCAGCAAGGTTATGGAATCCATCATCACTTCAGACATTAAATCCTTCCTCTTCTCCAATGGTTGATTTCTGATCATCAATTTGGTTCAGACCAGGTCACTCTACCTGGATATGCTCTTCTGCTCTCCAACAATGGATGGAGGTCCTCAATGCAGACAGGAAATCAGAGCATATCCCTAGACATATCACGTGCTTTTGACACAGTCTGGCACTGCCGCTGTCACAAACTCTCTTCCTATGGTATCCAAGGCCATTCCACTCATGGCTCACAACTTCCTCTCTGTCGCAGTCACCGTCTGGCCTAAATGGAGTTGTCTCATCCCCTTCTGTCCAGGCTGGAGTTCTCAAGGTAGCGTTCTGGGCCTGTTTTTTTCTGGTTTTCATCAATGATCTCTCCGACTCTCTGGAAACTCTTTATCTCTTTGCTGATGAACCCATCCTCTGCCATACATCGGTCGTCCCTCAGACCGGCAAGCAGCAGCTTCTTCTCTCTGCAGATCTGGGTAAAATCAAAACTGGTCCAACACGTGGAACATGTCTTTCAATCGGACAAATCTCACACTCTCACTATGTCTCTCTGAAAGGACGGTTTATAACCACCCCCCCCCCCCCATCGACTTTCTCAATAATCCTCTGGAAGAAGTCCTTTCTTTCAATCTTCTGGGTCTCACTATCTATCATATGTGTCGTTTCAGAGAAGAAAACAAATACATATTTTCGGATTTTTATGGCTTTGCTCTCCTGGGATATATAACATGTCAGAATTTGGGATATCGCTTCGTTGATGACAACTTGTGGCACCGCTCGGGAAGATTGACTGCTCTTGTTCGAGGCACTTCACGGTGAAGGCTGAATTTGAGGTTAACGGGATTGATCATTTTGGAGAAATACCGGGACAGCTGATACCCGGATGTGCGTTGTCTTTCTTTAAGGCATTTGCAAATCATCACACAATCGACAACATGAAATGGCAAACTGGCTTTTAGGCCACACGGCCAAAGAGTTTCAGAAAAAACGGGATGAGAAGGGAAAATCGTTTTGGGAGTCAGGGTAGGAAGGCAAAAGAGCTTAAGAAGTAACGGATGGGAATGGAAAATAGTTTGAAAACATGGGGTTGGAAGAAAAATGCTTTGGGAAGTCAGGGATGGGAATAGAAAAGAGTTTGGGAAGTATGGGATGGAAAGGGAAAAGAGCTTAGGAAGTAAGGCATGAGAAGGCAAAAGAGCTTGGAAATCAGATATGGGAATTAAGGAAAAAAAGTTTGGGAGGTCAGGTATGGGAAGGCAAAAGAGCTTGGGACAGGATGGGAAGGGAAAAGAGCTTTGAAAGTAAGGGATGGGAAGGGAAAAGAGGTTGGGAAGTGAGGGATGGGAAGAGAATGTGGGGTAGGTGGGGGGACAACAGAGGGGTGAAGCGGGACACAAATTATGCCATTCTGCGTATGTATTGTTACGGCTGTGGAAATTTGCAATACACCATAAAGGTCCTCAGGTCAGTTATGCCGGTAACTTTGGTTCGTTTGTGAGCGCCCGTGTTGGGTGGTTGTTGTAATGGGTGGCGTGTTGTGTTTTGTAATGGTGGCGTGGTTGTTGTGTTTGTTGTAATGGTGGCGTGTTGGCGTTGTTGTAATGGGGTGGCGTGGTTGGCTTGTGGTTAAGGTGGTGTGTGTGGTTGATCCAAAATAACGATAGATAAAGAAAAACGGCTATCTCAAAGAGGCGCAGCCGGTGAACACACGAATAATTCCCTCAGAACAACGGTGGGGAACTTACGAACAAAA